>OZ059829.1:1191052-1791052 GCA_964057195.1 Orthosia cruda | reverse complement strand
CCACCTCCCTTTCCACCCTCTTACTGATGATTACCGGGATAAAAACTATCCTATGTCATTCCTAGGATCTCAAACTATCTCCATACCAAATTTCAACTAAATCAGTTATGTAGTTTAGGTGTAAAAACGTAACAGACAGACAGACAGAGTTACTTTTACATTTATAATATTAGTATGGATAACATCACGTCAGTTTTGCCCGAAGGGCTAGGCTGAGGTACCTATGGGTGCACTAACTGGTAAACCTCAGCCTAGCCCACATGACTAACTAGTATTATCAGACTGTCCTATCCCATTGCCGGGCAAAGGACGTAACTTTACCATAAGCATAATCAGCCTTTCATGCTGGAACACAGGCCTCCTCTCTGGGCCGATAACCACTAAGTGCGGGTTGGTGGATGTCACACATCTTCGAACTTTATGGTTCTAAGACATGCCGATATCCTTACAATGTTTTCCTTCATCGTTTCGACTAATTTAATACATCAACTGATGAGATGAACTGGTGATGAGTTAAATAATACAAAGTAAAGTACCTGCTTGTGATCGAAGTCACGACCTATACATCCTTGTAAGTCGGGGCTATTAGCACTGGGCCATTACTGCAAGGACATAACACAGTCATAGCATACTAATTACTAGGTATCATACGCTTTTATTGATGCGCCTTTTGAAGCAGACAGTCCCCTGTTCTGAACGCAGCCCAGTGTAACGTTACACTCAAAAGCTGATGCCGATAATACGATTAAATTGATCCTTTCATGTAGCTTTTGCTACTCAGTGAGCAGCTATCTACGAACCATCGAACGGATAAAATTCTTATCAGAAGAATCTGGCATCACTTTGATTGGCAAAAAACATACTATTGCTCGCATGAGGAATGCATTAGTGGTTTTTGTGCTAAAATATAATATATAATTGTATACTTTAATATAAAAAAACTGTTTTGCAAAATACTACTGACTTCCAAATAAAAAACTACAAAGTGAAACATAACTTTTATTTTAAAAGTACTTATTATTTTCCATAATTCAGTACATGGTCTAATAGTGTGTTAAGTTTCATCCATCCTATCCGTTCAGCTGACCTGAAAGTTAACACACAGACAGACTTACTTTCGCATTTATAATATGGATAGAGGATATATGGACGGATATTTTGCTATTTCCATAAGGAGAAGAATTGCATACATATCCACTATTGTAAAAGCTTTTATGTATCTTAGATTGAAACAATAGCTATCTAAACCAGGAAAGCTTCGCATTCCGCCACCACTTGGGACAGCGGGAATAATCCGAGTGTTATATTGTTGCAGCGACGTCGCTTTACAGGCAGATCTATGTATGTGCATGTGTATATGTTTATGTACAAATTGTGTACATAACCGACCGCGATCTTGACACTAGTGTTATCTTGTCGCAACTAGTTGGCGAGCGTCTTTGTTCAATTGTGTGATAGTTGCGATACATCTGCTGGTAAGTATTGCCGTTAGTATTTTCAATTGAGAAGGCTGAACTCAAGACATGTTAGTCTTTTGTATTTTGGGTTAGCTTCAATTTTTTTTGCGGGGTAAATCTGAAGCTAGGGTGATAAAATGCCAATATCCTACTAATATCATAAATGTGAAATTTTGGATGGATTTTTATTACTTAACCACGCCAGGATGAACGGATCTGGATGAAATTTAACACAGATAGTCTGGAATAGCACACAGTCTAGTTTTTATCCCGGTAGTACGTTCCCGTGAGATGATTTCTGAGTATCATGCGGGCGAAGCTGCTGCCAGAAACTAGTTACCTATGATGTGGATTAACAGGGTACGCCAAAAGGCTCTGTACAGTGCCTGGTGTTGTTGGCAAAACCAGGAACCAAACAAGTGGCAACTCTTTTCGAAAGGTGGAAAATTATCAAAGTAATATTTTCCCTTAGAAATTGGAATTGCCTAAAAAAGAAGAGGTAACTTTCTACGACTATTATCGAAGTATACCTGTTATAAATTAACGAATTCTTATTATTGTTTTTGGAAATATAAAAAATCTGTTACCCGTTTTATAGTAACTTTCTCACTGCTACGACATAGGGCTCCACTCTATAAGAGGCAGTGGGTCTTAAACCACCACGCGGGCCCTGTGCGAGATGGTAGTATCACAAACCTTTGATTTTTTGGTTCTAGGACATGCCAGTTTCCTCACTAACCCATTTTTAACAGTATCTAAATTCCTACATATGCTTTTGCTGCTGAACCAATAAATTCTACGAATGTATGTCCCCATCTAAGAACGTTTGAGCTCTTAAGATCGTTGTCGCTATATCCAAACGAATAATTTGGCATCACTTCAAATTCTTGGCTCCTACTTCCAATAGTTCAATCAAAGAGCATCTTAGCCCATCAACGACCACTGTGTTGCCAACTAGTCCCACCATAAGTCTTCTGGAGTATTACGTGGGTTTAGCAGGCCAGACCTGTGTGGTGCCCAAATGGTTATGGATGAAGAGATGGACTTCCGATACACTGCGCTTATTGGCATTCAGACATGTGACTTGTTATGGTCGGATATCGTAGGGTTGGAAAATGTTTATTTGGTTCCTGTATTTAAAATCGAATCATTTTAGGCATCACCATCGCGAATGGAGCGATTTTAGTAATTATTTATTTTATTCTCTACTAGCTGACCCTCGGGGTTCCGCTCCCGTCAACTGGCTACCTATCTATCTACCCCGCCTACCCTGCCCCTACCCTGCCTTTCCTGCCTACCCTGCCTACTCTGGCTACCCTGGCTACCCTGCCTACCCTGGCTATCCTGGCTACCCTGGCTACCCTGCCTATTCTGCCTACCCTGGCTACCCTGGCTACCCTGCCTACCCTGCCTGCCCTGGCTACCCTGCCTTCCCTGCCTACCCTGGCTACACGGGCTACCCTGCCTATTCTGGCTACCCTGCTTACCCTGCCTACCCTGCCCAACCTGCCTACCCTGCCTACCCTGGCTATTCTGCCTACCGTGCCTACCCTGGCTGCCCTGGCTATCTTGCCTACCCTGGCTACCCTGCCTACCCTGCCTACTCTGACTACCCTGACTACCTTGCCTACCCTGCCTACCCTGCCTACCCTGCCTACCCTGCCTATCCTACCTACCTACCTACTATTTTTTATTTATCATCAATAGTCTTCTCAGCGCACGCCAAATAATGTATTTAACAGGCAGCATTTTGCTACCTTGGGTTACATTATTGCAATTTTCATAAGGATCTCTATATTTTTTGAAAATATATTATAGCCTATGACACTCAGGAATAATGTAGCTTTCTACTGGTGAAAGAATTTTCAAAATCGGTTCAGTATATCCAGAGATTACCCCTTACAACGTCACAAACTCACAAACCCACAAACTTTACCTCTTTATAATATTAGTATAGATTGAAAACTATATAGCTCGAGTGTAGTTTTCAATAGAGACACATACAAACTTTCAATTGTATTATTGAAAGTTTTTACGTGTCCACTATTGACATCATATGCCGAGAATTTTGTTTATCTGGTGTAACCCAAGTTATGAATGTTCAAACAAACGAAGAAGCGCTTCGAAAAAAGGTAGATAGTGTCCTTGCGCTTCGTTTGGCTCGTCTTGGCGGGGCCACTACTGTGCCCCCTGATAATAAACACAAGAAAACATTTATGAAATCAAGTATAGTTACAAAAGGCGGTCCTATTACACAGGGCAATCTCTTACAGACGACTTTTTGATGGACTGATTTTTTAAAAATAATATCTAAGGTTTCTAAAAGAAAGGCGCTATTTGAGGTTTTTAAATGGAAATAAGTTTACTATTTATTTAGGTAAATTTTCGTTATTGTCTTAATTTTTTAACGTAACGTGCGTAGGTAAAAAACTTGCAAAATTATTTTCCATTCATAATAAAATTAACTTCGACCATAGTTATTTAAAACTTTAACCAATATATTATTATAATAAAGTATTTAAACGACAACAATTAATCCTTGCCACTAATAAACTGTCCATCAAAAGTTGAATGTCATGTTTGAGTTATTAACATTAAATAGCGGATCACACCGGTGAATAACGGTTATTTGACAACGTTATTTGGGCAGCACTAGCGCTCGTAAAGTTTACAGCCGCAAGTAACCCAGGGCTGAGCTGTGACTGATATAGTTATAATGGGCTGTTTATTAGGCTGGGGTAGAAGATATAAACTTTAGTGATACTTGACATGTCGCTTTTATGCTTGTCTTTCAATACTTTGAAGATACAAATTGCGCCTTAGTGGCAGCTAAAAAGTACTAGAAATTATTCGTCTTGGTTTTCATAATGGATTCCCTTGCTCTGCTTTTGCAAAGTATGGAAGCATTTTGGCAATCCATGTTTTGTTTAAGAAAAACCAGTAATACAACAGGTATACTCGCCAAACTTCTTGGTCACCCTGAAGTTGGGTTTTCAATGCGCAAGGCACGGATCGGTGCTGTTTTTGTATGATATTTACTACGCAATCATTGTAACGGCCAAGAACTTAGGCGAGAACTATACAGGCGTGATTTTAAAATCTTTATAGAGGTGTCCTTTTTTGCCGCAGCTTCGCTTCCGTGGCCCGTCCCGCAAGACCCGTTACTTTTTCGGGATAAAAAGCAGCCTATGTTATTCCAGAATAATGTAGATTTCCATGGGTGAAATAAATTTAAAAATCGGTTAAGGTGTTTTTGAGTTTATCTATTCCAAGTTTACAAACCTACAAAATCATAAAATCTTTTCTCTTTATAATATTAGTGTAGAAAAGGAGGACAGAATAAAAGCTTTACCCTTGACAATGGAGAAACGAAGAATAAATTACTAGACAACGACGCCATGATGATGAGTAAAACTTTTATACTTTTAGGGTTTTTTTAAAGGAACAAAAATTGTAGCAAAACACCCTAACAACAATTTGAAACTTAGTTTATAATTTACCATCCTTCACCACTAGTCCTAACACACACTGAAATATCTCAGCACAACACATCAAAACCTTCCTGAAAAAGCCACGATATACAAACACTATCCATGCTTACAACCGGGCACAACTTAAGGGTATAAACATTCCGGGGCCAAGGGACGATTGGGCCAGGGTACTGTTGGAACAGAAGACTGTGCGGCACAACCATCGACCCGCGACACGTGCCGACAGCGTGACGGAAATTTAAACTGCTGTATTGATGACCATGAGGAGTTTATGCAGAAGGTTCGGAGGTTAGTTTTATTTCAACTTATTGGAGTAGTTTTTAGGATTTCATACCGAAAGAATGTCAAAGGAACCGCTTTAAGAAGGCAGACAGATTGATTGAAGACGATAGCTTAAACGTCATCTATTTGTCTTTCTCATAGGACTGTATTTTTAGTAACTTTTTGGCTACTCTTTTTCAAATTGACATTAGCACAAGTGAAATTAAAATATCTGGTGTCGGTAAAGAGCTGCCTTTTTCAATTAATTTAACAGAAAAACCTTATTGCAATAATGTTCTACCTATTCAATCTTGTCATAAGTCATGACTGTTCTCTAATCTTGAGATTGTCCTGACTAAACATACTGATTGAATCCTCCCCTGTGGCGTATGCGGCAGTCATAATCGTTAGTGGTCCCGCCGCCGCAGCCCTGCAGTCCGCGATACGTTCGAAGGGAAATCTTTTCCCTTTCATATTTATCCCTGAAATTGTCTGCTGAATATTTATTCAGACTATGTTATCAGCTGCTGCCATGTTTATATGTAACAGTAATACTCGATGGTGAGTTATGAAATTCGTGATAGATCCGATAACAAATCGTAATTCTATGACAGGTAATACCAATACACGGGCTTCAGAAAAATCTTTATTTCTGAACCTATCTGTCACCTATCCTTGCATGTTGTTCTTCATCGAAGTGGTGTCTTTTGTTGCGACATTCTCGATAGTGATTGTCAAAATGACAAAATGATTGGAATTGACCACGTTAAATTTCGGTAGCGCTTGTTAAATCCATACATTTTATTTTTTTCTACAGTGTTTAGTCTGGCAAACGAAAGTAAACACTCGAATTATTTGCAAGCTTTTTATATGGCAATGCTATACTAATGTCAACATAATTTTTTGGTGATTTGTTGTGGTCTTGATTGAGTATATATTAAGTGAAAAATGAATAAAACAATTAAAAGTGGATTACGGGAAATGTCGTTTCGCATGATTTCTAAATATCAAGAAAAACAACAGGAGAAAGACGTCGAATTCAAACAATAACAAGATTGTTTACGTGTGGTCTTAGATGTGTGTGACGCTAATAAGTTGATACTTTGTTTTAATTCGTAATCACTATTTATCTTTGATGCATAATATCTAAAGTATTACCTACTTAAAGTATCTATAGTATTTTTATTCAGACGAAATAAAATAAATAATTCTAAAGTATCAAATTAGGTTATTCCAGGTTGCTATGCTGACATATTTTTTAAATTTGCCGCGCTTTTTCAGACTCTACTTTCATTTGCCAGACTCTATAGCTAATAGATTGTCACTTTGACAAGAGGTTCTTATTTTCGTCCAAAGAGTACCTACTGCTTCATAGGTGATTTTTAATTTTGTCTCAACGAAGCCTATTAATATAATTATGATTAGTTTAGTAGATTCTAATGAAATTAGCCGTAACTTTGTGCTCTTTAATCTGTATTATTTATTTTCTCTGTAAAGTGTTTTTGGCTGTACATAAATAAATAAAATAAGCCTTCTATTTGCACTGTTTAGTGTCGTAGGTGGAGAGCAGCGGTGGCCCAGTGGTATCGGCCGCGACTTACAAGTTGTAGGTCGTGGGTTCGAGCCCAGGCAGGCGCTTTACTTTGTGTAAGTTATTTCTTCACCACTGCTCTCAAAACGGTGAAGGAAAACATCGTGAGGAAACCGGCATGTCCTAGAACCAAAAATTCGAAGACATGTGACATCCACCAACCCGCACTGGGCCCGCGTGGTGGATTACAGCCCATTCCCTCTCACAGAGAGGAGGCCTGTGTCCCAGCAGTGGGAACATTAATAGGCTGATGATGTGATGTGATGTGTCGTAGGTAACAGTCATAATCGTTAGTGGTGGCACCATCGCTGCAGGCCGCGATACGTCGGAAGGAAGTTTTTAATTACTCCATCCGTTTGTCCCGCACGCTGCTACATCTCCGTCTCTTGAAGAGACATAGCTGATGGTGGTGTGCGATTTTATTTTATTTCTTTTTTTAGTCTACTAGCAGAGAGAGAACTGTAGAGCTACTTGCTGGTTTCTTTTTAATAAGTCTGTGTGAGGAAATACAAAGTAGAACAAAAATCTTGCTATGCTGTGTCTTGCTCTCGATAGATTATAGTTTATCTGGCATGATTTTACTTCCCTCATCGTACAGTCAGATCATCGCACACACAATTCACATTACTTTTGGTTTACAATAAATTTGTAAATATCAGCCCTGAAATAGTTGCTCCAATAAATATTTCTAGCGATCTCTGTATACAGATTAAACCACGCGAACATATTCTGTCGACTGCCCCGAGTCCATTCCATCACTAGTCAAGCATCGCCGGATATGTCCGCGTGGATAAACTATACGTACGGGAGGACATTAATTGAAAAGTCGATACAAATATAAATGGAAAATAGAGGGAAAACCATGGTCTGTTAATTCCTAGTTCATTTTATCAATTGTAGATTTTCTTAACGATGTGAAGATGACTTGATGCTATGATTAGGGTTTCAGAAAATTATGTAGGTATCAAAGTAATCAAAGTACTTAAGATACTATCGGTTTTGAAATGTAGATAAATATAACTGCCCGTAAAGCAAATAAGCGGCAATGCTAAGTGTGGGAAGAGTAACTAAGAATTAAATAGTAGAAGTGGCACCAAGATAATGTTATATAATAGTTTCGTACGCAGTGTTATGGAATATTGTAGTGTTGTGTGGAGACCTCACTATGCCACTCACATGTTGCGTCTGGAAAGGGTTCAGAAACGTTTTGTGTGGCATCTAGCATTCAGTGAAGGGAAATCCAAGCGTCTGTCCTCTTACAAAGTCCGTCTATGCCATTTTAAGATGCAGTCGTTGTCTATGCGTAGAGATATAAACGATGTTTTGTTTCTTTACAAACTGTTGCGCAATAAGATCGACTGCCCTGGTTTACTGAAGCTTATTAGATTCCGTGCGCCTTCTAGATATCCTAGGAATAAGATAACACCTCTGTGTCCGCCACTTCGAAAGTCTGTGCTTGGTGCGAATTCTCCGATACCTAGATTGTGTAAAATCCTCAATGATCGCAGTGACTTAGTAGATGTACATCATGATAGCATAAATAAACTCCTACGAGTTTTTGTAAATAATCAAATGGCAATTTAATTTAATTTTAATTTTATTTTTCACCTGTTTTCGACTTCTTGGTTTATTCCTTGGGTTTTTTCTTTTTTTTAATTATTATTTTTTTAATCTTTTAATTGTAGTTTGTTATCAATTTAAGGTCGGTACATTTATTTATAATCCAATCAATCAATCACAATGGTAAATTAATTATAATTTTATTCAGTAATTTTGGATCCCAATGTCTTTTTCTTTATTATTGTTATAATTTATTTTTAATAGGCAATAATATATAAATATGTTTTGTAAAACCGTTTTTTGTGCATGTGGTGTTAACCTGTAATTAATTGTTGCACTTGTAAATGTTACTCTAGTCATTAAGTCTGAAATGTACATCGTGTAAACAATTGTTGGTTAACCTAAATAAATATAAATAAATACATTACTAGAACTACAAAAAGAGTAAGGTCATAAAATTATCGTTCATTTAAATAAATCCCATTTCATTAACGTCCAAACACCACTAAACTAAAAGTAATTAACATAAATATAGCAATAACAACAAAATAAACGTAAACATAACTTGTACTCTAATCTCCAAAACCGTTGCGACAATTTCGATAAAGCAACCGCCAACTCACCTGCTTCATTTGTGATTCTAAACTGTTAAATGTACATCATAAAGATCTAGAGACAGGCCATATCAATAAGATATTCATACTAGTATATATCAGTTATTTATGAATACGATAATAACGTTAAAAGCGATATCGATCACGCATCGGGTTTGAATATCGTTTAAACTGTCATCGAGTCACCTACGCAAGAGGGATATTCTTAGAAACCCTTTGTTAATGGCCAGTATCAACATAACGTGATCATTGTATTAGGTTTCAAGAGTATTTCGAAATTGGGACCTGTTATAACAAATTATGACTCAAAATATAATTTGAATAATCTAAAGTGCCTTATGAAAGGTTTGGTTTAAGGTACAGTTGACAAGTTTTGAAGCATTATATGCCGTCTTTACGATTACAATTATATTACTAAATTAGAGTGAGCTATTCTAAACAGTTTTGAAATATTTTATATACCTTTTTAAACATAGAACTTCATTAGAACATGGCGCAGAAGTTTTCATCCGATTTTCTCTCTCTGTATTTTTTTTGTTAATGAAAAGCTTTGTTTCGGCTATTAGATTATGTTTATTTGGTATCTTGATTTTTTTTTCCATCCAGTCGAGAAAATTATATCGACTAAGTAGCCGCCGCCAGAATTGACGAATATTCGGGTCTGATTTATGGCATTTTTCATCACTCTTGCCAGCACTTGCGGCGGATATTATCTTTGAGGGCTTTAAGAGTATGAGGCTTGTTGACATAGACCCGTTACTTCAAAAAACCGCACAAAAAGGAGTCTGAAACAATTAAATCTGGCGATCTTGGCGGCCAGTGCAAGTCCGGGTAATGCAACCCTCAGAATTTCAGTTGTGGTTCGAAAATTACGCGCCGTTGCATTATCCTGTTGGAACTACCTCCGGACCAATTCATCCTTATAAAGTAGGAAAAAGTCATTGAGCATGACTTTTTAGCGCTCACTGAGCACAATAGTCGTCTATCGACCCGATGATGCCTCCAGCGTATAGCTCTTTGTGGCTTATACGCGGATTTTCGGTGCCTTAGAAGCGATAATTTATGGAGTACTGTTCTCATCTCTGGGACAGATCTTACAAATACCAGCATGATGCACTTGAGTCGATGGAAAACCGTGCCAGGGGGTTCATCAGCAATGAGGCACTGATCCAGTCAAAGCTCCAGAGCCTTAAAAAACATCGACGTCGAGTTGCCAGTTTGTCGGTTTTTATCGGTTGCATTTCGGGGAGAGTGCGATGAAATTACATGATCTTATTCCGCCTAGCTTGTTCCATCAACGGATTACAAGACGTACGGTGATACGCCATCGATACATGGTGGACATCCCACCCAAATGTTTTGGGAATACTTTCATTATGCGTACAGCTAGGGAGTGGAATTCCCTGCCGGAACCTATGTTCCCCGATAGCTACAACCTAGCGGTATTTAAGTCAAGAGAGAATAGGTTACTTCTAGGCAAGCATGCATCACCGTCAAAGAAATGCCACACAGAGAAGGAAATGTGCCTCGTTGCTCAAGATGATTTTCGATGGAAAGTTGTCTTCCTCGTGCCGCGATTCAGGATGGTTTGACGTAGGTAACACGCGCAGAATTGATATTTGCCGCCATTTACAAAATTGTAGCATCTTCCGATAGGATGACTATTCTACACCCTTTACACGACAGTCACATAAATGCCTATCCTCAAGCCCTTTCCGTGTAAAACTAATGGAGGAATGTTTACGGTTCGGTAAACTAGCTTTAGCATTCAGTTAATTGTCTTTTTCCGGTACATTACAAGCTCTCAGTAAACTCGAGAAACAATAATACCAATTAGATCACCAAGATACACAAATTTCTAAGAAGTCAGACCAATCACACTTAACTTTGATTCCGCATTCTAATAAATGAGTTATTTCCTAAGAAACACTGATCTCATTTAACATAACACCCGCTAACTTCGACGAATATTAGCTAGATATATACAGAGTGTAAAAGAAACAGGTAGGCATATTTTAAAAACTGCTTCTGCCTATAGTAATAGACAACTTTCGTCAAGGACGTCATAGAAAATGCCCAAAAAAATAATAATCGACTTTCCATACAAATTATCATCAGCTGATCATGGACAATGGTATGCACATTTTTTTCTGAGAATTTACGATTGCCTTCTTTAAGAAATGTGTTTACTTCCATTACCAAAAACAGTTTTTAAAACAAGACTACCCATTTCCTTTATACCCTGCAGTATATACGAGTATAGTAGCTCCATCATTTACCGTTGAAATTACAACGACCAATGGTCTATAAATCAGGCAAGGATTGGCTATAAACAGCTATTCTGTAAAATAGCCCGCGTTCTGAAGCTTGTTTAGCCCGAGGTGGCCCGACCAACTATTTTTTTCGGTATGAGAAGGGTTCCTGAATGTACTCGATAATATTTTATTTTGGAGATTACTTTTTGGTAGTTTTTGTTACTATAGAAATAGGAATTTAATAGAGTTTTTGATAGGAAAAGGTTTTGCCTATAACATAAATTGTTCTGCGTAAAATAAGATACGCATATTATGAACATTTTAAACATAACTTTACTTTGACTATCACGAAACCAAAATCACAAAATATCATAAGTAATATCCCATTTAGATTGTAGCACACATAGGTATATGAAATATGTAGCAACACTTAACAAACTTATTAATTAACACGGAATCCCATGAGCTTGTCTTATTTATTAGCAGGAAAATGAACAAGAAACCTCCTCCGCTTTCCAAGTCGAACCTAACACCGCAGACGCCTGTGTGGAGCACAAGTCTGCAGGCTACATTGTGTGGGCAAGTATATCGGTTTGAGCAGATCTTAGTTGCAGCATATAATAACAAAGAATACTATGTATTTACGAAGGATCTAGAAGTTCGGTTAGTTTCAGTCTAGAAACCTAAGGTTATTCAAAGATACTTATCTACCAATTTGGAATGCATTTTCTTTCAAGAAAACGTAATCTGTCTGTATAGTTTCTGTCTATATGGCTGGCGCTCCGAGAAAATTCGGTACACCGATGAAAATAGGATGCTTTTATAAAATAATAATTTTTTAATCTTTTTCGTTCATACTCGTCGTTTTCCACTGGAAAAACACCTTAATTTCATAGCAATACATAACTCGTATATTTCCCATTTCCTCACCTAAAAACTTTATCATCAAAAAATGTGTGCGAAGACGTCGTACGCCGTATAACCGGTACTAAACCAATATCACACATGTTTTTTATATATGGTGTAAAAATCGAGGGTAGTCTGAGGGTCCCAGGATATATGGTCCAATAAAGCAGGGCTCGGGCTATAAACGTCTCCCCGCCACCATCGGCCAACTTCACGCTAAATTGCGAGAAGGGAGAACTCGAGATTTTTCCCCTAAACCACGTTAATAGTGTGTATTATGAAACGGTTTTTGGATATTTATATTTAAGGGCTTTGAGGGGTTGACGGATGGTTTGGAGTAAGCGGTTAGTTAAGTTTATTTAAGCAGTGTTTCTTAGAAAATTGATTTATGTTAGAAGGGCAACCCAAGTTTAACTTAACAATATAAGTAATGGCAACTTTGCATTAAAGTAAAAATAATTGCATGCAAATTTTATCGTTTACTATTTTTAGTTGTCTACACAACTAAAAATATTCTAGTAATTACAAAACTAGACATTATTTTTTGTCAGCAAACTTAAAAGTGTAGGTGCAGTTCAATACGCACTCAGTAAAATGATTAATAACTGTGTTTAAAATCATATTAAATAATGAATCGTTCGTAAAATTTCGCCAGTACAGTGTTGCCAGCGTTTTACTGCGAAATACTGCAATAAAAAGTATTTCATTTCCCCTGAAATATGACATCACGGATTGTAGCGCGGGAGCTCTGACTGCACTTTACGACTTCATAAAAATAGTTATATTTTTTATTACCTGCATAACTAGATTTGAAATTCAGATGTCGCGAATTCGCGATCGATTTGTTTGAATTACGTCATCATTTTCAGGCTGGTGGGTAAACTGAATAGTATTTGGGTAGTTTAGGTATATTTACTGTATTTTGAAGAAAGCTCACAGATTTAAAAGTTAAGAAGCATGAATTGGTAATATAATTAATAATTACAAGCTCAAACATTAAAACAACAAATAACAGTTATTGAAGTATGATGATTAAGTTATAAGAAGTGGTTTTGCCAAATTCTTTAGAAAATATACAGCTACATACTCGTAATTTCCAAAATAAACATCAAATTAATTTAAAAGAAGTCGGTAATAACGTAACATAACATCACGCGACTATTCCCTGAAGGGTAAGGCCACTCATTGTACACCTAGTAATTAGAATAATAATCATAACTTAAGTCATATATTTAAATACGGTTAATTCTTCAAGTAAAACAGCAATCCAGCCTTATTTCTGATAGGATGACTTTTATATTACCATTCTTATTAGATTTATGTTCTGCTTCCAGTTTCATGCGGAAGCAATTCGTTCAGATAATATTATTATTTGCTCCAAATGGAAAACGTTAAAGATAATACCTTTTTCATCAAAAGTAATTTATTCCGTATAAACATAACTCCATTTGCCGTTGATCTGTGCAATTTGGCGGCAAGGCCTTCAATGCTCATGTTTCTACTAATTTATTACGCTCATAACATTTTAGACGACAAAATGAAAAATGTTGACTCCGACATAAATTGTGGCGACTTCCAATTTGGTTAGCCTTGAAAATTTGAGCAAGCTCGGAGCTTCGTCCTAAATAAAGGCATAATTCATAAATTAAACTTTATCTTTTGTTGACATTTACGACTTTCACTAAATAATATCAAACTACAAGAAATGATTTTTTTCGGTACATTGTAAAGATAGGTTCTAACTATAATATGAGGGACGAAGTTATTTCTTTGTCCAACAAAACTTGTTCAGACAAAAGCAATACACCAGACCGGAGATACGAAAGAAAAGTAAAATTATTGTATCTTAACGAAATAAATGGGGCAAGTAGTGAATGTGCCGGCGATATAGCGCGCCGCTCGGCTTCACCCCTTGTTTTGAACAAAACTTACTCATACGGAGAACGATTTTAGGCCGAGAGCCAAATAGCACTTTTAAAATTTCTTCCCAAATTGCTTTCTTGAAATTATTTTTTGCTATTTAAAATTTCGTATCTAGGTTTTAAATCAAACTTGGATTTATATGAAAACTTTAGATATATTTTCAAAGTTTTTGACACCTGGTTAAAACTTGATGTTGAAGATATTCTAGGAAAATAGCACGTACCGTGTTTTATAGGCACTTGGAGTTAGAAACGTATAGTTCTTCAGATGCTTATTTTTAGTAGTAAAAGTCAAGTGTTGAGAAGTGGGTCAGCAGTGAGGACTTTTGTTCTAGAGTCATCTTCAAGTCTGACACGTTATCACTATAATAATATGTGAGTTTTAACGATGTGGCGCGAAATGGTTGGCACGTCGAGTTAAAAATGAGACTGCTGTATACTGCATGTGAAGTTACGACATTCATTTTTGCGTTCCAAAAATAGACAAAATTATACTTTCAGTGGCTGTCGCCTAAAAGCATGTTTTGTGTATTTTTACCCGGCTGCAAGGAAAGGGTTATGTTTGTCTCGCGTATTTTGTATGTATGTAATATTCTTTATTACCTCGTATCTTGCAAACCACTTAACGGATTTTTATAATTAAGACATCTTCAGATAGGTCTTGGCTGCCCAAGTGTTCTTAGATAAGTGCCGTTAAAAAAAAGGAGCCTTACTGATCCCTTCCTGTGATAGGCGATATAGCACACGTATTTTCTAAGAAAATTTCAAGTGCAAGTCGGTCGAATTGTACTTGCAATTATGCTTAGTAAAAATCATTTATCCGTGTGATTTAAAACGAATTGCGTCGAACTATCAGGATAGTTGAGCAGCAGATTGAAATATATTTATGTTATTTAGCATTTAAAATTACGGTTACGAAAATAAGCGAATAGCCGTCTCTCGGCCTACCGTCAGTTCCCGATAACATCGTCGATCGCGGCGCCTTTATCAGCCATTTTCCCTTCATATCCGATATTATTTTATACCGTACCCCCAGGGCCTCTGCACCCCATATTTTACAAACGATGGGAAGCTTGTAAGAGATTGGATCCGTTCGTATCTCGAGTGGAAATTTCGCATACGCTAACTTGATGGCCCATCTCATATAGTGATCGTTTATATGATTAATTTGATTCAAAAAATAAAAAGAACTCACAGTAAAATAAATATGTTGTGTTGGCTTATTTATTGAGAAACAATCATGCTTGTGTCGATTCTAGTTTTTGTCGGAGAAAATTATTTCCCCTGAAGACTCTTATTTCTAAAACAATTTTATTATTTCCTTATGGTGACTTGCGATTGGGACAAAAAAAATGTAGGTGTTGGCTATATGTGCTAACTATTTCTTTACTTTTCAACGATAATAGTATTCTCACTGGTGGTGACTGCTGTAGCGCTAACATCTGCGAAGAAATATAAAAAGAATGCAAAATACAAAGATGTATCGTCTTCATTATATCTTCAGCCAAAAGCCGTCCACGGTTGGATACAAGCTTCCTCCAAGCGTCGCAACATGGACTGGCCCAGTGTGTTCCCTGAGTGGCCTGATTCTATTGAAACTCCGTATCTTTTACGCTGGATCATGGATCAGTAGAGCTCAAAATCAAAGTGTCAATCATCGACGTGTAAAAAAAGTGAACATTATTGACGCGACGCCCAGTCGTCTACACGTAGTATGTATTGATATCTACATTTATAAAGCTAGTGCCAAATTTTGACGATATTTACAAATTGGAACAGTTTACAAATCCAATTTCGCAACACGTATCGTCAGATCCACTCTGTTATACTCGTAACTTGCAAAAAATCACAACAAAATCGACACACGCAATTTTCCGAAACCACGCGTTCACAGCAATTTGATTCCGTATATTTGTCAGTCTGTCGGTTTGTCGGTACGCTACGTAAGCGCCAGACATTGATTTGACCGTTTTTCGTAATTTAATTTGTGTAACCCCCCGCCGCGGCTGCCCGACCACCCGGGGTCACCCGTGGGTCCCGGTTCATCCCGACACGGTTTGGGCGTAACTTCGAGTCGGATCTTCGCGATACTGTCACACATTAGACACGCTGTCAGCTTTACTCCAAATTAAAACTGTTAATGTCGAGATCTTATACGCGATATTATCTTAGAATGAACGTGTAAACTCGTGTTCTTGTTTGTTGAGTCATATTTTAATAGACTGGGCGTTGCACTACATGCATTAAGCAACGTATTGTTGTCTGCACAATTCGGAACAAGTAATTTTACTATTGTGTTTGTAAGTAAACACGCCCATTTGTATTCAGCTCTATATCGCACACAAATTCAAATGAATACCTCAATAAGTTTGTCTGTACGTCGCGTCGTACACAAAGAGCATTGTCTTACCCACATAAATGTTAGCGTCGAATGCAATCCAATCTTTTTAGCTACAAAAAGGGTTGAATCTGCGCCATTTCACTGTTTCCATTCTAAACAGACAGCGGGTACGGGGCGGTATGGCAGAGGTCCAACGAACCCTGCTGTACTTTTAGTAGCGAATCTTTTTACGGCGGCGGACGAAGGGTTACTGTATTTAAAGGATTCGGTGCTTAGTTAAACTGCTGTAAGCCTCTTGTTATTTTTTCATAAATTTTTCGTTGTTTTTAGAAGGTCTACTTTAGCAATATGAATATTTAGGTCGGCTGTTTTTAAACTTTTTGGAGTTTTTAAAAGTTTTCATGGAAATGGTTCGACGTTGTGTTTATACGAGGGTATCTGTTTTTGTTGGAAGTCAGAGGCTTTTTCAGACCTACCTGAATGTTTTAGATAAAAACAGAGCGCATAATAAATGGGTGTGCTTTGTAGCTCATCGTTTATTCAATAACTTTCCTACATTATATGCAAAAAATAATATTTATCTCAAAGAAAACTCGCGTATCGTTATTCACTACTCGAAGTCTATCAATTTTCCATATTATTATTTCACTAAATTTCTCGATCTTGACAAAGAATTCCAAGCACTTAAAGCAAATAATGAAATATAAAAAGTAACAAAAAAAAGTATTTTTGGCTTTCACGTAGGTACTACAATAAACTGCTGTTATTGTAGCTATGTTACAATACATACATTTTTACTTAATCTGAAACATGATCCGATAAAATACTTGAATAATACGAATAGGCTTGGGTTTTATTATGTACTTAATAGAAAGGTTAGGATTTTACATTAATTTATATTCTTGGTGTAAAAACCTATTGTACCTTCTATTTGTTGATGTGTTCTTGCTGAAGTTAAAAGTTTAATTGTTTTACCAATCTGCCGTGAGATTTGAGGGGTAAACAAAACAAACTAAAGCAGCTTACAACCGTTTGTTCTCCTAATCAGAAATAACTACAAAATTATACACGAGGTACTAACCACAATTTCCAATTGACAGCCGTTTCCAATATGGCGCGGGTCACAAAGCCTGCCGATATTTGGGCACGGCTCCAAAGCCCATAGGTCTAACTGCAAATGAAGTTACGCTCGTTAATTGAGCCGAAAGATGGTACAGTTCATTAGCAGTTACTTGTAAATGTTGAATTTTATGAGCCAAAGTTATGAATCGTTTGTCATAATTAGCAATTAGGGTTTTGTTTTTAACCCCCGCCGGAAAAAGAGGAGTGTTATTAACCCCCGCCGGAAAAAGACGGGTGTTATAAGTTTGACGTGTGTTGCTGTGTATCTGTGTGTCTGTCTGTGGCATCATAGCGTCCAAACGGGTGAACGGATATAGTTCTTTTTTTTTTTTTTTAATGTGACGTAATCGAGAGTGTTCTTAGCTATGTTTGAATAAAATCGGTTCAGCCGTTCAAAAGTAATGGGCGTTCAACTGTTTAAATCTGGGTGTTTTCGCAAGATATCGTGTCATAATTACGTGTTCATTTGTTCAATAGATTGCTGATCAAAGCGTATCTACTATGTACTAGATAAATTATGTAGCATGTAATAAAAATGAGTCGGGGATATTTAAAAATTTGAAATTTTACTTATTAATTGTTTCCTTAAAAAAATCGAGCTACGTATGGTATTCCGAAATACCGCTCACCGAAAGGACGGTTTTCCGATAACACTCTACTCCGACGGTTAGTTGAACGAAAAAATACTTGGCCGATGAAACGTTTCGCCGAAAATATTATTTATCGACGGTTGGTAGTCCGAATGAATCCTTCGCCGATGTAATGGTTCACCGAAAACACTCTTCAACGACGATTGGTTAAACGAACGAATCTTTCGCCGATAGCATTCAGTTTACGCTAGCTATTATATTTTATAATTATGTGCAATGCAGCTAAAGAATACTCGAGTCCCATGTTTAATTTTATCAGCATAGATGAATAAATAAATACCGGGAGCTTCCGTATTAAAGATAAGTCCCTAAATGACGCATAATGCACTCATTAACAATGGTACTGAGATTAAACAAGTACTTAATAAACTTGCAATAGTTACATGTAACAAAACAACAAATATCTATGGTAGTATTTATTAATTTTTTGTGGGTAGTTGCGAAATTTGTGACGACCGATCTCGTTACATGAAATGTTTCTCAATCGTGTTTTGTCTAATTAAAAATGAATACGTGCAATTTAGTTAAATCTAAACGCGGAGGACATGTGCTAGTAGTGAATGGATATTCTTATCACTTAAATAAAAAATATGATAACAAGTATTATTGGCGGTGTACAAGAAAACAAACAAGTGGTTGTGGTGTAAGTGTAATAACTTTATTTGATTGTTATGAACATACATTTCTTAGTCAAAATTGTGATCATGCACATTTACCAGAGCCTGAAAAAATTATTGATATGAATTTTAAAAACAAATTGAGAACTAGTGCGAAGGAATCTATGGACAGTCCGTCACAAATTGTAAATCGTTGTTTAAAAGACGTAGCTACCACAAGTGCGCCTCAATTGCCCAATAAATCAGCTTGCGGAATGATTGTGCAGCGTGTTAGAAATAAAGGACTTCCTAAGATACCGCAAACAATCAACGAATTTCATGTACCACAATATCTCGCTAAAAGTAATGGAAAGCAATTTTTTCTTGGTCAATATACATGTAACAATGAAAGTGTTGTCATTTTTGGTACTAAAGCTAATGTTAAGCGTATGAATAATGCACAATGCTGGATCATGGACGGGACATTTTCGAGTTGTCCAACTCCGTTCTGTCAAATTTTTTCTATTCATGTTTTAGTGGGAATTGCAGGAGGCACAAATAATTTTTTACCTATGGTATACGCACTACTGTCACATAAGACTGAAAGCTGTTATTTCATATTTTTGGAGATTTTGAAAAGATATGCGATCAATACATTAAATACCCATTTGTCACCAGCTAATATATTAACTGATTTTGAAGTAGCAGTGATCAATGCAGTCAAACGACAGTTTCCAGACTGCGCCCACAGGCTATGCTTATTCCATTTGACCCAAAGTATTTGGCGTCATGTCCAGTCAGAGGGTCTCGCAAGGCGATATGCTGAAGATTTCACATTTGCGCACAAAATCAGACACTTAGTTGCCCTCGCTTTTCTTGAGCCCGCTGAGATATCCGAAGCCTTCGAAATCATCCAAAATAAAATATTGCCGACAGAAGCAGCTGAAATTGCCCACTGGTTTAAGAAATATTATGTTGGATCACATCACACGCAGCAAAGAACTAACACGGGTTTGATAATAAAAAGAAATCAGGCATTATTTCCACCAGCTATGTGGTCAGTTTACGATCGCACACTGTCTGTTCCAAGGACACAAAATGCATTAGAATCGTGGCATGAACGATGGAACACGCTACTCCACAAAAAAAAATGGAACATTTATAAAACAATTATTGAATTTGCTAAAGAGCAGAAGCATACAGAATGTGTCATTGAACGAATCAACTCCTCGGAACCCATGCCAAAGCGTAGACGTAATGCACAGGTTGAATATGATGCTAGGATGCAAACACACTTATCACAAAAGAGTGAAATGAATATTGAATCTTTCTTAGGTGGATTGGCCCATATTCTATACCTGAAAAACAAGAAATAAATATTTTTTTATATCAATAAAGAATTAAAATAATTATAAGTACAAATAATAATAATAACTCATTATTTACAATAACTTCAAAAATTTATCACGTTGTGTTACTATTATTTGTTTTTTGCTTTGTTCGCACAGTTTATTTTTTTTTTTCTATTGTCACAGTTCCAATAGAGAAATCATAATAATCATAATCATATTCTTTATTGTAAAAAACAATATAAATTTGCCTTTTTGATTAATTTTCTTATTGTTAAATAAAAACTTTGTTTTTTTTTTCTATTGCCACACTTCCATGTATTATTTTATTATTGCCTGCATTTTTAACATGACTTCTACAAGACCTAAGGGTGTCGTCAAGCTGAAAGAAAAACTATCCATTTGGCAAAAGAAATCCCCTACAACGAGTGCTATCGGCGAAAGATTCGTTCGTTTAACCAATCGTCGTTGAAGAGTGTTTTCGGTGAACCGTTACATCGGCGAAGGATTCATTCGGACTACCAACCGTCGATAAATAATATTTTCGGCGAAACGTTTCATCGGCCAAGTATTTTTTCGTTCAACTAACCGTCGGAGTAGAGTGTTATCGGAAAACCGTCCTTTCGGTGAGCGGTATTTCAGAATACCATACGTAGCTCAAAAAAATCTGAGATATAAATTTTACTATCAGAAGTTTTAAGTGATACATTTTCGTTTTGCGTAATTCAACGTTTATTTTCATGAGTTTTTATTTTATTTATTATCAATAGGCTCGTTTCGATCACTATCTAACCTGAGAAATAACTCCTTTTTTTATTTTCACTATACATTTTCCTTACACAAAGTGATCACTATTACGCCAGTAATATCGAGACTGACAATAAACGAGGAGTATTATGTAAAAAAACCGTTAAGCAACAATTAGCAAACGCGTAGTTAATCACAGCTGTAGCATAAAAATATTGCTAGGATTTTCCAGATTCCTTTTGTAGCCTTTACGACACCAACAGAAAACTACTTTTTCTTTTGACGATCTAGGCTGCAAATGATCTTTTTACACGCCCACATTACGAGTTCCTAAGATGAATAGCTGTTATAATGCTTTTCTTTGTGTTTCCTCTCGTCAGGGAAATCAGCGTGGTGGCTAATGTCCGTAATATTGTTGCAGAGATAAATTGTCACAACACATGTTAGGAGTTATGCGAGCCTGGTAATCGCGGTGTGGACGTTTGAATTGGATACTGATAAAATCTTTCTGCTAAATTGGTCTGGGGATTGTGGGCTTTAAAAACGAGTATTTATTAAATAAATAATGACTGTTGCTGAGACAAATCGTCACAACACCTCATGTTAGGAGTTATGCGGTCCTGGTTCTCCAGTACGGATGTTTGGATTGGATGCTGATAAAATCTTTTAATCAAATTGGTCTGGGTATTGTGGGTTTCATAAAAATAGCAGTATTTCATTGTAAAATTTTGTTGCAAAAGGACAATGTGAATACTTTAATTTTTAAGTCAAATTGCGTTATACTCTTTCGGAAAATGTAGTATTCTTCTAATTAAAAAATATATATTTAGAGCTTGGGAAATATAATTATGTATTACTTATCGACTTTTCGTTTACATTTTGGAAAGGTATACATATTTTGAATGACCATAATGTCACTGGTATTGTTTAAAATACCAGTTATTTAAGCTGGAAGATGGGAAAGCCACTGTATCAGAATTTACTCGCTATACCGACATTTCATATCTGGTATATTTAATTAGTGGTTCAAATTACTTTGTCTAAAAATGTTACTGAATACAGCATCAAAGCCCACTACTGTACCGTAAACTCCATGCTCCACCAACATTTGGGGGAAAAACTTGTGTTATATGAAAGTTGGCGCGAACTCGCCGATGTGCCGTCACACGTGCACTTTATGGTGGCGACGAGACTCAAATTTTTCCCTCAATGCACGCCCCTTCATGAATATCTGGGCAGGCCCGGTTCCACTTCCCTACTGGAACTAGGAGCGTGCATCTTGTAGGGAACCCTGAAGTTTAAGCGGAAGGACGTGGCTTTTTTATTTTTGTGGTGTATGTGACTCATTAAGATGCAACTAAGTTAAAGAGTTCATGTGGTGTATTGCTGCATAAAGGTTAAAAATATATTCGTAAATATATGAAACTGGGCAGTTGAGACTTTTTGAGCACGTAAAAATAATAATGTTAGTGTCTTATCGTATTCTAAAATAAAGTAGGTCAGCCAAGCATATTTGATATACGAAAACTAAAGTTACAATTAAGTTTTGAACGTGTTTTTCACATTGTTGATTTTTCAGTTGGTTTGTAACGAACACCGAGTTCGAAACTCGGTGTATGTTATAAGTGTGTTTGATTGGTAGTAACTTAATCCACTTAAAGACCATTTGAAAGCGAAGTTCCAATATACTGCAAATGGTCACTCAAACGGGATAAGCCATTGGATGATTTCCAAAAGGCATAAAAAAGGTGCTATCATACAGATTTAGGCTCAGCTCACACCAAGACGCAACGCGACAATGCTTGGAGAGGCCAGCTGTTTCACGATGCGTATCGTGAAGCTGTAAAGCGTAAGACGGGCTTAAGCTTTGAACTGTTGGTCGGACCCTGCTGACGCACACTGCGACGGAGCATAAGTCTATTTTAGAAGTTTTCCATACAGTTATGTGTATGGCACCGTATACCGCAGCATTGTGCAATCTGATCAAGATACCAAAGCTTAAGCGGTCTCTTGCAGCCCCTGTCTACCGGTGAAGCAAAGATGCGTCATGTTGTTTCGCGTCTCAGTGTGATTTGATCCTTAGGGCAAAGAATTCAACGCTCATTCATGCGTTGTTCTGGCAATGCACCCCGCTGCACAGCGCTGGAACATTCCGATGACAAGTGGGTATGTGTGAAACTTTGAGCATCGCATTTTGCTTTGAGGTACAGATTTTTGTATTCCAATTACAGGTTCGTGTCTAAATAATGCCAACTACACGGTTAAGAAACGCTTGCCAAATCGGTCTGTGGATTGGGAACATTCGTTAGAAACTGAGCTCCTCTGGGCGCACGGTTTGAACGCACAGCAGATAATAGCGCTAGGTTGGTTTCAATCGAATGGAATGGCAAGCGACTACGGATGAAATGAATAGCGACTTACTTGCACCAAGGAAGATTAAAGACTGCACATTACCTGCCGTTTGATGTCCTGAGAAGACCATTGGCGAAAACTCGATTCGATGCAAAAAGGCGGGAACTAGCGAAGTCATTGTCTTCCACAAATCCACGAATTACACGCGCTCATTCGAATTGAGTGCATGACTGTGTTTTCGACTTTTCGACGCGATGGTTCGACGAACAACAGCAGGGCATCATACTGGCTTCGCACGGATTGGACACGTCATCGACATTGATTCGCGACGAGGATTTTAACAGCAGTGAGGTGAGCAGAACCGGAAGACGATGCGTTGGAGGGCCTCCCACTAGGTGGACCGATGAACTGGTGAAGATTGCGGGGATCTGCTGGTTGCGCGACGCACGGGATCAGTCAATGTGGCGACGCTTGGAGGAGGCCTATGTCCAGCAGTGGACGTCTTTCGGCTGATATGATGATGATGATGATGAGGTGAGCAGGAACAGTGGCCACGTACAGCCTTTAGGTCTCACTACCCTCAGTCTGTAAATATTTACGGATGTGGCTTTCTCGCTCACACCTGTTGTGATAGCACTGTGCGAATGGGGATGGGACACCAGCCTAATACCTCACGGATCCCTCATACACGCACACACGTTACAAATAAAATCAACATTGGCGCAAACATCCTCCGTGCCTCGGAGATTTCGCTTAGCTGTTGGCCCTGGCTGTCACTTGTAAATCTTTGTTACGACTGTCAAAGATTTACAAGTGACAGCCAGTGGCAACAGCAAGAGGAAGTCAGCAGCCAGATAATCTGACAACAGCCTTGCTAAGGAGACGGTTATGAAGGTCAGGTAGGTAGCCACTCCATGTAATGTAACGCTTTTTAATTTAAGCATTGAAAACTTGAAACGTATCCCGCCGCTGAAACATTCCAAGTAGGTATGTGTGGTACTTTGAAAATCACATTTTCTTTTTTTGTTTTGTGCTACAGATTTTAGCATTACAATTGTATGTTAACCCCTTCCGTCTCAATCTTCCCCAGACATGAATCAAGTTCCCTAATAAATTCCGTAATCGATTTATTGGTTTTATTTGCGATGCCGCCGGCAAACAATCCCAACTTTCTTCATACAACTCCAAACAGATTCATAGAAAGTTCATGCAAACTTCTCCGACACCTATTTAAAAGTTTTTTTTCCCGAATATGTTGTGTCAGACACGTGTCGCGAAGAACTTTGTTGATGACAGTTTGATGGATTTCTGAACTGTTTTTTTTTTGTGAATAATAATGGTGAAAACGGGTTTGTTGTGGTAGAATTATGATTAGATGTTTATGTTAAGTTTAAGGCCTTTAAGGTGGCGTGTTCCATGATAGGTGGGATCTTTTAGAAACCTTCTACTCAGAGCTCAAGATAATTATAGTCACCAGAGACTCCAGACATAGCACATATTTCTACTAGCGATAGCTAGGTTAGTATAGTAATAATATACTAGTATGCGAGGGAGCAGTGATGGCCCAGTGGTAACGGCCGTGAGTTACAAGTTGTAGATTGTGGGTTCGAACCCAGGCAGGCGCTTTGTTTTGTGTAAATTATTTCATCACCACTGCTCTCAAAAGGGTGAAGTAAAACATCGTGAGGAAACCGGCATGTCCTAGAACCAAAAATTTGAAGACATGTGACATCCGCCAACCCACATCGGAGCCCGCGTGGTGGATTACGGCTCATTCCCTCTCACAGATAGGAGGCCTGTGTCCCAGCAGTGGTGAACATTAGGGCTGATGTTGATGATGGTGATGAGTATGCTAGTTTTATATTATCTGTGGTAATAGCTAGATTGTCAAAAAACGAAAATATGAAGGATTGATCACGTGACATTTTGGTAGCGCTAAACTTTTCGACAATTGTTGTTGTAAATATCACTTGTACGAGTATACAGCCTCGGGAGCCTTAGCTCCAGCAAACTCTTAATACTTTTAGTAAAATTGCTATTACTCATCCATTATTTCAGGTAAGTATTTTAGGGTAGTCACACTTTATACCTCAAATCTAGTATATCTACATATTTGGCGAAAAGGTGAAGTAGATGATGCCACGGTTACTCATAAACACGCTTAAACATTTTCGTTCTAACGTAAACCACTTGACCCACGCAAAGTGACCACGAGAGAGATGGAATATCTTTTCACACGTTTGTTATTCGAATAAAGCGGTCAGCCCATTTCGTGGCCGCCGTAACATTAATTGTGTTAACGTAAAAGGTAAAATGTTAATATCATTAACATAAAAGATATAACGTAATGTAACTCGATCCCGACTGATGCGAGAGAGGTTACGTCTTTCACATTCGCGTTAACAATGACACGTATCAAATTACGTGCTTTTGTTGTTTCCCAACGACAAATGTATGATGTTTCCAAATTTTTATTATCTTTTTCGTAACTAAATATTTTGTGGATTTCACAAAACGACGATTTTGTGGGTTAACTTTCGTTTGGTGTATGTCATTACCTACTATAGTCCTGTTCCTTGAGATCTTCTTCGTTCTCATCGACAAGAATATGAACTGCGATGCTGAAGTAAAGTTACAAGCCAGAACTTTTCTGAAAAGTGCAGATTATACTCTCTTACATTATAGTCCAGTTGTCCAGTTATATTATACTCTCTTACATCCAGTCCAATTATAGTCTTTATAGTCCCTAAGGTAAATTGAACTGATTCTCAATTGATATCCCAAGATTGGAAACCAATGAACCTATAATTTTGTGAACACACTTGAGGTTTTCCTGATCCTACTCTGAAATCTTCTTCTACATGCGTCAATCTCGTAACCGCTAGGCAATAGGGCCACAGATCATAGAAACAACATAGAACTGTTGTTTCTATGATCTGTGAGGAAGGCCATCGTGCATGTCAGAATACTTAACTTTACGTTGGTGAAATACCAGAAATCAGCCAAGCCTTAAACAAATAACTGTTTCCGTCACAATCGAATTCACTCCACAATACATCTCGTTCACACGTATCGAAAATCAACTAAATTATGAAGTGTAAACAGCTTCCCAATCTGTTTGTCACCACGCCATTGCGACCGAGCACCCGCGGGGATCAACCAACGACTATTTCTGGTCGCCACGCTTAATGTCATCCCGTACTGAAGTGGCAATGGAACATAAACATACTGTTAGTTTCCATCGGCTGTTGACAGAATTATTGGATTGGTTTTTGTTGAAGGAATAAGTGTTAATGGCGTATTGGTTTTGTGTGGTAATGCTGTTCTGTGAAAACCAATCTGTTTAGTTGTATTAGTATGATTGTTGCCTGGCTTTGATATAGTTCTAAATCTTAGGTGTTCCGAGGTAGATCAAGTTTCTTGTGTATTTCATTAAACCAAGTGCTGATTGAGTTCATTTATGTATTCAATTCATAGCAGTTATTCATTCGTTAGTTTTAGGTTCAAGATTCTGCCGCAGTTATCCTGTAGAAAGCAAGATTATATTTTGTAAAAGTCGCCGGAAATTAAATTGCGTACTTACAAAACCGAGGCAGGTCGATAGCATTCAATAAATTTAATCAGATGTTGGCTCAAAATAAGTAATTAAGATACAGAGTAATGGCGAAGTGTTAGTGGATTTTGAAATCAAAATTAAATTGATAATGTTTTTCAATTTCTGAGGGGTGGAATTCTGATGACCTGTAATACAGGTTCTGATTACCTACCAAGGGCTCTAGAGTCTCATGATGATTTGTTTTGTGTAATTTGTTTTATGCCAACTCAATCTGCCTAGCCTTTTCCCATTTATGTTGGGGTCGGCTTCCAGTATAACCGGATTCAGCTGAGTACCAGTGTTTTACATGAAGCGACTGCCTATCTGACCTCCAAGACCCAGTAACTGGGTAACACGATACCCCTTGACTAGACAGGCGTCAGATATCAGCTTTCTGACTACCCGTAACGACTGTCAAAGATCTTCAAATGACAGCCAGGACCAACGGCTTAACGTGACGGAGGAATCTCGGTATGTTGAAATGGTCACCCATCCACGGACCGACCTCGTCAAGCGTTGCTTAACCTTGACGATCGAACCGTGCGGCTGTTATTATTTAGCCACGAGCTTCTCATAAGTTGTTTGATGCCAAATAAAAAAAAAACAATTGGGCATTTCTCAGTAGCAGTCCGGTATGTGGATGTGCTGGTTGATGGCAATAGGCTCCTCTCTTATTACATGGGACTTAAACACCTCTGCCTAACCCTACGAGGAATACAGGCGTGATGTTATGTTATGATGAAAATTAATAGATAAAATTGAACGGAAATGTAGAAACAAGAGTTGCCACGAAAGCTAAGGTTCAACATAATTAAGATGCAGGATTGACAACTATTGTTCTTAGCTATCCCAATTAATATTCTGATCAATACCCCACGTTCCTCTAGTAAGTCGTCTCGTACGTACGAGTATTAGATAAGGCGTACTTTCACTCATGCACGTGCAAACAGAACGCTTACGTATTCAATGCTTAGCACAGATAAGTTTAATCAAGACGTATCGATACCGCTACCGGAATACGCATTAATGTCACCTCGCAGAATTGCATCAAAAGTTACGTAAGTAAACCTCCTGGATAACCTTCCTCTATTCCTTCCAGTTCTCTGACGTTAAGATGCTTGCAGTCATCTAACGTGCGCTGCTATCTGCTACAACCTCCTTAGCAGTGTCATGGCTCCAGCCTTGTGTTGTATATAATAAAGCAAATCAAAATAAACTAGGGCTCTAGATAAAGTCACATTGTACCAGGAATAATGATTGTTGAACAGTCAATTATGGGATGATATAGATAGGATTGACAAGCGCTAGTGTAATGTCTCGTGGAATGTCTCCTCTAGCCTCTGGACGTACCAACTTAGTACCTATCTCCTTTTTACTCGACTGCCGAAGGAGGGTAATGTGTTTATCAGTATATGTATGTAAGTATGTATGTTTATTCCTATGTGGCGTTCTAGAGACCAAACTTGTTGGCCGATTTTGATGATTCTTACGTCAATCGATTTGTCTAACCCTGCGAGTGATATTGGCTACATAAAAATTGGAAAAGAAAAAAATGGTGGATTTTGGGCGCCATTTTGTGAGGAAATTTTTTTTTTTCTTCCGAACCCATCTTGTGGGGTATCAGAATAAAGGGCTTTACGAGGTGATTTCAGAAACATATAACACTTATATGTTTAAACGAACCTAATTTAAAAAAAAATACTAAAAAGTTGGAAATAAAAAAGTAAATTAATAAAATCAAAAAACCCGACTGCTTAAAAAGCGAACTAGAAAGACGTAAACAAGAAGAAAATCATGCTGTGCAGTCGGATGATACACCTGGTTTTGGTCGCTCGCGCTTACAGAGGATACATATTCGCGCAGGCTCGCGAATATGTATCCTCCGACTGCACAGTATGACTTTCTTCTTGTTTACGTCTTTCTAGTTCGCTTTTTAAGCAGTCAGGTTTTTTAATATTATTCATTTTTTTTTTAGTTAATCATTAACCTTCTATACATGTTCTGCGTTGCGATATTACGCGTTAACGTCACTGTTTAACATCGACATTTGCATTTTTAATTAACACAGGCTGACTACGTGGGAGTCGGCTTAGATTCATTGGATTATACAGGTGAGCTCAGAGCTTGCTCTATATTGTGCAAAGTTTTAGTTTCATTATGCTTAGGTAAAGAGATCAGGTATGCAAAGTGCTTGATTACCATGATGAGAAAGAAAACTTAAAGGGGTAAAGCCGTTTTATTATGAAAGGACTCGTTCAGCCAACTCCTACTCTCGTTTAAGTACCATTTTATACCTAGTAACAATATAAGGGGTCACCTGTATGTGCTTAATAATTAAGCAAAGTCCATCACACGCTCAATTTACATTTTAAGACCCATTTAATAGAGGGCTAGCTATAGTCACTAACCGGTCACAGATCTATATCTGTATTATTATTATCTATACTAATATTATAAAGAGGAAAGATTTGTATTTTTTAACCGACTTCCCAAAAAGGAGGAGGTTCTATGTTCGACTTCAAGTTTGTTTTTTTTTTTTTTTTTTGTGTATGTTCACCGATATCTCCGTCAATTGTGGACCGATTTTGAAAATTCTTTTTTTGTTTGAAAACGTATGTTCCGAAATTGGTCCCATTTTTTTTGGTGGAGATCTGATGTAGAGCTTTGGAGATATACAACAGAACTCTTCAATAAACAACGGCAAATCTCTCGGGATTGCTGCAATTGCTGTTTATTGTTTATACCATTTCATAACATAACATCACGCCAGTACGCTCTTAAGGGGTATGCAGATCTCTCATTTCACCGGTTAAGTTCAAGTTTCATGAAATCAATTTTGGCGTTATAGTTACCTTACTAACTTGCCTATTAGGTAGGTACAACTAAAAAGTGAAAAATAAAAACACTTTTTTGCAAATAAGTTTTTTGTATGTAACGAACAAACTTAGAAACTACTGGACCGATTTCAAATATTCTTTCACCGTTGGAAAACTACGCTATCCCTGGGTGACATAAGCTACTTTTTATCCCTGTATTCCTACGGGAACGGGAACTACGCGGTTGAAACCGCGAGGCGACCGCTAGTATTACATATTTAATTCAATCAAAAGGTACAGCAGAACCATGAAACATTCAAACTTTATTTCCGTGGTTGCTTGAGAATTAAATTCCGAACAAAGGGTGGTTTCAGATGGCTGTGGGCTTTAGTAGCCGTTTTCTATAAGCAGAGCTCAACTAGGTAAACATATATATGTATTGTTACACAAATCTTACGTAATAATGCCTGTTTCCCAATCCCAAAATGTCTACTGAAGCCTGAGAATCAAAAACGTGATAGGTCTCACACCTACCAGATTAAGATTACGTACACAAGCACTATTGCACCAACACAAGGGTTAGAAGGTCCGAGGATATCATTTATCTTGTTGAATATAATGCGGTGAGCAGACCTGTCGGGTGATCGATGGTTGCTTTACAACCCGATTGTGAAGTAACTGCTCATATTTCAACGCTGGATTTTCCTATCAACGGGTTTAAGTATGAGTGATGATTTTGAAGGCTTACTGCTGGTGTTAAGTAGGTCAGCTAGCTTTTGACGTGGTTTATCCTTATGGTTGGATTGTAAAATTAATTGATTATTACTTTACGTGACTTGATTGCCCTTAGCAACTTGAGTGATAATTTAGCAACATTCGAGGATTTTCCTAGCAGTGCTTTGACAACCAGCACGCCAGCTTCAGCCTGTAACGGCTCTATTCAAACAAAATTATTTTCTCCTTTTTTACATTGCGTTGTAAATTCATAAATAATATAAACTTTCGTAATTTTCAGGGTTCCGTACCCAAAGGGTAAAAACGGGACCGTATTACTAAGACTCCGCGGTCCATCTGTTTGTCACCAGGCTGTATAAATTTAAACTGTCTAACTATCACGGTTTATGAACCGTGATAGCTAGACAGTTTAAATTTTCACAGATGATGTATTTCTGTTGCCGCTATAACAACAAATACAAAAAAAAAGTAAATTCTGGTTTTGGTCAGCCAGCTCGCAAATACGTATCCTCCGACTGCACAGTATGATTTTCTTCTTGTTTACGTCTTTTTAGTTCGCTTTTTAAGTAGTCGGGTTTTTTGATTTTTTAATCAACTTTTTTATTTTAATGTTTGTAATCCCTGAAACTACAGATCCGATAGCTGAAAATATACGAGTACATTCCCTGATAGAAAGCTATGCCAGACCTAGGTGTAGGACAGACATGTCCTTATTAACGATTGCAACCATTCGATAATATGAATTCCTGATCCTGAATCAATGATTCCAGAAGGAATTCATGTATTTAGGGCCTCTCCTATTTAAATGCTCATTTAAAGAAAGAAGATAAGACCATTTGCGCGAAATATAAGAAACTGATTGTAACGTGGTATGATGTTCTTTATATATTTGCCTAGGATCAAAACGTTTTAAAATAAATTCGTTCAAGTGTTTTCTCTAACTCTGCTGCTTATTTCTGAGTATGTATGTAGGATTTCTCCTAGGGATTCTGTACATTTCTGCATCACGCCTCAACTGCACTATTCCCCCGTACTCATTGTTCAGCATTGCTACCATTTCGTTGCGCCTCATTGTACTCGATGTGAAGTTAAATGTATTCACTGTATGTTTGTCGTGTGCTGTGTACCTACTGGCTACTGGGCACTTTGCTCTGGTTACTGTGGGCGAGATTATTGTAACACGGGGCTCTAATACGTGTCTCCGGCTTACGAGAGATTTTATCGATGCAGCTTTAGATACATTACATGTGTAATCACTTTTCCACGTAAATGCAAAAAAAAATATTATAAAAACCTGGCTGCTTAAAAAGCGAACTAAAAAGACGTAAACAAGTAGAAAATCATGCTGTGCAGTCGGAGGATACATATTCGCGAGCTGCTTGACCAAAACCTGATGTATCCTCCGACTGCACAGCATGATTTTCTACTTGTTTACGTCTTTTTAGTTCGCTTTTTAAGCAGTCGGGTTTCATGATTTTTTTTAATTAACTTTTTTTTTATATCTTAATTTTTTTTTCGAATTAGGTTCATTTAAACATATAAGTGTTATATATTTTTAAAACCTCCTCTTAAAACCCTTTATTTTGATACCCAGCACGATGGGTTCGGAAGAAAAAAACGTTTGCACCCACAATATTGCGCCCAAAAGCCGCCATTTGTCTATTTTGCAATTTCAATGTAGCCTGTGACACTCGCAGGGTTAGGGCGAATCGATTGACGTAAGAACCATCAAAATCGGCCTACACGTTTGTTCTCTAGAAAGCCACATAGGAACAAAGATACATACTTACATACATACATAGACTGACAAACACATTACCCTCCTTCGGCAGTCGGTAAAAACAGAATAAAATAAATATTTAAGTGGGGCTCCAATACAACCAAAGGTAATTGTTTGCCATTTTTTGGTATAATGGTATGAAACACTTCGTGCGCGAGTCCGACTCGCACTTGGCTGGTTTTTTTCGATACTTTTTTTTGTATTTTCGACACTATGATATATGTACTCATATATCACGGGTGCGTTTGCAACCATTTAAACTTACATTCACAAACAGCCAGACCCGGAACAACCATATACTCGTATATCCACGGCCTACGTTACAAATATATCTACGGCGCGGGTATCGAACCCGTGACAAGTAGCCAATCGCTCAGCCACTGCGCCAGCCGTGCCGTCAATCAAACAAAAAGGAGGTGTTATGTTCGACTTCATGTTTTTTTTTTTATGTTTGTTCACCGATATCTCCGTCAATTGTGGACCGACTTTGAAAACCGTTTTTTTTTGTCCGGTAGTGGCCCCATTTTAATTTGGTGAAGATCTGATGAAGAACTTCGGAGATATACAACAGAACTCTTCAATAAATAACAAATCTCTCGGGATTGCTGCAATCGCATGTCTGTTCATTGTTTATACCATTTCATAACATAACATCACGCCAGTATGCTTCAAAGGGGTATGCAGATGTGAACAGTTCACCTTGGTACACTCTCATTTCACCGGTTGTGTTCAGTTTCATGATATTCGGGTAATCTATTCTGGCATTATAGATATCTTACTAAACTTCTTGCCTATTAGGTAGGTATAACAAAAGAGTAAAAGATAAAAAAACTTTTTTACAAAAATATTCTACCGCCTCGCCTTCCAAATAAGAAAACTACAAACCGGTCAACAACTAGCTGGTGTCTATAACGCAAAAAATTGGTACCCACCAAAGACATTTTTTTTTTTACTAATGGAATAATCCTATCACTCAAAGTAATTTATCATCTTCCTTTAATTATATAATTTTACTGTATTATCACCTGGAATCCAACCGATTTCAACCTGTCATCACTTTACTGACAAACAGGATTATCTTTGAAGCCCAGCGTTTGATCAAACGATAAAGGTTGACTTACAGACAGACAGACTGTTACCTTCACAATAGGAATTAATTCGTTTTAATACGATTCGTCGCCGTATCGCAAGGATTACTTTGAAATTAATTTAGTAAAAACAGATATTTTCTGATACACTGACCTGATAGATTCGGGCCTTAAGATATGTAATTACTAGGGTTACTGCCGAAATGAAGCCTCTAATTTTATCGTCATATATACGTCCTTAGTTGGATATTGAGACCTTTCTCTTGCTTCCCATTTACTGACCGTTATTTATTTTGTAACAATTACTTGCTGTACTTACAGTTTGCACCAAAGCTTACAGCAAGCCACCACTACATGTATAATCATCATCATCATATCAGCCGCAAGACGTCCACTGCTGGACATAGGCCTCCCCCAAGCGTCGCCACATTGACCGGTCCCGTGCGTCCCGCATCCAGCGGATCCCTGCAACCTTCACCAGGTCATCGGTCCACCTGGTGGGAGGCCTTCCAACGCAACGTCTTCCGGTTCGCGGTCGCCACTCCAGAACCTTTCTGCCCCATCGGCCATCCGTTCTGCGAGCAATGTGCCCTGCCCACTGCCACTTAAGTTTGGCAATTCTTCGAGCTATGTCGGTAACCCTGGTTCTCTTGTGGATCTCTACATTTCTGATTCGATCACGTAAGGAAACTCCGAGCATAGCCCTCTCCATTGCCCTTTGGGTGACTGTAAGCTTTCTGATGAGGCCCATTGTGAGCGACCACGTCTCAGAGCCATAGGTCATAACTGGCAACACACACTGGTCATAGACTTTCGTCTTGAGACACTGTGGTAAGTTGGACGTGAAGATACCGCGCAACTTCCCGAACGCTGCCCAGCCGAGTCGGATTCGACGGTTGACCTCTTTCTCGAAGTTGGCCCTACCCAACTGGATCGTTTGTCCTAGGTAGACATAGTCATCCACAACTTCGAGTGTAGAGTCTCCGACCCTGATAGGAGTGGGTGTGACATGGGCATTTAACATCACCTTGGTTTTGTCCATGTTCATCCTAAGACCCACTCTTTCGGAAGCTCTACTGAGGTCATCGAGCATTGTATTGAGGTCCTCCATATTCTCAGCCATGACCACTATATCGTCGGCAAACCGAAGGTGAGTGATGTACTCGCCATTGACGTTGATGCCTAGCCCTCTCCAGTCCAGAACCTTGAAGACATCCTCCAGTGCAGCGGTGAACAGTTTCGGAGATATGACATCTCCCTGCCTCACACCTCGCTGCAGAAAGACAGGTTCCGAGGTCTGGTCCTGAAGTCGAACTGACATGGTGGCCTTTTTGTACAGACACTTCAACACCTCGATGTACCGGTAGTCTATTTGGCACCGTTGGAGAGACTGCAGCAAAGCCCAAGTCTCGATCGAATCAAAGGCTTTCTCGTAGTCCACAAACGCTAAGCAGAGAGGCAGGTTGTACTCTTCGGTTTTCTGTATAACCTGCCGCAGCGTATGTATGTGGTCTACGGGGTCAAAGCCTTTACGGAAACCGGCTTGTTCAGGAGGCTGGAAATCGTCAAACCTGCGCGCGAGATGATTCGTGATGACTCTTGAAAACAGCTTGTAGACATGGCTAAGAAGTGAGATGGGCCTATAGTTCTTTAGTAGGGCATTGTCACCCTTCTTGAAGAAGAGTACCACCACACCCCTGCACCATGCCTGTGGCGTTTTGCCCTCGAGTATGACGGAATCAAACAGCTTCTGAAGGGCCTTAAGGACCGGTTTTCCACCCGCCTTCAGGAGTTCGGCTGTTATTCCGTCTTCACCCGGCGCCTTGTTGTTTTTAAGCTGTTTAAGAGCCATCCTAATCTCATACAGGCTGACGTCCGGAATGTCTTCGGTATAGTGCCGGGTCAATCTAGCTCTAGGGTCTTTTGCTAGATTCGCGACGGGTTTACTGGTTGACGTGTACAACTGCCCATAGAATCTCTCGATCTCTCTCAATAGCTCCGGTTTGGCGGATACGATCCTGCCATCGTCGGTCTTCAGTTTCGTGAGCTGGCTCTGCCCAATAGTCAGATCTCTTGCAAATACCGGAAATATCGGTATTAAAGCGGTGGAGATCGCTTTTCAAGGACTTTGAGATCCGTCTATTGAGCTGCCGGTATTTCAACGCATCGTCTGAAGACTGCAGGATCATCTCTCGCCTCTCCTTCATGAGCTTGAGAGTAGGATCAGAAAGCTTTTTGTTTATATCTGTACGGCGGGTCTTGAAAAACTTAGACCCAACCGTATGGACAGCTTCCACGAACCCATCGCTGTATTCGTTCACGGAGCTTCCTAGGCACTCGAAACGATTCTGGAGTTCGAGCTGAAAGCTCTCGGGGTTTTGGATCTGGATCTGTGCTGGACGGAGCGTAGACTTCATCAGTCGAGACCTTTCAAGCTTGATATTAATGTTCAATGTGCCTCTCACCATGCGGTGATCGCTCCCGGTTTTCACCGAATTGATCACAGAGACATCATTGAACATTTGCTTCTTGGTTGACATGATGAAGTCGATCTCGTTTTTAGTTGCACCATCGGGGCTTTGCCAGGTCCACTTCCTGTGCTCACGCTTTCTGAAGAAGGAGTTCATCATATAGAGGCCCTCCTTCTCCATAAAGCTGGCCAGGCCAGTAGGTGACCCCGATGGTTCCGATGTCCAACTCCAAATTGGCCCACTTGCAGCTCATCCTCGTCTCGTTTGCCCAGTTTCGCGTTGAAGTCCCCCATGACAACGGTGAAGTGAGTTTTGAAACCATGCATGGCTCTAGAAATATCCTCATACATGGTCTCTACCTCGTCGTCGGGGTGTGCCGAGGTCGGGGCGTAGACCTGTATAACCTTCAGCGAATATCTCGAGGATATTCTGAGTATAAGGTACGCCACCCTGGTCGACACACTCTCGATCTTCACCACGTTGTTCACAAGGGACTTGTGGACGATAAACCCGACACCACCCTGGGACTGCCGGTCACCCTCTCGGAAATAGAGCAGGTTACCGGATTTGAGGATTATCGAGTCCTCCCCCTCTCTTTGGACTTCAGATAACCCTATAATAGTCCACTGCAACCTGCTCAATTCTTCCTCGAGTTCGGCTATCTTCTCGTCGGTCCGGAGTGTTCGCGTGTTATACGTTGCCAGGTCCAGTCGTCGGTGTTTATTAGGGTAGCCGGGTCCACACCGGGGATTCTTCGCACCCCTTGCCACGCCATCGCCTCGACCGCTACCGTAGTCGAGGGTAGACGGGCTGCCGGGCACTCGGGGCCGTTTTTTCTTTGTGCTTTTTATTTTGGTTTGGGGGGGTTTGCCTTAATCGCCACGCTTGGCAGGCGGGTTGGCGATCGCAGTTTGTTGTTAAAGTGTACAGAGAACGCTGCTGCCCATTCTCTGGTGTATCCCTTAGTCGCCTTTTACGACACCCATGGGAAGATATGGGATGGTGAGATTCTTTACGTCCGACACCATACGGAACCTGTATAACACACGTATAACATGAACACAGAACATGTATAATAACACTTATAAACTAAAAAACTTTATACATAGATTTAACATAGCCAGCCCACGTCAACCTGCTTATTTTTTTCCATTTCAGTGACAGCATAATCCACATAGTTAATATGGTTTGTTATGGTGGATTTGCCGGTTCTAAAACCATGCTGACACTCGGCCAGTTGAGTTTTGACCTGCCACGTGATATGCTGGTTCAATATCGATTCAAAGACCTTGCCGAAGGCCGATGGGACCGCAATAGGCCAGTAATTGTCTTCTTTTGACCCGACGCCACCCTTGGGCACAGGAGTTACCCTTGAAATTTTCCATTTGGCAGGATAAGTAGCAGTTTGTAGGGCTAAATTAAAAATAAATAGCAGTGGCTCTCTAATTATTTCAGAGCAGTCCTTAATAATAAACGGCGGAATGCCATCAGGTCCCGCAGATGAATGTTCTTTTAGACGGCGAATGGCTAGTGATAGATCAGCTCAGTCAATACCATCGATGGCGATCCGCGCGGAGCACAGTGGCTCTGCTGCCTTCTGCTCAGCATTCGCTGCACATATAACGAGATCATGCGGCAGAAACACAGAGCTAAAAAATTGCACACAATCTGTCCCCCAAATTCAAACTCAGTGTATTTTTGCGTGGAAGCCTGCTGACCCTTAACAAATTTCTAAAAGGTTTTAGGATCCCTCTTTATACCCATCTCCGTCCGTCGGATGTACTCTGTATATGTCTGATCAATAAGGTCTTTAGCTCGCTGTCTATAGTACTTAAATAATTCTTATTTTAAAAAAACGGGACGAAACAACATATATGTTTTACAACGTTTATTAACCCTATCACTCTGTGGCTTACGAAATCCACTTCTCCATGGTTTGATGTGGACATCTTCTGCCCAATGTTCGGGTTTCATATAGTTCTAAACGCTTTTTGTTGGCACTGTTAATTTAAATGACGCGTAATCTCCTCGTGATTTTAAAACCTCGGCTAAACATTTATCATCAACACATATATTTCGTAGGTGAGCAATCACTTAGTCAGCGGTGGTACCAGTCTGGACGTAGTATACTTGCAGATACGATTTCCTCTCCGCCGCAGCCAATGCACATACAGTCGACCGCAGGAGCAGTTCCTCGAGTCACGTTATCAGGTGCACGACGCGTTCTTCTACGTTTGACTTCAACCCAGTCCAAGTCGTTGTTGTTGTCATGCGCATGAATCACCGTTGTGTTTACGGACTCGAGTTGTTGCGTTTCTGACGGTAGCGGCTGAGTTGGAGTAGGGGGCTCGCTGAGACTGGATGGCGCGTTCGGCTCGAGCGCATCTGCTCGGCCCGTGCGAACGACAGGCGATATGTTACGCGCTCCCTTCGTCTTCCGAGCGTTGATGGAGAGCGCCGTCAGCTCGAACACGGGCATCGCGCATTGGTCGTTGCGTTGGCTGTCCGGTGTTGACAGCGCTGCAACCCACATTCACACTGACTTGCGTTTTTTTGCGCCGAATCATCACTTACTCCAATAAGTTTTTTAATAAGTTGATTTTGGTCCAAAACGACCTTTTCTAGTGACACAATTCAACTTCCCAGTGAGTTCATAGTTTTAGTTAATTCACAGATTGTCGTTTCCAACGATGTGGCGGACATTTCTTATATTTAAAAATAATTTGTACGGAGCACTTAGCGAAGGACCGCCGGCCTCGACGGTGGCGGTGGCGGAAAAAAAAGTTATATTGCAGAAAGGAAGAATTTATTACCAACACATACCATCATCATCATCATCAGCAACATTATGGGTCACCTAAAAACCCTTTCTATTTATATAATGTAACCTATTTCCAACTATGTATATTGGATTCGACATCCAGGCTGCAGTAGTTCAGAGTCGGCAGCTAATATCAGTATTTGGGACTGTCTATCTATCCTTCACAAGCCACCTACTGGGCAACACCAAAAATCCCATTATTAGTACAAATAAAAGCAATTTTTCACTGCCCGACACCCTAAACTATTTTAGACTCCCTCACTCACATTTACGACATCCTTCCATCCACGCTATTAATACTTGACTCTATTCTAGTTTCCCGACACTGACTGGTATCCGCTTGTTTCCGAGGCTGAAGTAACTGGCAGGTGAGTATAATCCCATTTAACAGTTCTCAAAAATAAACCTTTTAAAATAAACGTCTTTCAGAATTAATTTCAGAAAACAACGTAAAAGAAATAAACTTATAATAAGTTGTTTGAATGACGGGCCGTTTTGTATGAAATTGAAAAGTGATATTACTTTTAGATTTTTTAATCAACGTTTTTGATGTAGATTTAGAATCTATTTGTTTACTGGGAGTCAGTATTTGTGTTCTATAGTGCCATTGCCTGAGATCTATGGCTCTGAGACGTGGTTGCTCACAATGGGGCTCATTTTCTTATGACTTACGCTTACTTGCTTACAGTCACCCAAAGATGGAGAGGGCTATGCTCGGAGTTTCCTTGCGTGATCGAATTAGAAATGTAAAGATCCGCAAGAGAACCAGGGTTACTGACACAGCCAGAAGAATTGCCAAATTTAAGTGGCAGTGGGCAGGGCACATTGCTCGCAGAACGGATGGTCGGTTCCAACGAAATGGAAGACGTAGCGTTGGAAGGCCTCTCACTAGGTGGACAGATGACCTGATGAAGGTGGCGGGAGTCTGCTGAAGCGAGAAGCACGGGACAGATCAATGTGGTGACGCTCGAGAGAGGCCTATGTCCAGCAGTGGTCGTCTTCCAGCTGATATGATGATGATGATGATTTTGCCATTGGTCTTCTTTTCAACATCACATTTGTTTTCCACGAAGTGTTAGGCAGTGGTATATTAATAGTTCACCCAAAGTGCGCCATTTTGTAATTTCCATGTACCATCTATTACCATCAATTGGGATTTATTAATGTGATAAAATGAATTATTATTCAATGATAGTCTGTTCCTAATAGTGTGAATAGATTAGCCAGTCAGCTACTTTCAAAGCGAGGGTGAGTGCCCTGTTGGCACCCGACATACGTTTTGTGGAGGCTCTTTTTATACACCCTAACATAAATTCTGTGCAGTTATGAAAGCTTACTATTCAACGGATACTCCCCATATCCTCCAGTTTCCCCAACAAAAACAAAACAGCCAGTGTTTCTAACACATGCCCGTAAAAACGAAGTAATTCGCCCCATCTGGCAATACAATAGACAAAAGAATGTGCCACACTCGCTAACAATGTGCCAAATATATCCGTCGGCTGTCTTGTGGGAAAAACAGTGAGTGGTGTAATTAATCGGGTGACCGCTGCACTCGGTAACGAAGACGCTGAATAGATTGTAAACAGAAGGTTCAATAGACATAAGACTAAATTATGCTTAGTTAGGTACAAAGTGAAAAATACTTTCTTTTCGGATATATACCTATTTTTTGTTCGTTATTAACACTGATTTCCGAAAAGAAAGATATTTTTCACATCGCATTGTTTTTTTTTGGAACTCAGTTTATTTATTTTTTGGTAAAAAGCTTTTTAATTCATGCATTGGTCTAGGAGTAGCAGCCCCACTGCTGAGCTTGCAGCCTTGGGTTCGATTGCCGGGTCGGAAATGTTTAATTGGGCTTTCCCATATAGAATTTTTCAGTAGCATCTTGGAGGTCTGATATGTACCCGGTTGATAGCCAAGGTCTCACCTCCTATTACATGAGAGTAAACCCATTCAAAAATAATAGAATTTTCAAAATCGGTAGATACCTAATTGCCGGAGAAATCGCATAACAAACATACAAAAAAAAACATATAGTTGAAATCGAGAACCTCTTCCTTTTCGAAGTCGGTTGAAAATTCACGCACACATTGACACGCGTCACGTACAGCGAGTGCAATTACAGTGTTAACAACACTGTAATTATGATCACGTATGATTCTATGTGTGTGTTTGACTATTTTCCCTCATTGTACGGAGCCGGCCTTCTGTACCTATTTATTTTGTGACGAGGTATACATGAAACGTTTTGAACATGTCAGTGTTGTGGCGGATTGGGGGAAGTAGTTGCTGGTGTTTCTTCTAGAGTAATACAGCTTTAGTGTTAAACTAGGGGACTGAGAGGTTTGAGGGAGGACAAATTGCAATTACTGGATCTTTTCGAGAATTGTTGATACCATTAAACCGTAAAGATACCTTGTTTGTTTTAAGAATAAAGAGACATGATAAATCATTACGAACCTTATTCATAATGAAATGTCGAATTTGTCTGTTTATTGTTTATAACTGGAACATTATAATCAGAACTATTGTATTCTGGTTTAAAGTAGAAACCGGATTCAGTGCAAAACACGTTAGCTCAAACTTGAAATCAAATAATAAACCAAATAAAGGTTCTATGCTGTTCCAAATTCCTTCACTATACCTACCTCTGTACCGCACACTCTAATTATACTCATTGGTTTATTTGAATATTTAATTGCTAGTGGTATTATTATGAGGGAATGAATGGAGGCCGTGAACCACGTGTGGCCATGCAGGGCCATTGTGGACGGGCAGTGGTAGGTCGTGACCGTTGTTCAGGCAAGTTATAACTGAATTTATGCGACATTGCTCGTTATATAGTTAGTAAGTGTTATTTGTATGCACGTTTTGCTTCCGAATTTGTGTTTTGAATATTCTTTGCTGACTTTCAATTTAGAAAACCTCTTTCCGTTAATACTCTCTAATATAATAAATATTAAAGTTTGGGATTAATGGATGGCTGAATGTGTGCTACTCCTTCACTCAAAAACTACTGAATGAAAATGAATGAAATTTGGCACACAGATAGTTTATAACCATTTATCCAGGTAGTAGCATCCTTTGGCATAATTTCGAGTTTCCCGCGGGAAGTAACTAGTCTTATGATATCTTTAATTTAGTAAGTAAAGAGTTTATTGGCATTTTCCTATAATGTTAATTTTCAATTAGATAAACAAGAAGTGTTCAAAACGTTGACCTCATTCAAATTCAAATTCAAATTATTTATTTGTAAAAACATAGGTACAATATAATAAGATCTTATTCTAGTGTCAGGATCGCTATGTTTAACCTAATAGGCATATACATTTTGGAAACATAATTCTAATTTTAAAATATATATTTTATGCATTGTATTATTTAAATTATTATTAACATTAAATTAGATACCAATAATCATTAAATCGAATTGAGCATAAATCAATCGGACACTTGACTCACACAACGACATACCCAACTATTATTTATTTGAATTGTCTTTTAAGAATTCACCAATGGAATAGTACGCTTTTTTAACCATAAAATCTGTTAGCATTCTTTTGAATTTGTTAATATCATTCTCAGCTCTTATAGTCGTAGGTATCTTATTATAAATTTTTGGAGCCATTCCCAGAAAGCTTTTTGCGTATAATGCTGTTTAAATGAGGCTTAACGTGAATTTTGTCCCGGTGACGTTTACCAGTCAGGGTTTCAAATAAATTTAAGTGTTTTTTATCGAACATTACTATTTCAAATGCATATAGTGAAGGAAATGCCATTATTTTTTGCTCAATAAAGTGTGGTCTACAACTGTCAGTAGCTTTTCTTTGGCATACTGCTCTTAAACACTTTTTTGTGCCTTAAACACTAGCTCCCTATCTGATGAATTTCCCCAAAACATTATGCCGTAACGCAATGTAGAAGACACGTATGTATGATATGCAGTTAGTATGGCTTCACGACTTGCTATTTTACTGAGATTATGTAGAGCGTACTGAAACTGATTTAGTTTTTTTTATTAAATGTTCAATATGTTTACACCATTTCATATTCTCATCTATATAGAGTCCCAGGAACTTTGTGTGCTTTGTTTCTTCTATAGTTTTGTCAGCGTATTTAATGTTAAGTTTATCTTGATTGATTCTTTGTTTGAATGACATAGCATAGCTTTTATCTAAATTTACATTAAGATTGTTATTATTTAACCATGTTATTAACTTGTTCAGATTTAGATTTATATATCCATTTCATAGCTATGTGATTCCATATTTTGTACTGTCAAAATAAATGTACTATCATCTGCAAACAAGGTCATGGGATGTTGAATAACTCTAGGCATGTCGTTTATGTATACGAGGAACAATAACGGACCGAGGACGCTACCCTGGGGTACACCAAAATTCGTTTTTCTTGGTTTTGATTGGTACGTTAGTTCTAATTTTGTCTTCTGGCAAATCTTTGCTATACTTGTTATTTGATACCTATTTTTTAGGTACGATTCAATTAATTTTAATACGTTTCCCCTTACTCCATTTTTATTTTTTACTTACTTCATTTTTTATTTTGATAAGAGTATGTTGAAATCTACAAAATCAAATGCTTTAGTCATATCCATGAACAAGGCAGTCGCACGTTTCCATCTATCCATATTTGTTATAACTTTGTTTACAAGGCCATATATTGCCATATTTATATATTTGCTTTTTCTAAAGCCGTACTGCTCTTCCGCAAATATTTGTTTTTTTTTCCAAGAAAACTATACAGGTGTTACAAATGACTTTTTCAAAAAAAAATTAGAATATTGGCATTAACGCTACAAGTCTATAATTATTAGGATTTTGTCTGTCATCTTTCTTATACAGTGGTTTTATTATAGATATCTTTAAATCTTTTGGGTACGTACCATTTTCTATGCATACATTTACAATAAAACTAAGAACAGGAGATATTTCAACGGCTACACTTTTTATTACTTTAGTAATAATCTCGTCATAACCTGCACTATTGGTGTTTTTTAAGATTCTGATAATATTGCATATATCGACAGGGATTGTAGCAGGCATAAACATTGAATTAGATGTGTTGGTAATTAATGATAAGTCAGGCTTTTTACTATTATTTAACGGTTGCACTAAATCAATATAATGATTATTGAACGCTTCTGTAATTTCTAGTGGATCTGTTATCTCTTTGTCATTGATAGTTATTTTAGAAATATTTTCTATCGCACAGTTTAATTTATTTTTATTTATGATCTACCAGGTAGTTTTCATTTTATTTTTGGAGTTTTTAATATTAAAGTTATTTCTTGATTTTTGTGTTGGACTGATGATTTTTTTGAGCCAATTAGTGTATGTCTTTAGATTTTCTTTGTTTTCTGGAGCTTTTTGTTTTCGAAATTGCCATAACATGTCTCGCTTGCGTTTACAACACAATCTGATACCCTTCGTTACTCAGTTTAGTTTCTTTCTAATAAGTATTCTAATTTTAATTTTGGGGGAACATAAATCATAAATGAGTTTAAATAAATTATTAAATTCTTTAAAGGCTTCATCAGGGTCCAAACATTCATAGACATTATTAAAGGTAAGGCTATGTATAGCATTTTTTAATTTGTATATTTTTATATTTTCCAAGCTATAATCTCGCTTTAGCGCGTACCAATGAGTAAGTGTGTATGTTTTTATTACTGGACATTTCGCGATTTTGGCTGTATGATCAGATAAAGCTAACTCTAATACCTCACTTTTACTGCCCCTTATATTATGTATAACATTATCAATACATGTACCACTAATTATCCGAGTAGGTTGTTTAACACTCAATATTAAATTATAGTTCAGTAATAGATTTTCAAATTGTGATGAAAAACGTGTTTTTTTTTTAAATATCTATGTTAAAATCACCACATAACACATTCTTTTTATTATTATTGGTGCAGACTTTTTGTAGTATACCTTCGAAATTATAGAAAAATGTGGTTAAAGCATCTATGCTATTCTTTGGTGATCTATAAATACATATAATATTTAGGTTGTGTTCTATTAATTCAATTCCACAGCATTCGATACAATTAGGACAGCAGTATTCATTCAAATCTATAGTTTTAAATGTATGTTTATTATTAACTAAAATACACGAACCCCCTTTTCGTGAACTTCTATTTGATTAGGATGCAAGTCTAAAATTAGGTATATGTAAGTGAATATCGTCACCATCCTTCATATTATGTTATGTTATGCAAACTATGTCCAAAGGTTTACCTTCATTCCATTCAAATTATAATTACAGCTATTTCCGAAAATTACTAACTCGTCATACTTAATTACGACAATCCAGATAAAAATCTTCTAAGAAGTTACTGAATAGTCAATCACAAATTATCATCCTAACATGAATAAAACCCACCAAACTACCTAACTTGGGAAACCGATAACTACCAAAATTCCTTTCAATTTATAAAGTCACAGTCACATCCTCAAACTTCTGACAACCAACGTGACCGCGCCTCAAAGTCAGGCTTACAGCAAAAAGGCTGGACCGTCACAATTACCAACTTCCACTACATAAGCCTGACTCAAGTCGCAGCGTCTCGCAGCAAAACACCGAGACTTCTGCCCCACTTTACATTAACTGAGACACTGAATAGAAACGAACAGAAAAACCATTCCACTCAAATCTAGAAAATACAAAAGGTTGCTGAATGTGTCGTCACCTTGAGACAAGTTAACGTATGACAGAAATTCCACGACAACATTTAAATATATTTACATGAGAGAATGGGTACAAAGCTAGTAACATCTTGTCTTAATATCCTTTTATTTTTACCGACAAATAACCATCTGGGGTTTTTAGGACCGTTTTGTTTGCTACACTTTGGTTTTAGTCGATGGATAAAGCACTAAGCAGTCAGAAGGCCTTCTGTACCTATCTCTTAAGCAGCAGAGCTCACAAAACGGCTGAAATCCGGAAAAATCCTGATACGTCCGGCCCGAGCCGCTCGGAACTGGTTATTTCCTGTCTTTAGATTAAGATGGCCGACGAGATCGTTCTATCACACTCTGCGCCCGCACACTCGAGTGTGGGAGAGGGACAGCTAATGGTTATTTCATGATAGATTTCGATATGTCGAAAAACGTTGGCGGCGGCTATCGCATCAACACTTGAGCCTGATTAAATGACGGTCGAGGTCGTTAGGACCACGCGGAAATTTGTTTCTAGCCCGCCTTTTCTCGATTCGCAAGTAAATAGTGCGGATTATACGAGCTGTGGTGTGCCTCCGGCGATATCACCCTCTATGGAGTCCGTAGGCCGAATCATTGATTCGGACAAATCTTGGATTGTAGAGAAGGAAAACTCAGTGGTCGAGATATTCATGGGATTTACCCTAAGTCTGTATGATTCGATGGAGACGTTTGAGGCAGTACGTGAAGAAAAGATAAGGAAATAACTGAAATGTGGTGTCGGTGTCCGTATTGGAACATAAATATTCTACAAGTTGAATACAAGATTTCTTGTTGATTTCTGTCTCTTACATTTTTATTCCATAAATACGAAATACGTAACAAACCTGAAACATGGGCAGATGTATCTTCCTATTTGGATAAAATAAATAAACAAGAAGTATAGCATGTTTATTGACACAACTCGACTAGACTTACGAATCTCAGTAGTACAATAACTACCAAATAACAAATCCAATTTTTATAGCAGCTTTCTTGAAATCATAATAAGTCTAGAAGCTTAGTAATACGATTGGGAGTTAAAACGGCCTCTTTTATTTTATTTCTCGTCAAAATGCCTGAGACGTCCCAGTACTGGGATATTTTGTAAATCCAATTTTGTTTTACTTCTGAAGGAAAAGGCAATGTTTTAACAAGTTTAAAAGAATCGGCTAACCCTTTCAGACGGAGTTTTTATAAAGAGATTTGTTTTGTACCTTTATGACGATCCTAGATTAAAAACTGACTACTGTTTTGTTTGAGCATAAGATTAAACCTAAATAATGTATTGATTAAAAAAAAATGACTATTATATTCTATTCATTTGGTACCCATATCATGGCAGTGCACAAAAAATAACTAGTTCGCCATCTTGGGCCATCCGCCATATTGGATTTAGAATGACGTCACTAAGATAACCATGCCATGTTATCCAAACTAAACGCAAAATTTCGAGTATCAGCCTACCGGCGTTCCTGTCTTCGGTCCACAGCACTGAAACGTTAACCACAATTTTTTATCCCTTTCACTGGTAAACTGTGAAGTGCCGTGCTCCACCGACGCAGTGTGCGCCTGGAAAGTGGCTTGCCCGAATACGGCGTTGCCCGAGAAACCATCTTCCTAGGGACAGTGAGATGAGCCGCTCTGCAGGTTGGTACGGAATAAACTTATAAATGCGTCCACCAATACTACTGAGTTCCCGTCTGCTAGCTGTGGGAGAGTGGGAGTCGGGCCTCTGGCTACAGGCACTACCGTCACTCAACATAGATACTATTTGAGTGACAACACCTTCCGGATCGCTACATTTCTGCGTTTGGGTGCTCCTAGCGGAGCTCCACAACGTTGTCAATGTGGTGAAGCAGTCGACCGCCTCGGTCACCATGGCCTATCCTGCAGTAGTAGCGCTGGCCGGATAGCACGTGTTGACTCTTACGCAGAATCAAGTAATGATTTGGTTTAAATAAGAAATAAACTGTTATTCAGGTTCAGGGCGTCAGGTTTTAAATATAGAATAAAAGATAATTGTTCATGTACTTACTTATTATATTTCTCGAACCGAAACACAATACAACCAACACTATTTTTCCTCACGAGTGCACAAGTTGAGGTTATATTCACGACTGAGCTCGGAACACTGGCACGACAACCCAAGTGACGTTTACCCCACCATCTCACCTACATTCCAACCAATGCGGTATGATTGGTTAGTCGTGCCATACCCGAACACAGTTGGTACTACAATAGTCAATACAATACTTTTAATATTAAAATAAGGTTTAATTAAACATATTGAATTGGAAAAATAGCTAGATAATTTACTATTGATAACAGTCGGCCATCCAAGGTACATTACACGACCTCGTGTTCATAAATAGAAGAAGACAAACGAAACAAGATTTGATTGCCCAAATGCTATCAACAATAATAACCAAATTCTTACTTTCAGTTAAAATAATCTAAAAAAAATATATAATCATAGTGAAATCAGGTTTTTTTTTTTTATTTAAATCACAAATCATAATTTTAGGTATTATTTCATACATATAAAATAGCAAAAGCTAACCCGGTAGATAAATACATTTAAGGGCATTATTTCATGGCCCACGAGCATTATTTTATGGCTCGGTGTATACATATAAGGGCATTATTTCATGGCCCACGAGCATTATTTCATGGCTCGGTGTATACATATAAGGGCATTATTTCATGGCCCCTGAGCATTATTTCATGGCTCGATGTACACATAATATATAAGGGCATTATTTCATGGCCCATTTGAGCAACTGGCATTATTTCATGGCCAGGGTTAGAAAGAAAGAACCTGAAAATAAAACAGATTAGGTTTTACACATTTATGGGCAGTATTTCATGGCCCACGAGCATTTTTTCATGGCTCGATGTACACATAAAAATAAGGGCAATATTTCATGGCCCATTTTGAGTAACTGGCATTATTTTATGGCCATAAAGATAAAGAATCTGAAATTAAAACACCAGATTAGGTTTAATAATCACAAATTGAATATTAATATAGACGTGTGATGGCAAAATAATTTAGTCAATCACTGTTATTGCCAGACGATTCGTCATGTGGTCTATTAAAGTTCAACCATGCCTTGATTTTGTCAATAGCTACTACTGTCGAATAAGACCGTCCAGATTTCTGCATGATGGGAGTATCCTCAATTTGATATCGATCGAAATCATAGACTTTTGTAATCCTATAGGGTCCATGAAACTTTGGAACCAGTTTTTTACTATTTCCTGTAGCTGGGACTTGACGTTCAACCGTAACAAGATCGCCTACTTTATATTTAGGAGCTGGGCAGTGTTTTGAGTCATAAACCTTCTTTTGCGACTCTTGGTATGAGCTAACGTGAGAGTTAATTTATTCTCTAATTCGTGACATGTCATGACTGTTGGAAGAAGCTGATAAGTCGTCTGTCAGTTCGGATACAATTCTACAGTCACTTGGACCCGATGGTCTAGTGCCGAAAAGAGCCTCTGATGGTGTCCGATTTATGCCCTTGTTGAGCGTGTTGTTCATGCCCCACTGCACATCGATGCTCATCCCATTTATTTTCGGGAGAGCCAACACATTTTGCAGTCAAAGCATCAACAAGAGTCCTATTATATCGTTCTACTTGACCATTAGCTCTTGGGGTACTAACGGCGTTCAACACGTGTTTAATGTTCTTATCGATTATGAACATTTTAATGTTTTTGCTAGTGAAAGAGGTTCCACGATCCGTTATAACCCTTCTTGGGACGCCAAACAAACCAAAGTACTCACGGAAAACCTTTATAGAAGTACTCGTAGATGTTTTTGTGTTCTTTACGGGTTTCAAATAAATATACCGAGTATATGAGTCAATCAAGGCTAGAACATACATATTACCCCTCGTACTTCGTACAAAGGGGCCCACATGATCTGCATGAATAGCGTCGAAGGGGATATCTTCTTTTTTTGTATAGGGTGTAAAGTGCCAGGTTTCTTACCTCCAGAAGCCTTTGAATAAGCGCATTCAAGACAAGAACCGACGTACTTCTTGACAAAACCACGCATCTTTGCGAACCAATATTTAGCTTTGATACGTTCCAGAGTTTTGTCAAGAGCGAAGTGGCCTATGTCGTCGTGATTTTGTTTTACGATCTGCCATCTTACCCCCTTTGGCACGACCCACCTATCGCCCTAACTAGTTGTCCTATAGAGCCTATCATGCTTCACTTTATAATTTGATTTAATGTCAAAGACGTCATCAAATTGAGGATCTTTTAAAATACCAACAATCCTTTGAATTAGTATGTAGCTAACCAATCACCTTCACTAACGACCATAACGTCATGAGCCTGCTGTATAGGGTTCCGACTGAGTGCATCAACATGAGCCATACGATGACCGGCCCTATATTAGATGAAAAAATCATATTCCTGCATCTGTTCCCACCACCTAGCGACTCGGGGAATCATATCTCTCTTCTGAAAGGTTGCGCGAAGAGTAACTATTTTAAATTTGGTGCCCAGTAAATAAACGCGGAATTTCTGCAAGGAAGAAACTACGGCCAAGGTCTCCAAGTCATAAGGCGAGTAGTTCTGTTCCTCAGGCGTTGTCTGCCTGCTAAAGTAAGCGACAGGCCTAAGAACATCGTCTCCATGTTTTTGCAACAAGATACCTGGCACTCCAATCTTACAAGCGTCCGTATGAAGCTGAGTATCGTCGGCCTTCGGATTGTATAAAGCCAGAGTGGGACGCTGGACAATCTTTCTGTAGACAACGGAATGCGGTTTCCTGATCTGTACCCCAAGACCATATAGCGTCCTTTTTTAAGAGTTGTGTGAGAGGTTTTGCAATAACCGAGAAATTCCTAACAAATCTGCGGAGAAAACTAGACGGTCCAAGAAACTGACGAACATTATGTTGGTTTTGAGGTATTGGGAAGAGCTTCACAGCCTCTACCTTCCTCTCGCCTGGCCGGATGCCATTAGCAAAACTTTCAAAGCCTAAATATTCGACAGAGTTACAGAAAAATAAGCATTTGGGAAGCTTTAATGTAAGACCAGCATCCATGAAAAGACGTAGCATGGACTCTAGTCGTGACATCCCTTCATTTATATCTTTTGAAGGAATAATTACGTTATCTAAGTAAGCCAGAGCTTCCTTAGACATCGACAACTTCCAATGACCCAAGGACTTGGTTCATAATACGTTGGAACGTTGCTGGAGCGTTTGCAAGGCCGAATGGCATACGATTAAATCCGTAGTGGCCATCCGGCGTGACAAACCCAGTCTTATGTTTGTCCGCTTCTTGGATTGGTATTTGGTAATAACCTGAAGCAAGGTTCAAAGTAGTATAATATTTATTACCAGAGAGGACATCTAGCTAATCGTCCATCAGTGGCATGGGATAGTTTTCACGGACAGTTTTTTTTTTTTTAGTGCACGATAATCTATATATAAGCGAAGCTCGCCGGACTTCTTTCTAACCACGACAATAGGATTCGCATAACATGACGTTGATGGTCTTATTCTGTAGATTGAGTAGTTGGATTCTATACTCAGAAGATAGTTCGTCGTTAAGATTTAAGTCAGCCTCAGTAATAGATTTAGAATCACTGCTAATAGTTGAAGAAATTGACAAGACTTGGACACTGGACTCTTCCCGAGCTACACGACCACGAGCAATTAAAGTGCCTTCTGGAAGCACTAATGGTGATGGTGAACTGTTACTGACAACGATATGTCCTGTTCCACGTTCATCCATTTGGAACAATCCGGCAGCTACTGAATAGCGAATGCCCTTCAAAAACCGGATACTGCAATTGACAAAGATATCGCCTTATTTGGCGGATCCGCATACACATCCACAATGGCAAGACCCAAAACTTTGACAGGTCCTTTACAAAATAAATTTATTTTACTATTGCGTACTGTATTTTGGTGATAAAGTTCCGAAATTTCTAAGGCATCGCTAGTTTTCCGTATGACTACGTGTGGCTGTTCCGTAAAGGTTTGACCTACCAATAGGGGCACATGCATGACATCGTCTGCGACTATCAGCAACTCTAGGTCAGCTTGTCATAGTAATATTCTTCTAAGGAGTACGTGAACCTAGCTCGTTTGGCCAACATGTCGCAAGCATTTGGCCATAATTCTCTTCCGATGGGAAAGTAGCCAAAAGCTTTGCCTGCCATTCGGCCCAAGTAAACAGGACGGACGGCCCTCATACCATCTCTGGGCTAATCCCTTTAGTTTTGGTAATGCAAAATGTTTTACTTGCTTTTCCGACCACGCATAAATGGTGGCGCACTCATTAACTTTATGGAGCCACATAGTTATTGTCTGTTCTCGTTTACTTGGGTCAAACTCTGGGATTGAATTGTTAAGGGAACCTAGTTTGTGGGAATCATTATTAAACATGGATTTTAAAACATTGACAAGGTCCGAAAGACTGGATAACTCTGATAGAGAAGTGGACTCACCCGTGGTCTTCTCCTGCGTCGAGGCTTGGATATCCCTCACAGTGCAGGCCCGGGGCTGCAGTGCCAGGTGAATCACCCGGCTGGAAGCCCGGTGGCCCACGCAGGGATCCAGCCGGCTGGAGTCCCGGTGTTCCACGCGGTGAACATCCTGGCTGGAAGCCCAGTGGTCCACGTGGTGAACCTCCCGGCTGGAAGGCCGGTGAACCTCCCGACCGCAAGCCCGGTGATCCACGCGATGAACCTCCGGACTGGAAGCCCGGTGGACCACGAGGTGAACCTCCTGGCTAGAAGCGCGGTGGTCCACGTGGTGGTACTCCTGGCTGGCGGCCCGGCGGTCCACGCGTAGATCCTCCCAGCCGGAAGCCCTGTGAACCTCCCGGCTGGAAGCGCGGTGATCCACGCAGTAAACCCCCCGGCCGGAAGCCCGGTGATCCACGCGATGAATCTCCGGACTGGAAGCCCGGTGGTCCACAAGGTGAACCTCCCGGCTAGAAGCGCGGCGGTCCACGTGGTGGTTCTCCTGGCTGGCGGCCCGGCAGTCCACGCGTAGATCCTCTCAGTCGGAAGCGCGATGATCCACGCGGTGGACCTCACGGCCAGAAGCCCGGTGGTCCACGAGGTGAACCTCCTGGCTAGACCCCTGGCGGACCACGTTGTGATCCTTTCGGCTGCCGGCCCGGCGATCCACCCGGCTGGAATCACGACGGTCCAATTGGCTGCCGCTTCTTCCTTCATTCCGCAGAGTAGCCTCTGGACATGGCGATCACCCGGTCGTGTCACCCGGCTGCGTGAGCGGCTACTATCCGGGCCTCGAGGATGCACGGTTTGGGTAGGCGAGCATCGACTAAGGCGCCCTCCTGATTGACGACCCAGTCGGCTGCGTGACCGATTCACATCCCGGGTGACAGCAGTGCCAACTCTACGCCTAACAGGGCTGCGTGACCGACGAGGAGGTGTAGGTGATCCTGTAGGATCTATCGGGGTATAGAGAACTCTTTCTCGATTACCCTTCTCCATGGGGTAAATGGGGTAATTCTGGAACAGAAATTATATCCCAAAGAATTCGTTCTTAAAAATATCCTTAAATCAAAAGAGCTTTATCAGCAAACACATAATAGGCACGTTCTTTATGAAGAACTTGCGACCGAGTATGATTTAATCATCTTCCAATATTTAGCTAGTCTATGTTGAGTATGATTTAGGAGTGAGCTACTTACTATTTTTATTTTTTTAAAGAAGAAATATATAGGTCAGATAAAGTACCACCCATACCAACATCTAATAGTAATCATAACCCTCAGTAAATAATAAAAGAGAAAGAAAAAAAAAAGATAATAATACAATAAGCCAAGTATTTTATAATTATTTCTCAATACTAGTCTATGTTGAGTATGATTTAGGAGTGAGCTACTTACTATTTTTATTTTTTTAAAGAAGAAATATATAGGTCAGATAAAGTACCACCCATACCAACATCTAATAGTAATCATAACCCTCAGTAAATAATAAAAGAGAAAGAAAAAAAAAAAAGATAATAATACAATAAGCCAAGTATTTTATAATTATTTCTCAATACACCCGCAGGTAATTTAAATTGGGATGGTATAACGAATAAACTGGCCAAAACAGGATTCTTTATCTCACTTCTGAAATGTTGACTCTTACGCAGAATCAAGTAATGATTTGGTTTAAATAAGAAATAAACTGTTATTCAGGTTCAGGGCGTCAGGTTTTAAATATAGAATAAAAGATAATTGTTCATGTACTTACTTATTATATTTCTCGAACCGAAACACAATACAACCAACACTATTTTTCCTCACGAGTGCACAAGTTGAGGTTATATTCACGACTGAGCTCGGAACACTGGCACGACAACCCAAGTGACGTTTACCCCACCATCTCACCTACATTCCAACCAATGCGGTATGATTGGTTAGTCGTACCCGAACACAGTTGGTACTACAATAGTCAATACAATACTTTTAATATTAAAATAAGGTTTAATTAAACATATTGAATTGGAAAAATAGCTAGATAATTTACTATTGATAACACACGGCACGCCAGCATTAATGACATCATACGTCGAGCTCTGGTCACCGCCGGGGTGCCAGCTGTTTTAGAACCCAATGGCTTTGCATGAGACGATGGGAAGAGACCAGACGGGATGACCATAATGCCTTGGAAGGTGGGTAGGTCTTTGGTGTGGGATGCAACATGTGTCGACACCTTTTCCGCCATCCCTTCCGTTTATCCATCCGTTTGTAATTTATTTTTAGAATATTCTATTGTATATATGTAAATAATAAATAAATATGTCAGTATCATGTTCAGATCAAACTAAACGTGAATGCAAAATTTCACCTTAATCGAAGGATGATAACTGCTTTAAAATTCAGTTGCAAGATTTGACCCGAACACACTAACATACATACATACATTCAAGTTAAAAGCTTGTAAAAAAGGAGTTTCAAACAGGGTTTGATAACCCTAGTCTGTTATTTTGTGACTAGCAAGTTTTTAAAAAAAATCTTCACCTACTATGTATGAGTGAGGTTGAGACGGTGTGCTAGGTACTTGTTATATTATTAGAGGTAGACAAATAGTAGGTTTTAATTTCAGACAAGCAATGAGATAGGATTGACGCAAAGGAATACGACTTTAAATAAAAAAAGTTAATTAAAAAAATCAAAAAACCCGATTGCTTAAAAAGCCAATGTAAACAAGAAGAAAATCTTGTTCACGTCTTTTTAGTTCGCTTTTTAAGCAGTCGGGTTTTTTGACTTTTTTAATTAACTTTTTTTATTTACAATATTTTAGTTATTTTTTTAATTAGGTACATTTAAACATATAGGTGTTATATATTTTTGAAATCACCTCTTAAAACCCTTTATTTTGATACCCCACACGATGGGTTTGGAAGAAAAAAAAAATTGTCCCCCACAAAATGGCGCCCGCCATTCTTTCTTTTCTATTTTTTATGTAGCCAGTGACACTTTCAGGGCTAACACAAATCGATTGACGTAAGAATCATCAAAATCGGCCAACGCGTTTAGTCTCAGAACGCCACATAGGAACTAACATACATACATAAATACATACATACATAGACTGATTAATACATTATCCTCCTTCGGCAGTCGGGTAAAAAAGGAGAAAATAATGCTTCTGTATGTTTGATATTACCATACATGCTGTCAATTTTCTCGACATAGAATCGTACAGAAAAAACACTTGCACTTACCTTCTTTTCCGGGAACCACGTAACAAAAGAGTCGTTTTCTCGCTCCTACAAGTTACACTTCCACTTAAAAGCTTTAATTACGATCATAATAAAGCATTAGATAACAACTACTGCGTCACAATTGTTTAGCAATAAACCGAATTTTAATGACGTCTCCGCAGTCAGCAAGGGCGCGCTTTATAGCTCTATAAACATAAAAGTTAGCCGCCTTGGGCTAAACACAGACAATCGGCGTTTCTTATCGCTTTTATTGCATAATCTGCGGCGAGAGTCGTACACTCAATTAGTATTAGTGTGGAAATGGCCGTGGAAACTTACGGGGAAGATCAGTAAGTGCGGTACGGCGCTGCGATTTGCTTTCAGCGCAGTGAATTTATCCATGACTGCCTTGTTGATCTAGTCGTAAGCGCTACTGCTGAGCATGAGGTCCTGGATTCGATTCCCGGGTTAAGCAAAGTAATTTTCTTTCTAAAATTTCTTAGTAGCAGTCCGCTGTCCAAATTTGTACTTGGTTGTTAACGGCTCGCCCCTATCAGGCGGGATTAAAATATTACTTTGCAATGTAATGCTACATATACAAATCTCTGCGTTACTCTACGGGGCATTCAGCGTGATGTTATGTGTGTTTTTCTCTATGCCAATCATGAGTTTGTCTGTATGAATTTATGCGGTGAATAATTCCAGCTAATTTAGAAACTATTCACAGTTCTATCTTATCACTATGCTAGTTCATTTCTAAACTATTACTAAATTGTAAGGGAGAACAGCTAAAAAAGAAATTTCAACATTCAGTAAGGTTATCATATTTTTATGGTAGGAATAGACTAGAAGTCTAATAAGTCGGAGTGCCAAGATAAGAAGCCAAAAAGTACTTGTTGCTTATCAATTCACTACAGCGCATACCTAATATAAAGCGTACCTATCCGTTCCAAAAACCCACCCGTGTATTTTCCACCTCAAAGTACGTAACAGAGACGTTAAAAATGGCTTAAGTGAGACTAAAAGCCGTTTCAGCAGCAATACTTAGACAGAGCTATATCGTCTAATGCATTTAGTACGCCTATCTATACTGCTTGGCGCGACAGCCCCAGATTACGCGGCTTAGGGCTCCAGCCTTGGCTGGGACTGGCGTCTTACCTGAGGTTAAGGGCCTATTAAGAAGATTCTAATTTAGGTATATAGTTTTGGGATCAGGAGGTACTGTTATTGTTCTCAATGTGTTCTTCGGGAATATATTCGGTATACAAAGGTATGCTTATGTACAAGTACCTTAGCAGAATATTTACTACTAATGTGCATAGAATCGTTAAAGTACCAACGGGCATTATTTTTAATATTTAGCAATAGAACGCTAAATGTGATTTAAGAGTATCAATGAATAATCACATTGTATTAATTTACTTATTATCACATCTATCAAAAAAGAGCAAGTTTATTCTTCGTAATCTCTAGGGACTAAAGGTGATTTGAGTTTGGAATGTGTGTTAGTAAATGTTCCAATCAACAAACAGATGAATCACAAACCATGCGGTCCAAAATAGCATCGCTAAAATCGATTACGAGATGAGGTGAATGGCTAATGAGCGATTATAATTCTATTTCGCACCGCACGGGAACATTGTATTGAACAAAAGGCTGGCTGGAAAAAAGCGCGCAAGCTAAATTAAAAAATAAATCTACAATTGTAACGGATGGTACGAGTACTAATAAAATTATTACGATGCATTTCCATAATTGTTCAAATATAAACATAAGCCTCTAATCGGGACTGAACGCCGAAAGTCGGTTTACTACTGAGTATAACAAAGTGGATCTTCTGATCTGAAAAACTCTAAACTGTAAAACCCAGCTTGTGAAAGAGTGACATCATTCTCTAAAAACTGTAAATAAATCGCATTTGGTCTTATAAGAGTACTTTTACTGCTTATAATAATCGACTTGCCAATCCGGTACGTGTTGTAAGAGTTGCATCAATCAAGTCTACAGCGACGCGCGTGGGCTCAGCGCGCCCGCCAGTGGCACGCGCATATTCTGAACCCTTCCTGACCGTCCTGCAGCCTGGCCTGCTGCCTGGTTAGCTGCCCACGTCGTGCGAAGCCGGACCATAGTTATATATGTTATGTCTTATGACCTTGTTCATAAGTTGCACTTACTTATTTTCTCATAGAGGATGATAAAAAGTAGAGTGTCCACCTCGGGAGCAATACTATTTTAAGCTCGAGTGACGTACTTAGCTATCACGGTTCTTGAGATGCAGCCTGGTGACAGACAGACAGACAGACGGACCGCGGAGTCTTAGTAATAGGGTCCCGTTTTTACCCTTTGGGTACGGAACCCTAAAAAGTAGCACAATAAATAAATTATAAATACCTATACAAAATAAAACTAAATGGCAGTATTCAATGTACTTTGAATACCTCGCTGCGCTCAGGATTCTACACTAGAATTCTTCGCTCCGCTCTGGATTAAAAAAAACACTTACGCCTTTAAAATATTGGTTTGCTCCCTAGGTTAACAATCTACTATTTATTTTATTAAATTCAGTCGAACACAGACACACTTTTTTCTGTTTCCTTCTAGTAACTTTTACTTCTGTTCTCAGAATTGTATAACCGTAATCTAACTGAACCGAAACCAACTACCCCAAAACCGGAAAAAAATCGGTCATCCTTACCCCCTTCTGATGTCATAATATAAAATCGTATTAAATCAACCATCCCCATAACTCACGGACGAATATTTTCCCCTTATACCAATAAAATCGCATAACCATATTATATATGTCGCAATTAAACAACCAGCAACGTGTCCCGAAAAAGGCTTTAAACGCAATTGCAAAAATAAAATAAAACAGGAACGAACATAATATTTAATGATTAATTTTATTACAAACGGGCTGCTTCACGCGACTTCAACCGCGTTTTAATTTTTGTTTTAAAGTAGCCTGAATGACTTCTACCCGCATTGAGCAAGCGTGGTGATCAATGCTTTTGCCTTCTTTGTACGATAGAGACATTTGCCCTGCAGCGGGATAGTTACAGGCTGGTGTTATTATTATCTCCTCTATTTAACAGTTTTATTATTATTATTAATTACTCCCTATAACATCAGCTATCTAATCTACCAGTGAAAGTTCAAATAATCATTTAATTCAAAATTCATTTAATTTTAATAATTTCTTAATACATTTAGTAAAAAGCGAATACATATTTTGGCATAACAAACAGACACTTCAATTTTATTTATTAGTATACTTGTACAAAAAATATAATTGTGGTCCCTTGTGAAACATTCCGGTGATATTTTAGCGAGTGGGGAGCGATTAATTGCGCATTAACGAACAATATTTGTCGCGATAAATAACAGCACGTGTTGGCGAATTTGTGAAACCCGCTGATTTATAAAACGACGGTAGACGCTGCTGTGGAGTAAAACACTGTATGTGACTATTTTTGGTTTGGTTTTTTTTCGAAACTGGGAACCACAACTTGACTCACAATACTCAAAGAGTATTGGGAGACTGCAAAATTGGTCCGCGGTACAGTAAACCAATGTCTGCCATGTTGGTTTATTGGCTTTCGTTCTTGGCAGGCATTGTATTGGCACGCGGTACTGAAAAAAAAGATCATTGTACCACACAATATTTAATTTCTTTTTGTCTTTATAATTTACTAGAGGACGCCTCGCGGTTTCACCCGCGTAGTTCCCGTTCCTGTGGGAATACAGGGATAAAAAGTATAAAGCCTATGTCACCCGGGGATAGAGTAGCTTCCCAACGGTGAAAGAATTTTTGAAATCGGTCCAGTAGTTTTGGAGCCTATTCGGTACAAACAAACAAAAAAATCTTTCCTCTTTATAATATTATATATATATATATATATATATATATATATATATATATATATATATATAATTTATTGGTATAGATAAATACATTGCGTTAGGTTCCTTGCGATTGTTATCGAACTCTCGATTTGATGATGATGCAGAATTGATGAAACAGCGTGTACAATCATAAAGCAACCGCAGAAAAAATCTTATTTTATATTAATAAAGGTTGGGTCCGTAACTAATAAACTTCATCTTGTCCTCTTGGAACATTAAAACTGACACTAAGCTGTAAAAATGCGACAAGGAAGAGGTCACGCTGCATAAATTATGAATACTACCCGCAAATGATTCAGTTACCGAGCCCGGCGAACAAAGCGCTGTCAATCCGGTGGCGTTCAAATAAACGCCCCCGAGGCCGCACGCCGGCATGACACGCTAGACGTATCGTTGCGTAGCACTCGATACGCCGCGATACGACTGAGAGAAGTGCAGAATGTCCAAAAGAATTAAACAAATACACAATAACAGACTCATAGATGGCTGCAACCTTGAGGAGTTATTGCCCAAAATTTACCTTTATCAACATAATACGTTTCTAGATATACGGGACCAGTATACCAAAATAATGATTTTTATTGGAATTAAAGTGTCGATGAACGTCATCATCGCGTCTTCCTGCTCATGTTACTAGGGGTCAGCGCAACACGTTTCTTATTCTTTATCGACCTGCCAACCAACACTCTTGACTAAACCAACAACCCAAACGCGTTGGCCGATTTTGATGATTCGTACGTCAATCAATTCGTCTTCTTGCGAGTGTCACTGGCTACATTAAAATTGAAAAACAGAAAAATGGCGGCTTTTCAGGCGCCATACTGTGGCGGCCCAATATTTTTTTCTTGCTACCCCATCGTGTGAGGTATCAAAATAAAGAGCTTTAAGAGGTGATTTCAAAAATATAATATCACTTATATGTTTAAACGTAACTAATTCGTATAAAATGTTAACTAAAAAGAGTTAAATAAAAAAAAAAAACAAAAATCTAAAAAAAAGTTAAATAAAAAAATATATCTGGTTTTGGTCAGCCAGCTCGCGAATATGGATCCTCCGACTGCACAGCATGATTTTTTTCTTGTTTACGTCTTTTTAGTTCGCTTTTTAAACAGTCGGGTTGTTTGATTTTTGTTTTTTTTTTCAGTGATGATGATGGCTTGTCATTGTTTACTATTGATGACTTTTTGTATAATTTTTTATGAACACTATATTAACAATACGCCAGGGATCGCAGCGTATCGCTTCGTTACAGACTTACCTTTACCGCGTTATACTTTACGCTAATCAAATCATATTGTTTTATTTTACGTTAATTATAACAATACGGCCGTGTTACTGTAATCCTTTGTTTGTTCAAAATGTTAAGGGTGCTTTGTGCTTGTTGTTGCCGCTTCGTTCTGACTTTTTTTTCGTTTTCAAGTTTATAATAATACGACTACGTGATCATTTTATTTTTAGATAGTTACTAGCCTTTACCCGCGTGCATGTTGTTCTTATCTGTCTTTTTTGCATTGCAAGATCTAATACAAGCCATTTAGACTCATTTGCTACCTAATTATGTCATATTGGACAAGCGGATATAGTCAAACTGCACCTAAATTTAAATATTTCTGATGTGGGACATTGTCATAATAAAATAAATCTGATTTATAACTTAATTTAAGTGATCCGGTCCTCACGATATCAAGATTAAATTATTTTGATTAATGTTGTACCATAAAAGGTGGTTCAGTGATATACATTATCTAGTTGATAGACAAAGTTAACGAAATCAACCAAACCAAGGAGTAGCAGTACTAGTGACAGCGGGCAGGGCACATTTCTCGCAGCACGGATGGCCGATGGACGTTGCGTTGGAAGGCCTCCCACCAGGTGGACCGATGACCTGGTGAAGGTTGCGGGGATCCACTGGATGCGAGACGCACGGGACCGACCAGTGTGATGACGCTCGACGAAGGCTTATGTCCAGCAGTGGACGTCTTTCAGCTGATATGATGATGATGATGAAGGACTAGCAAAGCCCGTTTTGTCCGACAGTGCCACTGCCACTGCAGAGTATAGGACTTTCTTCTTATCTCAATGTAAGGCACCTGCCATGTTGTGTCTCCACCAGCCTTGGTTGGCTATTAGAGAATGCATTAGGTATTAAGTACGTATATAGGCATTAACGTATTTTGTTGAAACTATAGTAATATAGCTACAATACTATATACTAATACAGGTGGAGTCGCGGGCGGTATGTAGTATTATAAATGCAAAAGTTTGGATAGATGGTTGAATGTTTGTTACTCAATCACGCCAAAACAATTGAACGGATCTGAATGGAATTAGGCACAAAGATAGATTTTAGTTTGGAATAGCACATAGGCTTTTCATAGCGGTATAATGTTCCCTTGAGATAAGAAAACACTTTTCATGCAGGCGAAGCCACTGGCAGAATCTAGTAATAAATAAATAAACAGTCTTTGTTGCAGGAGCGTACTGCGTACGTTACCTCACCGTAAAAAAATACTATATTTTTCTCATCAAAATGTGGTCAAAAGATAACATTTTCATCGTGCACTAAAAATAAAAATACGTTTATGAAAATGAAGATACGAGTAGCGAATGTCCCGTGGGAAGATTCTCGAGTTAATATAATGTCACAAATTGGGTTTCCCCTTACGATGAGCTTGAAGGATTTATATGAGCAGCACGCGATATTTTTACGAGAACTGACGCGGTACGAGATACGCTCGCACTTGACGATGTTGTGGTAAGAAGAACGTATATTTGGGACAGATTGTAATGAAAATTACTTGGCACAGTTCTGTTTCTATATTGAAAGTTATAGCCCAGTAGAAATCGTCATCAAAATCGCAAAGCTTGATAGTACTGCAATTTTCGAAGTTGCAAATTTGGATTAACACTACTCTGGCCCATACAATATACCAATAAATCAGAACTACATCATGCTTTGGGATTATAGATTTTTATATACATGGCAGGTGGGACATCTCGACATGTTATGCAGATACAGGACTAGTCTTTAGTACTCCTAGACAAAGTTAAGTGGAAGGAGAGTGGTGAAAACCGGTTTTCGGCAGGGGACCATTGATATTGATATATCATTATTATCAACATCAGGCTTTGTTTTAATGTTCTTACTGCAGGGACACAGGCCTTCTCTCTGTGAGAGGGAATGGGCCGTAATCCACCACGCGGGCGCGTGCGGATTGGTGGATGTCACATGTCTTCGAATGATTGGCTCTAGGTCTCTAGGAAATGCCGGTTTCCTCACGACGTTTACCTTCACCGTTTTGAGAGCAGTAGTGACGAATTAATTTACACGAAGTAAAGCGCCTGCCTGCTTTCGAACCTACGACCTATAACTTGTAAGTCGCAGCCATTACCATGGATCAACACTGCTTTCAAGTTTTATATACTTACCTTCAATGGTATCCTGCAGGACTCCGGTCTTTCTACTCTCCTTCCACATTCATTAGCATTGGTTTGTATCTGACGTCTATCTTCGATGCTCAATGTAAATGAGCTGTAGTTCTTTCAGATGCCCAACGATTTGAAAGCAAGAAAATAATAAGAAAGATTTTAGTTCTAAAACTACTTAACATGAATATGGCAAGCATGTTCGCGTAATGCAATTTAACTAAAACTATTTTTTTCCGTTGAAAATAAACCCAAATTATTACCATGTACAAAATCCCCTCGATTCACCCACTTTTCCAGATACTTTACTCAACTAGTAAGCAACAATACGCTTGACTTGCCCTCCCCCTCTGTGACTCGCCACCCCCCTCGGGACGGTGACCACTTTATTTGATTGGCCCTAATGACCGCCGTGATTCCGCAGCCGAGTACCGCGGAGCTCGAGTGATGGCGAGTCTTTACATACCAGAATACAGGATGAATTGTGAATGGTGAGTGGCTCATCCTGGGCTGTGGTTTCGTTTAGTTTTATGGCTTCGGGCTAGAAAAGAGAGAGGGCTTCGACCTTCCGAGTAACTGAAAACAGGACCTTACATCGACCATTCACTACACCATTCACCCAAAAGCACCGCCCGCTAATTGCCCACTAGGTGTGTGGCTAACGCGTGCCCATTTACCCGTCATAAGCGGCACAGGATGACTCCTTGGAGTTTTAGTGGGTTGGAGACCCACATAACTGCGCTATCTCACCGTGGTAGCGCAGTATGCATGAGCTTTTCACCAAGCTAAATAATAAAAATAAAACAAGGTGTGTGGTTCATTTCATTACCCTTGTCTCGCATTCGTGCATAACGCTTCGCCTTCGCCCGCCTTACATGTTCATTCAAAACGACGCGATGGGGTTTCTATCCTATTAACGAAGCCTGGATGTACATCCTCTTAAGTACTCAGTACTCTGCTAAATTTTAGCTGCTGAAACTAGTGAGATGGTGAAAGCTGTCCCTTTTCTGTCACCAATATTTGCAGATGTGTCTCCACCAATAGTTCACATAATCTCCTGAATGACAAACTCTTTATGATGCCCGCTGCCACTTACAACCTACTACCTCCCTAAGCCTCGTCCTAAAGGTTCCATACGTTTTCACGGACATTGAGCTCTGTTAGCACAACAACGGTAATAGCTAGCTTTAAAATGTTGGGGATTATGAAACAGCTCTAATTCACGTAAGTTCTCTTAACCTTCAATTTATATTACAGGGTAGAAAAAACATTGAGTTCAATTAAAACATCCATTGAACAAAATTAGGTCGCCCCATTAAGAAATATTTTTTTAAATCGTTGGTTACCTAAGGGATGGTTAGGCTAGGCAATGAATTTGGTTAAACTTTTACCTGTCATTGACTCTGTCATCATCATTGACATCAGCCTATGTCTATCCTAAGCCAGAAAGTATTGTGATAATTGCCGTCTTTCCAGGACGAAACCGCTGACAGAAGTTATACTAGTTTTGTATAATTTTGAAACAATCCATTTTAAGATTATTTCACAACGTATTCTCTTAGTTCCCAACGTCTGACGAGGAGGATTAACATGAACTAAAGCGGCGCTGTTAGAAATAATTATTTGCGTGGGATACACTAATTCGGGACGTAATTTATGTGCGAGATTAACAAGTACGGTTGGATAGCGAAGTTACAAAGTAATTCTATTGAAAGTGAAAATGTCTTGAAGTAAATAAGAAAACACCTACCCTTTTCTTCTGAAAGAGTAAGAGACGTCATACTCGTTCTTTGATTCTGAAAAACGGGTCGTTTTATTACTGTTCGTACAGGTAGAATCAAACCTAATGGCGGTTCGAAACACTGCGAGTTCATCTGACGGCGCGCATGCAGCGAAAAGTGAACTTCACAAACGTCATTAAGTTTTAATGGACCTATAACTTTAAAGTGTGTTTTAAAGGCAATATTTATCTATTAACGCGGCAACTCTATTTTATAACCAATTCTCCGCGATCTCTTTAAACTGTCAGACTTTCTATCCCTATAAAATGGTATTTACCTACTAGGCTTACAGTAATCCTATGGACACTTTGACTGCTATATCCAAACACGATTTTATTAGACTTTTACGACTGTTCGACAAAATACACACCTGACGTTTATTTATTTAATCCAAACAAGAAAATCACAGAATAGTGTACCTATATTATTATGTACGCCAACGGCTATAAAGTCCTTGTTATCAAAGTTTACAATCAAAGTAATTTCCTGTTAAATCCTAAATGTATTGCTGTTATAAATAATAATTAGTCTATCAAACAAACTGTAAATCTGTTTGGATTGTTCTGCCTTGTTGTAGATTGTGGTTTACGATTAAACTGTGACAACATTTTTTATGTGGGCAACCTCAACTATTTATAATCATGTTTGTGCGATCCTTTTGTCACACGCATTCATGCATATTTGAATCTCAATGTGTGTGCAAAACTATGGCTTTGCTTGCAATTTGTCTTTTAAGATTTATGTTAAGTAATAACTGAGCTATTTTTAAAGTTGTGTCTACTAATAACATAACATTGAAATATAAGCTTCAGGACGTCCCTCTATAGACATACTTTACATTGACCACACAAATTAGCACACAGCTCGCTCTACAAGCTAACCGCCATCGTACCACTCGACAGCTGACGTCTTGCTTACCGCATGCTTACCACGCCCTTCAAGCGGGCGGCCCGCGTGCTGTACGTACGCAGACGCAGACTGCTCGCTTGAAACACGTTGCTAGCTTGTCGACGCGTGAATAACGAGCAGTCATCCCCGTTTAAAGCGGTGTTGTGCGGGAATGATGTTCGAGCGAGGTCGTGTGAGTGAGACCTTAGGTCCCATGTAATAGATTGCGAGCCTACTGCCATCAACCGGATACTAATCCTGATTCCAGGCCTTTTCTGTGAAATTCCGGATAGAATAACCCAGTAACACTTTGCCCAGCCCGGGAAACAAACCCAGAACCTCATGGTCAGCAGGAGCTTGACTACAAGCCAAACCACTAGAATACGGGAAAAATAGAAAATCTGAACATGTTTGACCTCCAGCATAAAAAACCTTCTACTATCGAAGCAAGCAGAATCACAGACAGAAATAGTTCTAAAACACATTACTCTCATAAATAACAGTCCTAAGTCGATAAACCTGGACCCACAATAATTTAAAGTGAAAATAAATCATTTTCTGTGATTGAGAAATCTGGTGAGATAAGGAACTGACAAATATATTCTCGTTAGATATGCATGAGGCTGTACAAAATGTCCGGGTCTCGATTTGTATTAATATAATATTTCACAGCACTCCGAGACGCTCGTAATAGCTGGTGGGTGTGTGAAACATGAACTGCTCCTACTTTGATTATCATTGTTAGAAAATACCGTTTACAATAAGATTAGATCGTTTTCGTGATGTTCCACCCACGAACTGCAAGCAATGTTGTCAGCAAATTTTGTATAAAATATGTGTTCTGATTGCACGCATGGTTAATATTTTCTATGTTCACTTAGTCATCGCTTAATAAATCTTCCTGAAAACAGCCTTTGATTTCCAACAAACAACTGCATTCTTGCAACAACGCATATACTGGACATTTCAGCGATCTTTAGGAAATAATGTTCAGCAGTATACGAGATTATAGAATAAGTAACCAGCTTCTAACTCAAAATACAAGAACTTCTTATTAAAATTTGTAACTATTTTCATAAAACTTCTTATTTAAGTTTTTTTTTCATAGTGGTGTTTTTTTTAATATGCTGTTTTGGTAAATGAAGAGTATTAAAAGTCCTGCTTTCATAGTCTTGCCATTTTTCTATGCGCATTGAATCTGTCAATAGCTTTTATTTAATTAGTGACCTACATAAATTATATACTAGCTAAACCATTATTTAGCGAACTAGTAATTCATTCGTGTATAACTAAAACACTCTATTACGCACTTAATAACCCCTAAATGGCCCATCACTACACCACAAAATAACAACATTATAAAATACCAACAGCTCTTAAATCACTTTGACAAGCTTATTTTATTACGCAATAAATAACTCCTAATAACGTTTAATAGGTATACTATAACTCACTAGAGAAGTACCAAAGTAACAACAATTACAAATAGTAGTGGCAACACATAAAAGTGCGAGTTTGCATCGCGAAAGAATCCGGAGACCGAGACGCGAGACCGAGACAGGAGACGCGCGACACTAATTGTCCTTGGTATGAGCGCGAGTTCACAAGCGAGAAGGATTCAAGAGACAGAGACGTGAGACAGAGACGTGAGACAGAGACGTGAGACAAAGACGTGAGACAGAGACGTGAGACAGAGACGTGAGACAGAGACGTGAGTCAGAGACGTCAGACAGAGACATGAAACAGAGACGTGAAACAGAGACGTGAGACAGAGACTACATAAAGAGACGTGAACAGAGACGTGAGGCAGATAATGAGATAGAGACGTGAGACAGAAGACCGCGAGACGGTCACTGCTCCCGCACTTTGACAACTAAAATGACAAGAGTTTTTGATCAGGTGTCTCAGTCTCCTGTTTCAATCTCGCGACTCGCGTCACGGCTTGAACTTCCATCTTAAGATTGTAGAAACTAGATAGATAGCCTGTCACATCTAAACTGGTGTTGCCACTGGTAAATATCTCATGACGTAAATCCCTTGTACTTAATAGGATTTTGTAGCCGTTTATCATGTTTAAACGTTCTGTGACCGATTTTGACAGCAACTCACTGCCTACGCGGTATCATTTCCTTCTTATCAGCCTGTTTGCTGCTTAAAATAGACCTTTCAAATGCCGCTACATTGTATAATCATGATAAATAATTACCTTTTGGTATCGTTATATTTAGTTAATGATGATTAACTTTAGAAAACTTATCTTCAGGCTACCTACCATCTTATTTAATTTTATCTACTCTAACTTTAACCTTCAAGTGTTAGTAGGGTTGAGTTATTTCACTGAAGAAGAGATACAGATCATTTCTTGCGTTACAGCGAACGAGTGAACCACGATTTCTATTAGTTAATTCAATAATTTCTGAAAACTCAAGTTAGCCTAAATCATTTCAGCGAATAAAACATTAGATTAAACAACAGATTAGCCAATCATAGGCTTCTCCTATATTCAAAGTAATATCCTCGTCTCAATCATATTGACAGTTAAAGTTTGTAATTTATGAGTACTAAAATTAATCGAATCGATTGGAGTCAATTAGTATGGAGGCAGTTAGCCTGACTTAGACTTAGCCTAAAAGCCTAAAGCTTACCTAACAACACGCCCGTATTCCGCGAAGGGTTAGGCAGAAGTGCACCTATAGTAACAACCACATTTCGGCAGTTATGTTGAAGTCTCATGTAATAGGGACGAACCTATTGCCATCAACCAGACTCTAGGCTACTGGGCTAAGAAACCAGTAACACCCAGTTTTGATTTGAATTATTTGCCAGGCCCGAGCAGTAGCGCCTGCGACCACGGACCAACGATACATCTACACTAATATTATAAAGAGGAAAGATTTGTATTTTGTATGTAACGAATCAAATTAAACAGTACTGGTGTGATTTCAAAAATTACACCAGTACTGTTTCACCTATGGATAGATACATTATTCCGGAGTAACTAATGCTATAATTATTATTTTTTTAAATTGAGGTCCTTAGGAAAATTGCAATAATGTAACCCAAAGTAGCAAAATCTTGGCAATGAAATTCATTATATCAACCTAGCTAGGTTGGTAGGAAAGATAGGTGGTAGGAAGGTAGGTAGCCAGTTGACGGGAGCGAAGCCGCCGATGACTCAGGCTGATAATCGTTTACCACATCTATGTTGGGTTTAGGGGAGTGTGCGATGGAGTTGCATGATCTAATTCCGCCTAGCCAGTCTCATCATCGGACTACAAGACGTACGGCGATGCGCCATCGCTACATGGTGGACATCCCACCCATACGCACCAAACGTTTTGGGAATACTTTCATCATGCGCATTCAGCTAAGGAGTGAAATTCCCTGCTGGAGTCTTTTTTTTTTTTTTTTTTTTATTCGTTATAGGCTCGCGTTTGACCACTATCTCGCCTGATGTTAAGCGATGATATGGTCGAAGGTGGAGCACGCTTGCCTAGAAGTAACCTATTCACTCTTGACTTGAAGACCCCTGTCTGTTGCCCGACAGCTACAACCTAGGAGTCTTTTAAGTCAAGAGAGAATAGGTTACTTCTAGGTAAGCGTACTACACCGTGACTACATCTTCGCATATCATCAGGTGAGATAGTGGTCAAGCGTGAGCCATCTTTATTTTTTTTTAAATGTACCTTCTGCGATCGCTCGATTGGCTCGTATCTTATCTGTTAAACACAATTATGTATCTGTGCGCAATAAATCAGGGTGTAGTGGTATCTGCGGATCTGTCTGTCTGAGCGTGATTAATAATGCGTTGCCATTGGTGGGTTAATTAATACTTGGAAGTTAGGGTTTTAGAGTTTTGGTTAGGATTTAATTACGTATTTAAATGGCTTTATTTGGTTTTAATCTGTTATGACATTTTAAGTAAATTCAAACTTAATTTTGATGATTTATATTGATAAGTTGCTTTTCGTAACTTAAATATTCTTAGTTGCAGTAACCAAAAAGGATCGTTTTACTACGGTATACTCAAAAAGAATATGTAAGGATCGGAATAGGTGGTGTTATGTGGTTTTTGCCTACCCCCTTAGAAAAGACGGGCATGCATGTATTTATGTATGCACATCGAAAGAAATAGCTTTAAAAAATAATTTGTTTAATTCAAATTCAGTTAATCATGACTCTCAATGAAACCTATAATAAAAAAATAATAATAATAATGAAGCTTTATTTAATTCCATTGTAGTGTGCAGCTCGCCCAACCTTATATTTGTAACTGCACACACCTTTTATGGGCATTATTACACGAATCGTTGAATCGAACACTTCTCTTTTATTTCGATTACATCACTCTAATACATGGCGACCCTTAGCCAGCAATTAAAATTTTGCAACTTACGTAAAATGCGAAGACGTCAATAGTTGAAGAAATCCTGAAAAATATACTGATAGAAGTTTATGAAGACGGAAAATTTTGAAGAAAGAAACAAAAGAAGAAAAAAAAAAAAAGAAAAAAAATCAGAATCCAAGAATAAGTTTGAAGCGGTGAAAATATTAAATAAGAAGACAGAAAAGGAACGTTGCTGCCGGGTGCCGGGAGAATGCTCAAGCCTTATGATGAGAGGATATGCAGGGCGCCGGGAGATAAATCGTTCGGGTCCGATGTGGAGCAGCTGGGAGTCAGTTCGAGTCCAGTGCTGAGGAATCCGTTCATCCACACCATGTAAGACGTCGTGACCTACGGAGTCAGTTCGAGTCCAGTGCTGAGGAGTCCGTTCATCCACGCCACGTGACACGTCGTGACCTACATATACGTTGTCAGTACAATACGTACCTACTGCAATGTAAGTTTTGCACTGCAATTTTTTTTAATATTCTACAATATTCCATAATATTGTAATTAGATCATGTTGTATTATTTTATATTTCGATTTGGGGAATAGGAATGTCCCAACAATTGCAAGATTTGCACGCTAAATTAAAATATTTAAGAGAATATTTAGTGAAACTAGGTCCAGATAGGCGTAGACAAGATTTAGCTTATAAGAAACTAGTAGAAGCAGAAAAAGAATACAGTAAACTGGATTGTATTTTGACTCAGTTGAACCAAGAAATTAAAGAACGCAAGCTAGACAAAGAAACTTGTGAGGTTTTCCAAACATTAATCCATGAGATTCAATCAAATTATCAGAAAATAAAGGGTTTACTGACTTCAGTAGATAATAGTAGTCAAACTAGTTCTAAGGATTTTATAGAACATTCAAATAGTGTTACAAAAATGGCTGAAACGTTCGATATTAAAACTGCAATTTCCCTGTTGCCAATGATGAATGGCCAGGAGCAGGTGACAAATCAGCTTATTGATGGTATCTTACTTTATAGCTCGCTTATCAATGATGCCAGTAAAAGTCAATTGATACAGTTTGTATTAAAAACACGTCTCTCGCCTAGTGCAAAATTGCGTCTTAAAACTACTTACGCAGATATTGAAAGTTTGATAGAAGATATTCGCATTTATTTGTTACCTAAAAAATCGTTTGTAGCATTACAAACACAATTGCTTAAGGTGACTCAAGGCCGTAGGAGCATAGAAAAATTCGGTACAGAGATCGAGGAGTTATTTGTGAATCTCACGATTGCACAGGCTAACGATAAGCGTGATGCCTATGAGGTTTTGCGTCCGCTCAATGAGAAGACTGCAATCAAACGGTTTAGCGATGGTTTGACCGATAAGCGGCTCAGCACCATCATTGCCTCACGACAGTTTGCGTCGTTGTCTGAAGCTATTACGGCTGCGGTAGATGAGCAATCCATGACTGTCCAGCCACAAGACCAGGTTATGCAATTTAGGGCTAACCAAAACTATAAACGTGGAAGCTTTAGAGGTTCTCGAGGCCGAGGAAATAGACAGTTTTATAACAACAATAAAACTTATCATCATAATTATAATAAAAATTATGAAAATAGCACAGGTATAAGAACTTCATACAGTGTAAATCGAGGTAAACACACAGGTGGTCAGCGTCAGCATTTACGCGGACGTCCGGTGCGTTGTCAGCGTGTTCAGCATAACGCGCAACAGTCCAATGTCCAAGACAACTTGCGCAATGATCAGGCAAATAGTCATGAAAACTTAGAATTTTTTCGTACCTAAACCGTACACTCATTCAATTCTTAGTTTTAGTAATTTTTGTATTATTAATTGTCAATTACAAAATAGTAATGTTGATCTTAATTTACTGATTGATAGTGGAGCAAGCTTATGTGTGCTTAAGTATGAATGGTTGTCGCGACATAGGAATTTATTGAATTTAGTAAAACAGGATAAGATAGTTATTAAAGGAATTAGTGGTAATTTAGAATCTATGGGATACATTTATTTAGATATTTTAATTAATAATGAGACTTTTCAACAAAAGTTTCACATTTTTGAACACTTATCTTGCGCCGCAGAAGGTATACTCGGGCAGGATTTTTTTGAGCGCTATAACGCGGTATTAAATTATAAAAATGGAACTCTGAGTTTAGAAACTCGAGATCAGTCTGTTAGTGTTCATGTTAATAGGAATTTGTTTACAATTCCACCTCGTTGCGAAGTAATTAAACACATCCCGACGTCACACAATAATGATTGCGTCATTTTGTCAAAGGAAATTTATAAAGGTGTGTTCACAGCGGGTGTAGTATCGAAGCCACATAATGGACTTATTCCTGTTAGGATTTTAAATACAACTGATAGTTCGGTTAAGATAAATATTTCAGATTTAATTATTAGCTGCCTAGATAATTTTTATGTTTGCAAGTTTGATGACGATAGTATATCTGTGGATAGAGTTCGAACTTTGCTAACTACGTTACAACTACATACTTATTTAAATAAAGAGGAACAAAGAGGCATTGAAAACGTATGTGCCAAATATGCCGATGTTTTCCATTTGCCAGGAGATACGCTCACTACTACAAATTTAATAGAACATTCAATTAAACTAAAGGAAAATGCGTCTCCAGCGTACGTGAAGCCCTATCGATTGCCTAAAGCATTGAAAGGCGAGGTACAACGACAAATAGATGAAATGGTTAAAAACGATATCATTGAAGAGACTATTTCAGAATGGTCAAGCCCAGTTCTATTAGTACCTAAAAAGACAGATAGGTCAGGAGAAAGGAAATGGAGACTTGTAGTGGACTATCGCCAACTCAATAATAGGATACAGGATGATAAATTTCCCTTACCTAACATCACTGAGATTCTAGATTCGTTATCTAACAACATCTATTTTTCAAAATTAGATCTCAGTCAAGGTTACTATCAGCTGTCTTTAGAAGAAAAGTCTAGGAAGTTTACTGCATTTACAACAGACAAGCAGTATCAAATGAAACGATGTCCGATGGGACTTAAGACATCGCCTAGTGCTTTTGCTCGTCTCATGACAATAGCAATGTCTGGTTTAAATTATAAATCATGCTTCTTATATCAAGATGATTGTATTGTCGTAGGAAATTGTCTTGAAACGCACAACAAGAATCTTATAAAAATTTTTGAATGCCTGAGAAGAGTGAATTTGAAACTAAATCCGATGAAGTGTGAATTTTTACGTAAAGAAATCGTTTATTTAGGGCACAAGATCACTTCAGAAGGTATATTTCCCGATCCATCAAAGGTAGAATGCCTGCAAAAGTACCCTGTCCCGCAGAATGTAGATGAAGTCAAGAGATTTGTTGCATTTGCTAACTATTATAGGCGTTTTATTCCAAAGTTTGCCGACATAGCCTATCCATTGAATGCGTTATGTAAGAAAGATGTAGCGTTCGTATGGAGTGATGAATGCGAGCGAGCATTTTACAAGCTAAAACAGATCCTTGTTAGTCCAACTATACTTGACTATCCAGACTTCAGCGATAATAATACTTTTACGTTACAAACTGACGCATCAAAACTAGGTTTAGGCGCCGTGCTGTCTAATAGCAATAGCAAGGTAGTCGCGTACGCCAGCCGTAACTTGAAACCAGCTGAGACACGATACCCTGTGATTGAGTTAGAATTACTTGCTATTGTTTGGGCGGTTCGACATTTTAGACCTTATTTATATGGGAAAAAGTTTTACATAAAAACAGACCATAAGCCGTTGATTTATTTATTTAACATGACCGATCCTTCAAGCCGGTTGACAAAGTTTAGATTATATCTCGAGGAATATGATTTTGAAATCAGCTATGTCCCAGGACGGCAAAACGCAGCTGCAGATGCATTGAGCCGTATACCTATTACATCCAACAGCTTAAAGGATATGAACAAGCATGTAGTATCGGTCATGACAAGAGCACAGACTCGAAGGTTACGTACTGACTGTGACAACAACGACATGACTACTGAGGTATCCTCTACTCCAAGGCCTGATCAACCTAAGGTAGTGGAAATTCTCAAACGACCAATTGACAGCGTTGAATTGATTTTACTTAGCAATAAAAATACATTAAATCAGATAGAAAAATCAAAACATTTCACTAGTGACAATGGTAACTGCAAATTCGTGCCTGAAAAGTCAGCAGTTTTTGTAATTTCTCGATCGTTATCGACCGTAAGTGTGTTAGCGAGAGAATTACAACGTTTTTGCAAGCAAATCAAATTAAACGAGCTCATAATAATTAAGAACAAGCGCAACGAAATTTTTTTAAATAATTTTAAAAAGGAAATGAGTCATTTAAATGATATTCCTAAGCTACTTGTTATTAAAGATGTGACAAGAGTTACTGACAAAGACACGAAAATTGTGATCTTGAATGACTTCCACCTGTTACCCACGAGTGGCCACGCGGGGGTAAACAGAATGTTAAATAATATTAGGAAGTACTATTATTGGCCAGGAATGAGTAATGACGTAACAGAATTCGTAAAGAAGTGTAGAAGTTGTCAGATTCAAAAGCATACCAATAGGCATACGAAGGAACCGATGGTTATCACATCCACGGCATCCACTGCTTTTGAAAGAGTTAGTTTAGATTTAATGGGTCCTTTAGATGTAGATAATTTAAACAATAAGTATATTTTGACATTACAGTGTGATTTAACAAAATACGTCGAAGCTTATCCTTTAGAAAAGAAAGATACTGTTTCTGTAGCTAAGTTATTTGTAAACAATTTTATTCTGAGGTATGGTATCCCTAGAGAGATAATAACAGACCAGGGAACAGAGTTTATGTCATCAGTTTTCACTGAGATTTGCAATTTGTTGCATATTAATAAACTGCATTCAACAGCTTATCATCATGAAACTCTGGGAGGTTTGGAAAATACTCATAAGGTTCTAGGAGCTTATCTTAGAATTCAGTGTGACAATAACAAAACAGATTGGAGCAGTTGGCTTCCATTCTGGTGCTTTTCTTTTAACACTACAATGCATTCTGAGACAAAATACACTCCATTTGAGTTAGTATTTGGAAAAAATTGTAATTTACCATCTAATATAGCACAAAATATATATGCTGATCCTTTATATAATCCAGATTCTTACCCTTTGGAGCTAAAATACAGACTTCAAAGAGCACAAGCAGAAGCTAGAAATAATTTATTATTCAGTAAGGAATTAAGAAAAAATAATTTTGATAAAAATGTAAATCGGTTAATATATAAGAGTGGAGATTTAGTTCTAATCAAAAATCAAGTAGGAAATAAGTTAGATAAAATTTACTTAGGACCATACAGAGTCATTGAAGATATATCACCAAATGTAAAAATTAAAAAAGATGATAAAGAATATGTAATTCATAAAAATAATACAAAACTGTTTGTAACTTAAAATACTTTGGTTACTTAATTAAGATAAGATGTTTTTTTTTGTATAATGTTATGTTAAAAAGTAAATAATTTTAAAAGTAGTGATGTAAGCTTAGTTTAAGTAAAAAAAAAAAAAAAAAAAAAATGCAATAAGTACTTAAATAACAACATTTTTTTTTTAAAAAAGGGGAGGTGTAGTGTGCAGCTCGCCCAACCTTATATTTGTAACTGCACACACCTTTTATGGGCATTATTACACGAATCGTTGAATCGAACACTTCTCTTTTATTTCGATTACATCACTCTAATACACCATGCATATTACATATTAAACGATAACAATTGGTAACTTATTAACCTATAATATTCAATTACATTTGTTACACTTAAATGGGTTTGATTTATATTTATAAATTATATTTTGTAATTAATTTAATTATTATTTGCTCCAATTATCAACTACTTAATTATTTAATGCATGGACCCCGTTCGGGTAAAAGCCGTTCGGGCAATGAAACCTATACTTCTAAATAATAGGAATTAAAAGAATTTAAGTCGAATTCGTCAAACACGTTTTCAGTTAAAACTATTCACATAAGCTATTAATTCCTTCATCCCCAAGAGCAATGCGATTTCAAATATATTTAGCAAAGCTATTAATTATAAATGCTCCCTATGATTAACAAGAATTCCCTAAATTCAATAAATCCATTGGAACCAGCCGCAAACTCTCCTGTGACATTCCACCTAATACAATATTAAAGGATACAAATGAGTGTACAGTCAATCGAAGGGATAGGTTTACAGGCAAACATATTTATATGTTCACTGCACTGTGTACTGCCAATATTCCTCTTAATTGTTTTGGTTGGCCTTTACAGAAAGTATTTTGACTGCATTTTAGGTTCGTCTGTTACAAGCACACTTTGCTGTTAGTAATAAAATAAACATGGCAAACTCACATTTTTTTTTAAAGTTTAATATGTATAATTCCCATGTAAAATCAATCTGGATACAAATTCGGGCTGTTACTGAGAAATTTCAGAAGGAAAAACCCAATAATACCGCCAGACACGGCTATCCAACCCGCTTAGCAGTAGCGGTACCGAGCGAAAAAAGAATTACATCTCAACTAGCGAAATGTTAAGCATTTACGGGTATAATTTTGCCTAACCCGGGCAATACAGATGTTATAGCATCGTGTTTTATTCATTCGTTTGTAATTAGTATAATGAGCTGCCTGTATACTAAACACCCTATTCGACTGTACTTCGTTCGGCAGAAGCAATCATTGAACTATGAATTAAGTATGAGTTAAGGGACACGTTCTAACGAGGTAATCTTTGATCTTCATCGTATTTGCTTTCGATTATAAGTTGGGATGTGAGTAAGTGAATAGTGGGTGGCTGCAAGTGGATTGGGAATTTAAAGGTGAATTATTTAAGAGCGAATATTGATAGTAATGGATGTCACTGCTAGTTTATTTAATACAACCTTATTCATTTAATATGTTGGTAAACAAACCTTCGACGAAACATCTTTTGAAACACACATTTCAAAATTTAAAGGGTTTTGTTGACCGCAAATTACGTTTTATCGGCACGGTTGGTACAGTGGCTGAAAGATTAGCTGCTGCGCTGCATGGCGCGGGTTTCATTCCTGCATGGAATCAATATTTGTATAACCTACAGATATTTATGCCAAGTTTGGCTATTTTCAAATCACATCAAAATTTAAATTCACATACTGTATATAAATGTTTATAAAAGCCGATAAAGGTGCAATTCCGGGTAAAATTTAAAAACAATTTTTTTATCGGCGTCTTTCAAATTGTAACCAAGTTCTTGACTAGTAAAACAATAGACACATAACTAGCGAAATATGAGAGAAACTACTATAGGCATACAAATCTGTGCGAACCTTTGGGAAAATCTGGCGTCATGTTATAATGTAGACATCTTCTAAACTATCTGTTATTCGGTTCTTTTTTTGTTTATCTAGACATTTGCCTTAGCCCTGCAATGGGACAGAACAGGCTGAAAATAATAATAATCTTACTAAAACGTTTGTTACGCTTGTTACGTTTGTTGTCAATCACGCAAAAATGGCTGAACGGATCATGAAATTTGACACAGAGATAGATTATAGTCTGGAAAAGAAAACACTTTTCAACCGGGTGAAGCCAAGGTAGTAATAAATATAGACAATCACATTGCAGTGTGTCAGCCAAGATCACGCAGAAGGGCGACACACCAGCCGAGAGTTATATATAACACGAACCACATGCTTATTAGTATTTTCCATTCACTAGAATTCATGTGCAAACGCTCTCCCTCGAAAATATCTCTAGCTCAAACAGTCTAAAAAATCACCAGAGCGCAGCTTACCTTTAAGCTAACCCAAAAAAGCTCACGTGCCTTTTACGCAAAAAGCCTTATAAAAGTCGAACAAGGTAAAAGTCGGGCGTTCGTTTAGACAGAGTTAGATCTAGGACACCTGACCTCACTGGGTATGCAGTCGACGAGTGGCCATGTGAAATAGTTTCAGGCCATTCTTGACTATAAATGTTGGGGTTAAAATAAAGAGTGAAACTGTGTCAGTGAATTTATGAATAGAATCAGCATAGCTTACATTTAGCATTTTCTAAATTGAACTAAAAATAACATTAGTAATAGGGTTACAAAGTCTGGAATACTGGCATAGTCACTGTAGCTAGATTGTTTTTCTGCCAATTTATTTTGTTCTATACCAGCCTAAACATTAATACTCTTATCGCTAATCTCTCGACGCTGTATAGTTAGTTACTGATTAGTAGATGTTTAATTCTTTATAGAGGATTTGGATTTAAAACTGTTTTAGTTGCTAAATGGCTCAGAGATTTTTATACGAGCAAATAAGGCTTAAGTATCCCAGTGGCAATCTTTTTCAAGTTATATATCTACACAAAATGATAATAATATGAACCAATATAAAAGCGATCATTGAAATCTAAGTACGCACATTTGCCCCATCCACCATTACGCGTTATCTCTCGGCAAATTTTAGAGAAAAATATCATTTTCATCTTATATGCTACATAAACCTAATTTTATGGTAATTACTGTCATCAAAAAGCAATATTGGGATGTCGTGTGCGGCATGAAGAAACGAATATGTTATTATTTGAATACAGATGATGTTGGCTCTTCTGGCTCCTTAGTATTCCGGCGATGTTCCGGTGCTTGAAAGGATCGGTTTCAAGTCTTCGGAGCAGCTGTAATCTCTGTTCTTTGCTTTCCGCTTTATAACTGTTTTACTGCTGTTATTAATCACTGGTTTCTTTGTTTGAATTCTATTATGATTTTTTTCTTTGCTATAATTTTATCAGCAAATAAATTCAGGGACTGGTATTACGACTATTGCAATTGTATCGACAAAGAACCAAATTTTTTTCTATTCGGGTACATCCTTGGGCTGAATAGAATAGATAATCCCTATAAAATAAAATATGTTCGCATTCACATGTAATACAAGTTGGAATAAATATTCAAATAGGTACATCAAATAAATAAAATATACAATACTCCGTACTTAATCCAGACAAGCAAAGATAAGCAAATAATTTATTTACAAGTGACCTCGTTACAGTAGACAAATAATTATTTATATTTATAGTAAGTAACCTGAAAACATTTCATATGTATGACTAATCTAGTACTTAGAAATAATCTCTTAATTTATTTAATATTGATATGTTTTATGTCTGCCTTTTTGCCTTATTATTCATGTTTTTGATATCGCTATCTGTTGAGAGGTTTGCTTAACAAATTGTATATCCTCACTAGTCCCAATCTTGACTAATGTTAGGTACCGATAAACTGGTAAAATTGATGATTTCCATCATCTGACTAAAAGACGTACGGTGATGCGCCATCGGTACATGGTGGACATCACATCCATACGCACTAAACGTTTTGGGAATACTTTCATTATGCGTACAGCTAAGGAGTGGAATTCCCTGCCGGAGTCTGTGCTCCCCGATAGCTACAACCAGTAGGTCAAGAGAGAATAGGTTACTTCTAAGCAAGCGTGCTTCACCGTCAACCACATCATCGCTCACACTCAGATGAGTTAGTGGTCAAGTGCGAGCCTATCTGTAATAAAATATAATTAAAAAATTTAGAAGTTAAACTCTCGAACGGGTAATAAATAAGTACCGTCACCGTACTTTTCATCACAGAAAAAGTACGTTTTTTGTGAGATAGGACGCAGTAGTGAAGTCGCGGGAAAAACTAGTTCATTAATTACACAAAATATACAGCGTTATTTCTCTTTCCTTGCATCACAAGCAAGATTTATAATTTAATTTTAAAATTACCATCATCACTCATCTGTAGCCAGTAAAATGAGAAATAGTCCTAATAAAATATGTAGTTTTAATTTAAGCTTGGTGTAGACAATATTTTTTGCTGGAACGTTGCCACCCCAGGATTTAGTTCAACACCTGCTTGCCTACCAAATCACTAGGACAGAAGGACCAATTCTATACTTAGCAACCTTATGGTCCACTTGCACATCAAATCGCTAAACTTAGTGGTAACGAATAAAGAAAACTCTGTATATTTTAAATATTTATAGACATGCAAAGAATATTTAAAAAAAATACCGACTTCCAAATAAAAACACTACAAAGTGAAAAATAACTTTTTCGGTGTCAAAAATGGAGAAAAGAAAACAGAAACACAGACGTTAGACGAAGTTATTTATCACTTTGTAGTGTTTTTATTTGGCAGTCGGTTATATTATTTTAATAGGCAAGTTCTCTAATGCCAGAATAGATTACCCGAATATCATAAAACTTGAACATAACCGGTCAAGTATTATTTCAATAGAAATTTCTTCCAGCAGACCTGCGACAGGAAAGTTGGATGATATACGAAGAAACAATGTGTAGAAGAAAATAAGGAAACTTAAAATAGATTAACAGCTGTAAAACTGATGATGATACCTGTGAGCAAGATGTGTACAACAAACAAAAAGTGAACAATAAAATCTTTTTTACAAAAATATACAACCGACTTCCAAATCCAATACTACAAAAAGATGAATAACTTCAATATCGGCAGTTGGTGTCAAAAACGAAGAAACAAATACAGGAACACCGACTTCTGGTGCGGTTTTGACCCTATGAACCCCGAAATCTGAAGTGAAGAATTTGTTCAGAATCCGACCCACTCTTTGTTATTTTGTTTCATTTTCAAACCTTTTAACCAGTTGACTTTCTGACCCTTGTTCTGTTCACCTCTTCCCAGCAGATAAACGCCGTTAATTACATTTGTTAGCTAGTACCTACGAAGGCTAAGTGCCGTGTACGGGCGAGAATTTTAAAGATTTTTTTCCTGATTTAATTATTTTCTGAGCGTAAAGAGAATGATAGGGTGTGAGCCAGGCTTTATGTACTGTGTGAATTTTAATTACTGTGAAATGACAAAGGGGATAGCGTTTAGGTAAATTGGTCATCCTGGGCAGTTGATGGTAGTAATTATTTGCCTTGTCTGACTAGGATTTATTCAGTGTGATATTGGGGAATTTTGCTGACCAAGCAGCCAGTGTCATTCATTACTCTGATGTTAGTGTAATCACAACAACTAGTAACGAACAAATTAATAGCTTGGGGTTGGCTTCAAGTATCAGTCTTCTGCATGGATCATCTGCCTATCCGACACCCAAAACCAAGTAAATAACTAACACAATAATTGCTGAATCTATCTCCTTAATTTACCAAATAGTATTAGTTTATAAATTCCATCAAACGATTGTGTATTTCATTAAATATTTTTTATGTTATACCTGTTGTTTATGGGGTGAGGATCTGGTGATTTGTAATACAGGTTAGACACCAGCGCCGCACACTTACTTGACTGCAAAATGTGCCCTTCTAAATTGAATTTATAAATTGTTCCATAAGGTCATGTTTTTGTGAGGCGAAATAACGATTATGATTACAATGATCCTTGGCAAGACTGGTATCAGCTATTCAGGCTTCTTTCATTTGGGGTATGAGATGGGTGGTCACCCATTCACGGACCGACCTCGGCAGACGTTGCTTAACTTCGAAGATCGATCCGTGATGTGGTTATTATTTAACCACAAGCTCTGCTCACAGAAGTCAGTTATCTATACAATATTATTATACCGATAGTCCACACACAAGAGAAAGATAAGCAAACACAAGTTTTCTTTTTTCTCTATTCTGTTTCAAATTCTACGAAAAGGATACAAAAACGGAATTGTTTTTACATTCAGTATCATATCTGCGAGATTAGCGCCACCTGGACCAGACAAACACCTTTAATTACCTCTGTTCTGTTCTCGCCTCCCCCCCCTCCCCATCGCTCACCCCCGGAGGTAGCCGCTTCACCCCCGCGGACACCCGCGCGCTTCGTTAGCACGGATAACGACAAAGATTGCATTACACTGAACAAAGAATAGATGAGGTGGGGGACAGAGTGGACATAGCTATTGAAAGGAAAAGTAACGGCATAGAATTGAGTTTAAAAAAAAATGTTGATATTATATTCACTGGAAATGGTCTGTAAGACTTAAAATTATTGAAGCTTGTTGTTGTTTTGTTCGTAGCCTAATTTGTGTCCCAATGCTGCGAAAAGATCGCTTGTTAAAAATAAAACTACAACATAACATCACGTTAGGTTGAGTTGCATCTATTTATAATACACACATTACGCCAGTTATGTTTAATTCCCATGTAATAAGAAGGGAGTTTATTTATTTATTTATTTAAGGTACGAGTACATCAACAACGCAAACACAACAATGGACATATTACATTTTTTGGGTTCTTATCCTAGTGTCTATTACAGACGTGCACAGCATTTTCTAAAATCAAAGAACATTATTACAAATCCAATAAAAAAAAACATATATGAAATAAGAAATATTACATTATAAACTATACATTGAATATGAAAATCGTGAATTAAAAATCAATTAAATATTAAAAAAAGCAATAGAAAACAGAAATTGTATTAACTTAAAAATTTAAGTAAAATAAAATATATCATCAATTAAATATAAAACAAAAGAAGAGAAAAACCCACCAATTGCGAGTCGGAACCGCACATAAAGGGTTCCGTACCATTATCGCAAAAAACGGCAAAAGAATCACGTTTGCTGTATGGGAGCCCCATTTAAATATTAATTATATTCTGTTTTTAGTATTTGTTGTGATAGCGGCAACAGAAAAATATATAACAGATCACAAAAACTATTGCCATCAACCGGGCATAAAGTCCAGACTACTGAGAAATTCCAGACGGACAAACTCTAACACTTTGCCTGACCCGGGAATCGGACCCAGGACCTCACGCTCAGCAGAAGCACTTGCGATCACTAGACAATAAATAATAGTTAATCATCTTAAATCAGTTAAGGTTGAATTAAAACGGTATACATTTTTATCTAATAAGAGAAGACATGAAAACTCGGCTAATTTCATAATCAAAACCACTTCCAAGTTAGCTTAAGGACGCTGTTACATTTTCGACGAACTCAAATTTAGGTATCTAGTCGCACACAGCAACATTACGCGCACGCACTCATTGAAACTACTGAGCGCTCGATTTTATACATCACTGAAATAATATTGGTCCTTGATATTATTTTTTAATTTTATTGAAGTTGATTCAAGAAGGTTAGTTGGCACTTTGAAAATGCATTTGGTTACTGTTACAAACCGTCGTCGTAAAAGTAGGTTATTATTTTCAACCGACTTCAAAAAAAGGAGGTGCTCTATCTATTCGACCCGTATGTACCTATCCGCGATTTTCTTTAAAACTACTTATCCGATACTATCGGGTTTACGTCGATTAATGTATGTGTTTTCAGGGAAGGTTTTATTGTATAATATATTAGGATATGATAAATATCTTCGGAGATAGACGATGGAACTCTTCAATAACAAATAGCAAATGACCTGCGATTAGTGTGATCGTATAGTTATGTTTTGTTTTCACCATACCATAATATAAAATCACGCTTGTACGTTTTTTGGGGGATAACAGATTTATTTAGTATACCTACCCAATATGGGGTACCAACAAAAACTAAAAAGAGAAATATAATAACTATTCCGTGTCGAAAAACGAAAAATTATAGATACCGACACCGACTTTCGAAAAGAGAATTAGCTTTCACTTTGTTGTAGTAAGTAGGTATTTAAAAAAAACGCAACATAAAATAAGTAGATACCTAAAACGAAATAATTTCCGGTCACAAGGATTAAAAAACCGGCCAAGTGCGAGTCGGACTCGCGCACGACGGGTTCCGTACCATTATTGCAAAAAACGGCAAAAAAAACACGTTTTTTGTATGGGAGCCCCAATATTTATTTTATTCTGTTTTAGTATTTGTTGTTATAGCGGCAACAGAAATACATCACTTGTGAAAATTTCAACTGCCTAGCTATCACGGTTCATGAGATACAGCCTGGTGACAGACAGACAGACGGACCGCGGAGTCTTTTAATAATAGGGGAAACCCTAAAAATGACTTGAACATTTTGCATTACATATTATATAAAATATTACCATCAAAAATTTTTGGAGTATTACATAATGAGCATCAGCTAATGACATACTACCCAAAAACCATGAAAATGACACCCATGACGAAAAGATGTCAAATTTTCGTCGGCGCCATCTTGTATTTTGGTTTTGACCCCGTATTCGATATGAGCGACTCCAAAATCCATGACAAAGACACCCATGACGCAAAGATGTCAAATTTTCATCGGCGCCATCTTGTATTTTGGTTTTTACCCCATATTAGATATAAGCGACGCCAAAAACCATGAAAATGACATCCATATCGAAAAGCGGTCAAATTTTCGTCGGCGCCATCTTGTATTTTGGTTTTGACCCCATATTCGATATAAGCGACCCCAAAAAACATGACAATGACACCTGTGACGAAAAGATGCCAAATTTTCGTCGCCGCCATCTTGTATTTTGGTTTGACCCCGTATTCGTCATGTAAACCGGTTCAAATCATAAATCTCCTCCCACCCATCCACTTCTAACCTTCACCGCCGCAAGCTTAACCTTACCCATCCAAATCCTAACCTTACTAAGAGCTGCTTAAACCCACCCATCCATTTCTCAACCTTGTCAACAACTGCTTAACAATACCTATCCAAATCCCGATCATACCCAACATAATTTCTAAATCACATTCTAATAATAAAAGGAAACTCAAACATACTTTTATTTCGGTCCGGTAAAATATCAACTCCTTTCGATCACGACATACGACTCACGCATGCACACTACAATCTTTTCTATTATTTTTATCGTATTTATTTTTTGCAAAAAAGCGATACGCTTGTCCTTCCACGAGCGCTTCTGAGCGCGGAATGATAAGCTTCGAGTGCAAAATGTATGAAGAAGTCGGCAAGTGTTTTTATTTTAGCTAATAATTAAAATATATATTGATTTGGGTAAAAAATAATTATCTGAACCTGTAAAGGACTATATATACCGCAATATTTTTATAATTCTGAAGATAAAAAATGCTGTAAAATTAACTAAACTGGGACCTATTCGGACCCTACTTTTTTAATATTTTTGCGATTATCGTGATGGGCAAAACGTATTTGTGCGAAAATTTTGTATGATGTCATGCAATTTTTCTGATGCCAATCTGGAGCTGAATATATTATCTTTAAATTAAGATCATGATATCTTCACATCTGTGATTGCATATACATTAAAATTGTACCTGAAAAGCACTGTTATTTGTACAAAAATGTAATAGCGTCCTTAAGTCATTTAGATAGAGAATTTCTAATATCTCTAAAAGCCCAATTCTCTGAAGAGCTTCTTACCCTCTTAGAAACTTGCATAATTGCGTGTATGGTTGTAATTTAATTTAACCCCGCTAACTTGTCGTACACATGTGAATGAGGTGATAAGACTTATAATAATATATCAAACAAAATAATTATATTTTGCTAATTTAGCAATGAAGTTTTTCATTGCGTTATCTTTCTACCATAATTTCATTTGAATAGCCATAATGATTGAAAAGACAATGCTTGGAAGCATTGTCTTTTTTACTAGCTTTTAACTTGTGTGTGTCAAATCTTGCAAATGAATTTTAAAACTGTTATCTCCAACTGATTGAGCAGACATTTTGTATAGGTACGCTATGCGGTATCATTCTAAATCCTAAATGGCGGACACCGAAAGATGGCGGACCAATTTTTTTTGTACTCCATGATTACCCATTTAAATGGACCTTCGATTTGTTGAGTGGAATACGAAAACAGCTTGTTTTTAAAAAGTGATCAGCTTTTGTACGGAATAGAATATGTCCACTATTTGTATGATATTGTACCTACTTGTACATCTGCCAGCAACTCATTGTCTTCCCAAGTGTTTTTACTCGATAATTAGCGAGAACGCTTGAACCCTAAAGCAGATAAGCTGTGCATTCCACAACGTTATCTTTTACATTTAATTTCAAATTTATTACAACGGCGATAAGGATGGAAATGGCTCGGCTCTGGTATTTTTTCAAGATGGTTCTTTGGAAGATAGGGTCGTTAGTAACCTATGCATGGATGGGTCATTCGAGCTGTATCATGAAGTCTGCTTTGTATCGAATTAGGGGGCTCTGGACTATATCAGGTGTATTTTATCGTTCTGAAGTTTATAAGTCACATTTGTTACAAATTCGTGGAAGATTTTTGTCTTTATTGGGGGAATTCCTTTGTTTTAATTTAGTTTAGAGCCAGCCCCGATTCAGAGATATTTTATTAGAATTGTATTCTGAATAATTTAGAATTAAAGGAAAAGCATGAATAAGTATAAATAACCATAAGTATTTCAATTTTTCGGGTTGTGATTTGCAATTTATTGTTTACTAGCTGAACCCCGCGGATTCGCTCCCGTCAAAATTATAGCCTATGTTACTCGGAAATAATGTAGCTTTCCATTGGTGAAAGAATTTTTAAAATCGGTCCAGTAGTTTCGGAGCCTATTTGGTACAAACAAACAAAAAAATCTTTCCTCTTTATAATATTGGTATAGATTTATTAATTTACTCGTTTTATCCTCGCAAAGGAATACCTTGCAGCAATTACACCAACTTTATAGTTAGTATAAGTTTGCGCTTATGTCCAGGTTTCCTCACGACATTTCAATAATGAACTAACGTTAACTTTTCCTGAAATATATTTAGAGGACGCCTCGCGGTTGCACCCGCGGTTCCCGTGAGAATACAGGCGAAAAAGTAACCTATGTCATCCGTGGACAGTGTAGCTTTCCAACGGTGAATGAATTTTTTAAATCAGTCCAGTAGTTTTAAGTTTATTCGTTACACACAAAAATACAAATCTTTCCTCTTTATAATATTAGTATAGATTTCACCAAAAAATAGTCTATCGAAGACAGTAACTTAACACATCAGCTCAGTTACTGTATTTCCCGGAACATAAACTTTTTTACTTCAAAACACACATGGTAGCAAAATCTTCGTACACGAATCTTGTATCACGAGCTTCACGCCTCATTAGGCGCGTGTCACTCAGCAGAGCTCGAGGTATCTGCCGCAGTTCGCACAGGACATTAAGTCGATGTGACGTGCTCGCTGATTTATCAATGTATTGAAAAGCTATGAAAATGGAAGATGGTTTAACATGCTAAGGGTAGTTTGAGGGTTGGATATTTAGGAATTAAGTGTCATACAAATAGACGAATAATTTAGATAAATGTGAAATTTACTTACGCAGGTGGTGAAAACATTAATTTTATGACCACACAAAGATACAGTATTTCCAGAGCAACATTGCAATTTAAACTGTGGATATGCGAAAGGTGAAACTGGACTGTGGGATTATAGAAACCGGTTTATTTTCAGGAACAGTGCTGTAAATAAACGGGTTTCAGTCATTTTTAAAGAGCCAAGATAATTATTTTGCATTCTTCAAGGTGTATTGTGGTCATCATTACGAACAACTCTTACCATAGGAAAAGTTTTTCAAAATTACGAGCACTTTTTTGAGGTTTTAGCTTATTATAATACTTTACACGTAATATAATACTTTAATTTTAACTACATAAGACCAAGGGTGAGTTAATAAATAAGTATGCTAATGAAGGCAATTAACACCGGATCCTTTGGATTGATCCCCCGAGCCCCGTTAATGCGAGCCTGCGTAATGATCACTGAGCTATCGCGTGCATGATTTATTTATTGTGATGTAATTGCAGGGGAATTGTGTGAAAAATTGACGGCAATAAAATAAATGTGTCGCTTAAAAAAGGAAAACAGCTGAAATGTGTAGGCTTTTTATTAAAAATTATCTGAAAACTGATAGGGTACTATGAACAACTCCACAATAAGTAATCAGCATTCGGATTTTAAGAAAACTAAAGGTACCTAATGTTTTTTTTAACATAAGCATACTTGCTAGCTTAGACCGACGGCCAGACCGTCGGTCTAAGCTAGCAAGTATGCTTACGTTTAAAGAACAATACTTTATCCCACAAATATTATGATGGAGAAAATAAGTAACGTTTGGGGGCTCTAAGATCTTGGTTCTATAAAATTATAGAAAAAAATATAAAAATAACTAGTGGCATGATATACCTTTGTTTAAAGAGAAACTGTCTGTGTTTGTTTCAATCATTAAAATGCATAACTACGTAGACGTCACTATCCCACGCAAAACTACAACAACAACCACCACCACCACCTACAACTCTGACATACTATTTTAAATATTGTTCTTATTTAGGAGCATCACTGTTTGTCCTCCATTTTCTTTCATCTTTGCTTTAACGATTATCCTTTTGACCCGGATCCTTCACAAAAGTCGACAAATTGTAACTCAAACACCACAGCTTCAGTATAATTCATTTCACACGCGTAGGCGAAAATTTCAGACGAATTGCCCGAAAGATCGTAAAAAAGAATTCGTCTAACATTGAACATGACGAGCGAATGTTTTCTGATTGAATGAAAACCGCGGGGAGTAAGGATGTGCTGAATACTGCTGAACGAGGAAAACACATAACACCACGTAATTACGCTTTTTGTTGCCACTGAATTGCGTTTCAGACGATCAGGGAAAACTGGATTGTGGAAATACCTACCAAAATATATGTTGGCGCAGTGGTTAAGGAATGGTCTCTTATGCTTACGGGATCAGATTCGGCCAAGATCCAATGTGCTATTTCTTTGCTTAAGTATGCCATATCTAAGTTTATCTTGAATATCAGTGACTTTGGTGTAGCGAACCCATCGTGAGGAAACCTGTAAGCTTGTTTCTTCTCTATATGAGAAGAGGCTTTTGTCGTTGGGATAGTTTCGGGCTGCTATTATCATAACTATATTTTACAAAACATTACCGTCAAATTATTACTTGTATTTTCGATGTACGTCAAAGAGGTTCTGATTTGATTTTAAAACAGATTTATGCAAACGAATTCCAATAAATGTACATATGTAAAATGTACATCGCCAGCAACTACTTTATTTTACACAAAAAGTTAGCTGAAAGAACTTTCAGCATTTATTTTTTCATCCTAAATACTGGTGCAAAATAAATCCTGAATAGTGTTTTTATAATAAGGATAAATGTCTGACGAAAAATAAACTTTCGTGTACAAAAACTTGATGTGAAAATCACACTGATTCATCACTAATAGTGTCACATTACAATCAGTGTCCCTTTCGTTACGCCCACAGTAAAAGCGGTTTCATTTTCCCGGGAGCAAAAAAGTAACATGAGAAATGGGAACGGAATGTAATTTGTAACTGACTTTGGTATAAAGGATCGTAAATTAAACAGTGCAATAAATATTTTTATTTTCCTTAAATTACTGTTCTGTTTTATGTTACGTAAAAATGGGCAGAGGAACTCGTTGCGGAAAGGCAGAGTAATAAAATTAACTGGTCTGTATAAGTATCCTTGAGGACCGGCCAAGGGTAATTTCGTATAAATAGGTATAATACAGGGTCAAAAGCTCATAATACGTAGAAACAATATAAGCTAGGTTTCGGAGCAACAAACTCGTAAAAATAAAATGTAAACTTCAAGAAATTCGGCAAATTTTGTTTAGTCTTTCCGAAGAAGCAACTAGGGAAATTATTACTGGCTTATATTTTTGTTCTACGACTAACGTTTACGTTAGCATTTTTCGAAGGCATATAAATTATGTTGAGAATTTTTATATTTACGTCACAATTCGGAAATTAAAAAAAGTTTGAACTTTTTTTAAATTCAATTTGTATAACATAACATTACGTCAGTATATTCAGAAGGGTTCCAGAGGTGCACTATTAGTAAATTCATTAATTCGTCAATTTGTTTTTATTTTTTAATCTGAATTCCTACCCAAATAATTTTCCATAATCAGTATAGGAGGTTTAACATCAACCATTTCGTTACAGCAACAAACGTTCCTCACAAAATTCGTTCGCCTCAGGTTCTCGAAACAAACGGCGCATGTTATCGAGTTCCCCACCTCATTGGGACCCGTTCCACACAGGTTCAACTCCCAAACTGTTGCTTCTTACACAGCACCGTTCTATCACAACGTCTTTATGTTTTACGAGCTCAAACCGAATGGGTAAGACTTCACGTATCGCGTCGTGTACTGAATCGGAACGAACGCTTCGACGAAGAATTAGTTTATTGAGCGAGACAGCCGCTGTCGGGGCGGTGGTTTGGAATAGTATATGTTTCATTAATTTTGCATATTTTATGGAGTAACATGGTAGTCGTAAGAATTGGACGTCATCTTACTAATATTTATTATATGAATGCGAATGTTTGGATGTGTGTATGTTTGTTACTCAATCACGCCAGGACGGCTTCGCGGATCTGGATGAAATTTGGCACAGAGATAGATTATAGTGAGGACTTTTTATCCTGAGAATATGTTCCCACTGGCAGAAGCTAGTTGTCACATAAACTTATTTTGTAACACGGTTGTTCCTGCTTTTGAATGAGTATTAAATAAAGCAATAGAACAAAATAAATCAAATAAATTCCCTCCATACGGCCTCAATTTTCAGCCGGCCTCTGAAACAATTCCTGTTCCAAATAATCAACTTAACTGTCCCAAAAATGATCCGTGTCCGGCTCACATCATTACGAGGACAAACTTGTCGCGTCCAAATCCTCGGCTCTCACATAACAATATAAATTTTCCGTGCCGTGTCCCCCACTACTTCGGACCCCCTCTCCGCTCATAATTCCATAAAAGGTCCCGTTCATCAAATCGCAGGGTGACGGAACCTTTCCGAGGATATTTCGTTAGTTCCGATTCGATTTTCATTTTATGCAAAAGACGATCCAATTTCGAGCGGGGGACAGCGACGAAAGACCTTCAATCGGGATAATAGTATAGAAGAATGATCCAAATTGAATTCGTTTCGCGACGAATATCCCTCCCCGCGCCCCGCGCCCCCGGCGGCTTAGACCCGCCGATCCGACAAATACCTCGATTTCGTCTTAAAGGGCTGCGATTCAGCGAAAATTTTCTTGCTCGGTTAGTTCCCTAGGATTTTTATTAAATTTTCGTGAGATGTTCTTGGGAAGAAGGGCATGATAACGGAGGATACTGGTCACGCGCATTGTTGCTAGGTCGCGTGGGGTATTTTGTCTTTGAAAAGAAGTAGGCAACATAGCGACCGCGGCGTCGCGTCGCGTCGGAAACAACGCACAACGTGACGAAAAAGGGACGCGGCGCGGCCCCCACATTACTTGAACGACTGAACGCTCCCAATTCTGTCAAGAACGCTGGATCGGGGTTTGTTTACAACAATCGTGTCACGAATTTGCATATTTGTTTAGGGTTCATTTATTTGCTTCGTAAGCAATATCATTCACTGTGTCATATAAATTTAAATCTGACCTTTCTGAAATAAAATTCTGTTTCATTAAAATTTCAAATGTTGTGGCAGACGTTTTCATTTCAGTGGGCGAAAGAAAAACTAAAGCGTATCAGTTACTTGTGCAAAGAGAAAAAGTCGTCGGCGACTGAGGAAACAGTTTACTTGGCTAGCTTGACGTTCAGGAGCAACAATAGTCTTTTTGTGCACTATTGCAATTCTTTCATTGTCATTTCAAAGAAAATGCTTGGCTTGTTGTTGTGAAGGATGATATAAATGAACAGACTTTAGAAATGTTGAAGTTTTTATAAAGTAGAGAAGATGGAGTCATTGAACTGAAATGTTTTATTGCCTTAGTTTTTGATGGAGAATTTAAAAGTATTTATTTATCGCATCTGATATTTTTCCATAATTTTGACTCGTTTGCAATGGCATAGGACGGATGAGCGTGGGAAAGGGAGAGTAAAGCAACTCCAGCAGTGGGAAATAACAGGCTAATTAGTTAGATGAAATGATTTCGTAGTGGCCTTTATGGAATTGAAGTAAGAATATGGAAAGCTCGTATTACATATAAACGTGTATTCACCAAAAAAAAGTCTATCTGTTGCTGGCAAGTTAAACAAAATCCATTTTGCACTCAGTATCAAACAAACTGACTTTGTAGGGCAGCCTTCACTTTACGAGAATGTGGTGATAAACGTTATTTACTCGAGTAGGGCGCGTAAAAAAAGACATCCATACGTTACCCGGACAACAAACCTCAAAGAAAAATGTCGGCCATGAAACGTGAATATGCCCGGACTCTGAAATTAAACAAGTTCAAATACATTCAGAAGGTCCATTTTACACAGTGTAATAAGTATCATAATTAAGCACAATATTTTGTCGTTGGATGATTATAATTAATCATACTTCTTGATATAGTTTTTATCTGAAACAATATCTTATGCGCCCATTTCGGTAGGTATATACTCGTATTAAAAATTTAGATTTGAACACAACTGACCGCTCAAACATCACCATGAAATTGACGTTTGTGTATGTACCATATCTACAGTACCTACTTTAGAAGGGGGGGGGGGGGGCAAACTCCTAATTTATAGCATAAGTATGCTTATTTCAATAATTATACTTTTGGCCTTTTTACCCGACTGCTGAAGGAGGGTAATGTTTTTTTATTTTATTATTCATTATAGGCTCGCGTTTGACCACTATCTCGCCTGATGTTTAGTGATGATATGGTTGAAGGTGGAGCACGCTTGCCTAGAAGTAACCTATTCACTCTTGACTTGAAGACCACTAGGTTGTAGCTATCAGGAAACAAGGACGCCGGCAGGGAATTCAACTCCTTAGCACAATGAAAGTATTTTCAAAACGCTTTGTGCGTATGGGTGGGATATCCACCATGTACCGATGGCACATTGCCGATGATGAAAAGGGCTAGGCGGAATCAAATTGTGCAGTTCCATCGCACACTCCCCGAAATGTAACCGATAAAAAACCGACAGGCTGGCAACTCGGCGACGATGTTCGAGGCTCTGGAGCTTTGAGGCGACCAGTGCATCGTTACCAATAAGCCTTTTAATGTGTTTATGGCATTCGTTATTACTCATAAAATGCTATTTTACCCAGTGATCCAGTAAACCTTCTGCAAAATACCTCCCGTGGTATAAATGACAGACACACATAGCTCTCACACAAAGAGTAAACAAGTCTAAGAAATGTCCGGGTCTGTGTCCCTTTGTCAGTGGATTACTTCGTGGCGGTCGCCCCTCACACCGAAATGTGAATATTTGCACAGTTTCTATGCATATTTGGCGTATATTGCTCTTTGATGGGTCTCGCATATATTATGGTTTTATTAAAGAATCTGAGGTGTGGAGACGGTGTTAATCTTAAGTCAGATTCGGAAGGAATCTTAAGTTATCTTGTGAATCTTTTAAACTTGAGGTTCGCATAGGCTAGGGATAGGCTGATACTACAGACAGCTGAGTTCCGCATATATTTCTTTGGCTTCGTTTAAACCAGAGATGTAATATAAAAAATCGTTCTGTAATATTTTTTCAATCACTATTTACTCGATAAGAATGCAATCACTGACCACCAGCAAAGAAACTTCCTGCTAGAAAATCACCGAGGCAAATTTATTTAACATTGTTAGGTATTTAAATGTTTTAACATGCTCGTATTAGCTTGGTATATATGTATGTATCTATTAATCTATGTAATAGAATCTTTGAACGTGATTTTTACCCCCTTAAAAACGGCGGATCAATTTGAAACTTTACGCACTTATGACAATGCAATAATTTAAATAGTTTGTCCCGTTATCCTCACCAGGATCTTCAAGATTATTGATTGAACTAAAAAGTTAAAAATAAATAGGTTATAGTCTAAAAAAACCAAAAAACACGATTTAATAGAAAACCATGGTTTTCGACTAAAGCGTGTTTATAGTTTTTTCAAAAATTAAAATCAAAATCATTTTTATTTTATTTTACATAGGCCTACAAGGGCACTTATAAAACGTCGACAAAAGGTTTTAAACTAGCATTTATTTCTAGTTATGTTTTTCGGATATCAAAACAAACATGGTTATTAGTCTCTAAATACGAATACGACATTCTGAATAAAAAAACAAACATTTATGTTTACTTTCATATAAAAACTTTTTTGCAAAAACCAACTTCAAATAAAGAACCAAAATTTAAAAAAAATAAAAGCCCACGACGGTTAAAAAGTAATTGAAAAAGGATAAAATAATTTAAAAACCCAAGAATATCCGTCGGGAGCTGCCATTAAATTAACTTGTTTTGCAGTTTTTATAGTAACGTGAATAATTGGAGATTTTTTAGCGCTTTACTTACTTACACCCTTAATGGGTAGGCCATGCCCCTACAGTGGGGACCTTTAGAAGTTGATGATGATATTTATTAGGATGCCGTAGTCAAATGGCAAAAAACGGAACCCTTATGAATTCGTCATATCTGTCTGTCTGTCTGTCCGTCCGTATGTCACAGCCACTTTTTTCCGAAACTATAAGAATTATGCTGTTGAAACTTGGTAAGTAGATGTATTCTATGAACAGCATTAAAATTTTCACACAAAAATAGAAAAAAAAACATTAAATTTTGGGGACTTTAAGACTGAAACTCAATTTATTTTTTCATCAAACCCATACGTGTGGGGTATCTATGAATAGGTCTTCAAAAATGATATTGAGGTTTTTTTTTTTTTTCTAAACTGAATAGTTTGCACGAGAGACACTTCCAAAGTGGTAAAATGTCCCCCCCTCCCCTCTGTAACTTCTAAAATAAGAGCATGATAAAACAAAAAAAAATATATGATGTACATTACCATGACTTAAGAAAATTGGTTTGAACGAGATCTAGTAAATTGTTTTTTATTACTACGTCATAAATCGTAAACCGCAATTTACCAAGTACGGAACCCTTCGTGCGCGAGTCCTACTCGCACTTAGCCGGTTTTTTTTGTTTACGACTAGCAGACGCCTCGCGGTTTCATCCGCGTAGTTTCCGTTCCCGTGGGAATACAGGGATGAAAAGTAGCCTATATCACCCGGGGATAGCGTAGCTTCCCAACGGTGAATGATTTATTGAAATCGGTACTGTAGTTTTTAAGTTTATTCGTTACATACAAAAATACAAATCTTTCCTATTTATAATATTAGTATAGAAGTTTAGATATAGTATAGATAAAATTTAAAATAGTGATGGCAGCCCACGACGGATATTCTTGACTTTTAAATTATTTTATCCTTTTTCAATTACTTATTAACCGTTAAGGTTTAAAAAAAAATCTTTTTTTTTACTTTTTAGAGAGCAGAGATATTAAATCGGCTTTATTCAAAATCGGACTAGTAGTTTTAAAGAAAAATGGCAACATGGATTTGCACAAACAATGTTTGCTGCAACGCCTCCTGGTGAGTTGTCACCGTAACACCTATCTAAGAACATGCACCAATCAAACCCGAACCCATAACTGAAAACTGCATCAAAATCGGACTAATAGTTTTGGAAAAAAATGGCAACATACTCGTAGATTTGCACAAACACCCTCTCACCCCAAAAGCTAAATTTTTGCCCACGGCGGAACGGAGACGGTATATGCCGTCTCCGTTCCGCCGTGGGCAAAAATACTACTAAGTGAAAAATAACTTTAATGTCAGAAGTCGGTGTTCTTGTTTTTACCCGACTGCCGAAGGAGGGTAATGTGTTTATCAGTGTATGTATGTATGTTTGTTCCTATGTGGCGTTCCAGCGTGCAACCAAACGCGTTGGCCGATTTTAATAATTCATACGTCAATCGATTCGTCTTAATCTTGCGAGTGTTACTGGCTACATGAAAATTGGAAAATAGAAAAATGGCGGCTTTTGGGTGCCATAATTATTTTGGGGGCCCAATTTTCTTCTTATCCCATCGTGTGGGTTACCAAAATAAAGGGTTTAAATGTACCTAGTTCGAAAAAAAAATTCAAATGATCAAAAAACCCGACTGCTTAAAAAGCGAACTAAAAAGACGTAAACAAGAAATTAATCATGCTGTGCAGTCGGAGGATACATCTGATTTTGGTCAGCCAGCTTACGTCTTTTTAGTTCGCTTTTTAAGCAGTCGGGTTTTTTGATTTGTTAATTTTTCTTTTGTTTCTTCATTTTTGTCACCGATTTCCGAAATTAATAGTTATTTATGCTACAAGTGCGGAAGGTAAGTGATTCCCAATGAGTGGCATTTTTATTCACGAGCGAGCGAAGTGAGTGAGTGAATAAATCGACACGAGTCGGGAATCATCTTACGTACGTGTATCATACAACATTTTACTATGCATTGTGCGAGGAAATAAAAAAAAATATCTGAATCAAGCAAGAAATTAATAAAATGGCGGGTTTATTCAAGCGCGCTCAGCATATCCACAGATAACTAATATTTCTTCGGAAATATCTACTGCGCATGTGCAAATAGCTGTCACGGCGTAACGCAAAAAGGCACGAGCAAAATGTACGTTCTGCCAAACATATTTAATTAATATTTAAAATTAATTTATTGATCAAAATCTAAATTTAGAGTAATTAAAAACGCCTTTAATGAAGCATTAGTTTTATTTTACGTTTTATATGAATGATAATCTGTACTTATCTAATTTGTAAAACTTTTCTCAAATAATAAAAACTCTATGTGTCGGGTTGACGTTGGAGTTACAAATTAAAAAAATACAGAAAAGTAAAAAGCACTAATGAAAAACAGTGACACTTTCCGCACAGTTTGGCTGCTTGGAAAACGCTCTTTTCGAGGACATGCATTGTAAAATAATTTTTCACTTTGATACTACAAAGTGAAAAATTATTTTATTTGGAAGAAGTTGTATTTTATTTTAAGTTTTTATTTTTCTCATTTTAGTTGTTTGTGGTACGTATCTATAGTGCCCACAGTTATGCCAGAATAGATTACCCGAATAACATGAAACTTTAACACAACCGGTGAAATTAGAGTATACCAAGGTGAATTGTACACATCGGCGTACCCCTTTAGAGCGCACCGGCGTGATGTTATGTTATGAAATGGTGTAAATAATAAACAGACATGCAATTGCAGCCATTCCGTCATTTATTGCTAGAATTCAGATAGATTTTACAGGATTTTTCTTTTTTATTTATTGAAGAGTTCTGTTGTATATCTCCGAAGTTCTTCATCAGGTCATATTAAATTACAGGTTATTCAAAATAAAAATATATAAATGGCTAAATGAAAATAATTTAGTATAATATATTAATAAATGTATAAATGGCTAAATGAAAATAATTTAGTTTAATTTAGTATATTATATAATTCAAATTTGTAAGTTTGCATGCTTTAATTTTAAGCAAAACATGTATGATCTCATATGCTATAACACCACCTATGAATACCATGTTTTACGCAAATAAATTATCTTCTCTTATCAATTTTTATTTTTTTATTATTGATAGGTTTGCGTTTGACCACTATCTCACCTGATGGTATGCGATGATGTGGTCGACGATGAAGCACGCTTGCCTAGAAGAAACCTATTCACTCTTGACTTAAAGACTCCCAGGCAGCAGGGAATTCCACTCCTTTGCTGTACGCATAATAAAAGAATTCCCAAAACGTTTGGTGCGTATGGGTGGGATGTCTACCTTGTACCGATGACGCAACGCCGTACGTCTTGTAGTCCGATGATGGAACGGGCTAGGAGGAATTAGTTCATGCAATTCCAACGCACACTCCCCGAAATGTAACCGATAAAAAACCGACAGACTGGCAACTCGGCGCCGATGTTCGAGGTTCTGGAGCCTAGATTCGACCAATACTTCATTGTCGATGAGCCTCTTAGCCCGTCTTTCGATCGCATCAAGTGCATCCAGCTGGTACTTGGCAGATCCGTCCCAGAGATGAGAGCAGTATTCCATGCATGATCGAACTTGCGCTTGATATAAGTTGAGCAGCTGTTCTGGCGTCAAGTACCGTCTCACCTTCGCGAGGATCCGTAATTTTTTAACAGCCAGCTGAGCTTTTGCTTCAATGAATGGACCAAAAATGAGCGTCGATGTCAACGTGATGCCAAGAATCTCAAGATGGTCAGTTATCGGCACGGTCACACCTCTGAAAGAAGGAGCCGGGTGGAATTGGCTCCTTTTAGCGGAAAAAGACACGCCTGGGTCTTAGCAGCATTGAACTTGACCAGATTGGCATCGCCCCATTCGGAAACTGCCTCCAAGGCCAGATTCAAGCGCCCAACCATGGCCACCCGGAGAGACTGGATCTGAGGTCCAGTAGCGCGCGCGTCGGACACGTATCTCTCAGCAACAGTGCTGTCGTCTGCATACCCAAAGGTGCCGGGTTTTAGCAGATCATTTATGTGCAGCAAGAACAACGTTGCTGAGAGTACCGACCCCTGAGGGACCCCGGCATTAATATCCAGTAGTTCAGACGAGCGGCCATCAATAACCACTCGAATGGACCGGCCCCTCAGGAAGTCTGCAATCCAATCGCACAGACCACTGGGCAAACCGAATGAAGGAAGCTTACCAATAATGCTTTCATGCCAGACCCTGTCAAAAGCCTTCGAGATGTCGAAGGAGACGGCAAGCGCTTCCCTGTGTCTCTCTATGGCCTCACTCCAGATGTGAATGGCATACGCTAGAAGATTCCCAGTTGACCCATTGATTTAAATGGGCAACCGTTTTCAAATAAAAAAAGATTCATCAAAATCGGTTCACCTAGTAAAAAGTTCTGAGGTAACACACAAAAAAATACAGTCGAATTGAGAATCTCCTACTTTTTGAATTCGGGTTTACTTGTTTATAAATTGTTAAAAAACAACAAGATAAAGTAATTTACTTACACAGAAGCTGTAAGAGACAGCATGTTAAATAATATGAACGCACCTAATTATAGTTTAGTTTAAAATACTGCTGAACGCACCCATAGTGTACTGCCATCCTGGCTCTATGATCTGTCTGTAAAAATACTGTTATATGAAGATGTAAAAATGTGAATTACAATAAATAATTAAAGGAGTCTAAGTGTTTGGAATAATAAGTCCTCCAGTTCTAATACGCTAAAAGGTTATGGGACCAGAAAACAGCCAGATGGCACAGTTGTAAGGACTTATAAGTTTGTTTTGCAAAATCAAAAAAACTCACGGAACAGAAGAAAATATGGCGTCCTCATCTACCTTCCCAATATCATTACCAATATTTAGCGGTGAAAATTTCTCCAGTTGGCTATTCCGCATAAAAAGTTTTATGGAACTGAAAGAATGCTTGGAAGCACTTTCACCAAAAAGCGAAAATATAACCCAAGATGTTTACAACAAAATGGACACGAAGGCGCGAAACATAATCATACAAGCGTTAGCGGACAATCAACTTGAATATATTAAAGATGAAAAGACAGCGAACAAGATGATTGAAAAACTAAAAACTGTATATGAAAGGAAAAGTACACTCACAAACATATTTCTGAGAAAACAACTTTTAAGTATGAAGTGCAAGGAAGAAGAAAATCTGAAAGACTACTTCTATAAATATGATAAAATTGTAAGAGAAATTCGATCACATTGCAAAAATGGAAGAAACGGACAAGGTCACTTACCTAATTATGTCATTACCGGAAATATACCAACCATTAATTACAGCAATGGAAACGTCAACAGAGATCCTAACAATGGAGTATGTAAAAAACAAATTACTGGATGCAGAATTGAAATTGAAGAATAGAACCACAAAGCAAAGTACTTCATTTAGCTATGCAGCATTTCACAATAAAGAATGTTTTAACTGTGGGAAACTAGGACACATCGCAAGAGAGTGTCGCAATACTTATCGAGGAGGAGATCGATATCAGACCAGAGTTCAGCAAGGAGGACAACACAGAGGAGGTCAATATGGCAGAGGACATTATAATGTCAAACAAAATGAAGGAGTATGGCATGGTGGACGGCACGGACGAGGACAGCACTACAGTGGGAGAGGACAAAATAATGATGCAAGCAGAGGTCGAGGACAAAGTGGTCAAGGACGAGGACACCAAGCAGCAGCAGCAGCAGTGGAAGAGGAAAACGAAGACAGGTTTATGTTCTTGACAGGTATTGAAAATAATTGTAATTATGTAGATAATAATTTAGTTGAGTGGGTGATAGATTCTGGTTGCACAGAACATCTCATACAAGAAAAATTTATAAAACATATGACTAATATACATGAAATGGACAGAGAAATGAAAATATACTTAGCTAACGGGGAATATATAACAGCAAATAAAAAAGGCACGATTGATTTGAAATGTAATGGCAATGGGGTAACTATAGAAGCAGTGATAGTTGAATATTTAAAATTTAATTTGCTATCTGTTAAGAAGATTATAGAAAATAATTGTAGTGTTCATTTCAGTGAAAATTATGTGGAAATCTTAAACAACAAAACACAGAAAAAACTATTAGGCAGAAGTGTAGGTAAACTGTTTGTCTTAGAAATGGAAATGTGCCTTTCATGTAGTGATTCATGTTACAGTGCAAGCAATTCAGACTTATGGCACAGACGTCTAGGTCACCTGAACAACAACAGCTTAAAAATTATGAATTTACCAGCCACCAATGGAACATGCGGACCCTGCATGTTAGGCAAGTCGACCCGCTTACCATTTAACCCCGTACAAAGGCCGAGGTCACAGAAGATTGGAGAACTTTTGCACACAGACGTGGCAGGTCCTATGTCAACACCTGGAATACACGGTGAGCTATACTACCAGTTAATACTAGATGATTTCTCACACTTTTGTGTGGTGTATTTAATGAAACTGAAAAGTGAAGCTACCAACAATTTACTAGATTATATAAGACAGCTAGAAAACGAAAAGGAAACAAAGGTCAAGTATATAAGATGTGATAACGGTGGAGAATTTAAGAACAACAAAATAGAGAATTTCTGTCGTAATAGAGGCATCATAATACAATATACACAACCCTATTCGCCACAATCTAATGGGATGGCCGAGAGGATGAATAGGACATTGTATAATAAAGCAAGAACACTAATGATAGAAACTAAACTGCCGAAACATCTGTGGGGAGAGGCAGTAGCATCCGCGTGCTACCAATTAAACAGATGTCCAACATCGGCATTAAATTATAGGATACCACAGGAGATAATGTGTGGTAAACTAGATTTAACAAAACTAAGAACATTTGGAAGTAAAGCATGGTGTAGTATACTACCAAGAGGTAAAAAATTCGAACAAAGAGCGAACGAAACTCGTATGCTAGGATACTCAGCAGCAGGTTATAGACTGTGGGATCCAGACAATGATAAAATCATAATTTCAAGAGACGTGAGATTTGATGAAAATGACTATGTATATAAAGAGGAAAAGAACAGTAACCGAAATATTACTTATCAATATTATGAAGAAGCAGAAGAAGAATTAGTAGATGAAACTGATGTGAAGAAGAAAAGCTCAGAGGAAGCAAAAGAAGGACAGAGAAGTCAGAACAGAGAAAGAGAAAATAATTTGGATGAACAAATACAGCAGAGAATGGAAAATGCAAGTGAGAACAATGAAAATGATAATATTGAAAGAGAAAGTGAATATATACAACCAAATACGACAAGAACTGGAAGGACAATAACCGCACCAAAGAGATTAGACGACTATGAGGTTTATACAGCATACTGTTTATACACCGGAGATCCACAAGATTACAATACTGCAATGACAAGAAAAGAAGAATGGGAAGAACCTATCAAGAAGGAAATAGAGTCTCATGAAAAATTAGGAACATGGGAAATATCGGACCTACCAAAAGGTAAAAAGGCAATTGACACAAAATGGGTTTTTAAGACAAAACAAAATAATGTTAAAAAGGCCAGACTAGTCGCCAAAGGTTTCCAAGAAGAGAACACATATAATTGTTATTCACCAGTAGCAAGATTGTCAACGGTAAGACTACTGTTAAGCCATGCAGTTCAAGAAGATTTATCTATCAACCAACTAGACGTACCTACAGCCTTTTTGAATGGGCACTTGGATGTTGAAGTGTATATTAAATGTCCACAAGGTGTACAAATACCTCAAGGTAAGGTACTACGATTAAAGAAAGCTTTATATGGTTTGCGAGAAGCACCAAAATGTTGGAACAAACGTTTTCATGAATTTATAACCAAACAAGGATACACTCAATCAAAATATGATTGCTGTTTATACAAAAAGGACAAGACATTTCTACTTCTTTTTGTAGATGATATTTTAACTATCGGTAAGGATGAAGAAATAATAGGAATTTTACAGAAGGAATTTAATACTAATCATCTTGGAGAAATTAAAGATTACTTGGGAATGCAAATTACTCGAAAAAAGCATACAATTGAAATAAAACAAACAGAACTAATAAAGAAAATTTTAATTAAATTCAATATGCAAGACTGTAGACCTATAGATACACCAATGGAAGTAAACTTTAATGGACATTATAAAGAACAAGAAATAATAAATGTTCCATACAGAGAACTAATAGGATCATTGTTATACATATCAATAAACAGCCGTCCAGATATTACATATTCGGTCACATTTCTGAGCAGATTTCTTGACAAACCCACTACTGAACTATGGAAAGCGAGTAAAAGGATATTACGTTATCTAAAAAATACAATGAACAAAGGATTAATATACAGAAAATCGGATACAAAGAATATAACAGCCTACTCAGATGCTGATTGGGCAGGAAACAGGTCAGATATGAAAAGCACAAGCGGTTGTGCCGTATTCTACCGTGGTAACTTAGTTTCTTGGTTCACCAAAAAGCAGACATCTGTTGCATTGTCTACTGCTGAGGCTGAGTTTGTTGCAAGTGCACTATCTGTGACAGAATTAATCTATATCAAGGGCATATCAAGCGAACTTAATTGTACTAACTTAGAGTTACATCTACTGATTGACAATCAGAGTGCAATAAATATCATAAAAAACAATGAAAATAGCAAGCGCACTAAACATATAGACATAAAATACTATTTCATTAAAGATGCTATACAAACTCACCTGATAAAACTATCTTATGTACCAACCAGCCAAAACATAGCTGATGCGCTAACAAAGTCTTTATGTCAAAATAAACATGCATATTTTTGTAATAAATTCAATATTATGTAACTACTCTGATAGAATATGGTGTTAATGATAGACTTTGGCTATTGTAGTGATTTGTAACTGAAACTGACTGGGTGCTTACACATAAATAACTTTTTTTTGTATACTCTGTAATGACTTTAAAATATGTAAATGATACTACTATACTGACTAAACTATTGCTGTAAACCAAACCTTGTTTATGACACTCACTACATCACTACATATAATTTTGTAATTCAGTAATAATATAAAAGACTATGGATAAGGAGTTTAGCAACATTTATTTTTCCTGTAAAAAAAAAATATGTTGAGGGGGAGAGAAATACTATTGTTTCTCAAGTGATTAAATTTATCTTAGGATGATGATTACATTTTTTTGTTAAAGGATGATAGATGCTAATTTAAAAAAAATATATTAAGGGGAGATATTTTAAATATGTCTTAAGGGGAAGATGTAACAGTTTTTTTTGTTAATTTGTCCAATTACAAGTAAATGTTAAAAACTAAGAAATAGTGTTTTAAGCCTTGTATTTATAATGAAAACATTCACTTTGTAATTGAGGGGGAGTGTTAAATAATATGAACGCACCTAATTATAGTTTAGTTTAAAATACTGCTGAACGCACCCATAGTGTACTGCCATCCTGGCTCTATGATCTGTCTGTAAAAATACTGTTATATGAAGATGTAAAAATGTGAATTACAATAAATAATTAAAGGAGTCTAAGTGTTTGGAATAATAAGTCCTCCAGTTCTAATACGCTAAAACAGCAGACAAGTATGTTCACTAGATATAACTACACGATAGGAGAACACCTGTGTACGACTGATAGTATATCTTGGATTACAAGACGCGCGTTTTGTACAAAGAAAGCATTTCATTTTGTGACTGTCGTACTTTAGTAAGCTAGATCTGCACAATTTATTTTTGACGTCTAGTTTCAGTAGACTAGCTTATTTAGTTAACGTCTTCTTTGCGTGTTTAAGGTTTTAACTTCCGCGATATGATGAAAACGTTACAAACTCAGTCGATAACAGATTTTAATCGGCTAATTGAATTTCAGATTTAAGTATTCGTCAGAAACAGAAATATATCCATGCCCATATTTTTAAGGATATGATTTCTTCTTGAGTTCTAAAATAGGTAAAACATGAGTAAACATTTAATTTCGCTTGCTTCTATAATATGCCGAAGTGACCAATCATTGCATATAAGATTTGCATCTTCACATTGCAATGTGACGCAGCTCCATTGAGTAGCATCTGACTCGAGTGACATTAAACTGATAATCTCATTACTAATAATTGGGGCGTCGCTTCGCGTCAGAATTAGTTGCACTAAGCTGCTTACAGCCAATTTGGGCCCGTACGAGCCACAATCGCGATCGTATTACCGAAATGGGAAGAATTAATGTCCTATAATAGGGTCCAAAGTCGGTTTGGAAAACCTACAAAGTTCGTGTAGGACCACTCATATAAGTGGGTTTTGTATGTTCGAATTTAACAGTGACTTACTTTTAGGAGGACAATGTAATGAAGTTGTTTTGCGTTAGTTTAGAAGGGTTTTGATGGGTCACTTTCAAAGATTAGTACCTAGGCGACCGAGCTCAGCTAGGGTGAGAATAGAGAAAAAGACTTTTTCTAAAAAATAAACCTAGCTAGATTGATTTATGCCCCCGGTAACCCCTGCATACAAAATTTCAATCGTTGGAGCCGTTGCCGAGATTCAGATTAATTATGTATATACGAGAATTGCTCGTTTAAAGGTATTAGAGTAGGTATAAGATATAATATTTATGGTATAATCAATTATTACTAATTGTGAATTTTAATTGTTGGCGTTCAAAAATGCCTAATAATGGCCTAATTCAAATAAATATTCTTGACTTTGAATTTATGCAAACTAAAAATATATTTTCGTTCCGGATTATTTAACAGTTATTTTGGTTGAAAATGAATGGTTAAAGACAGTACGACAAAAAGGGCAAAACTTTTTTTTATTATTAACAGTAGGCTTGCGTTTGCGATGATATGATCGACGATGAAACCAGCTTACCTAAAAGTAAACTAAAGAAGAACTGAAGAAATATATTGGCTTTTACACAATGGAACCCTTCTAGACCTCTCAATGAACAAGTTGGTATATTTAGTTCAGCAAAAAACTGAACATCTTTGAGATAAAGTCAAGATTGTTTAGGAAGATATTGAAGAGCAAAGAAAGCAAGAAAGAAGGTCTCATACAGTGGCAACGGTCCAACAGTTGTGGCGATCAGTTGGAGAGATTGGGGACTAGAATAGTTACACATATTGAAGGGAGTAGAATAATAAAGTGTGGTTAATAATAGGAATATCTAATAAGATCCTCTAAGAATATAGTCACTATTAGATACTCACATATGACAGTGCTATAAGCTCCTTTCTAGTCTAGTTTTCAGTGTTTGTACTCTTTTATTACAAGCCTTTAGCTAACTTGCAATGTATGTATGTATGTATGTGTGTGTTCGGGTCAAATCTTTCAACGGAATTTTAAAGCATTTATCGTCCACCGATTAAGATGAAAATTTGCAAACACGTTTATTTTGGATGACAATGCATGGTTAGATAAGTGACGTCATTCTAAATCCAATATGGCGGACGGCCTAAGATGGTGGACTAGTTATATTTTGTGCACTGCCATGATATGGGTATCAAATGAAAGAGTTTGCTGAGAAGAATACGAATAAAGCTTGTTTTAAAAATAAAAATATAATGAATAAATTTATATTATTCACTAGCTGACCCGGCAAACGTTGTTTTTAACCCCCGACGGAAAAAGAGGGGTGTTATAAGGTTGACGTGTGTTGCTGTGTATCTGTGTGTCTGTCTGTGGCATCATAGCGCCTCAACGGATGAACCGATTTTGATTTAGTTTTTTTTTGTATGAACGGTAAAATTTCAAAATTTAAAACCCCCCCGACACATTTACCTTGTGAAAACATTCCGATTCAAACAGTAAAACGCCCATAACTTTTGAACAGCAGAACCGATTTTATTCAAACATAGCTAAGAACACTCTCGACATAATCACCTTTCAAACAAAAAAAACTAAATCAAAATCGGTTCATCCGTTGAGGCGCTATGATGCCACAGACAGACACACAGATACACAGCAACACACGTGAAACTTATAACACGCCTCTTTTTCCGTCGGGGGTTAAAAATCGACAACACCATCTACTGGAAATACCGGAACCAGCAAACAACGCCATGTTCATTTTGTGTGTACTTTGTTTCTATCATGTATCAGAGATGGCGCTGTGTTCGCAAAATGTATGGGAAAATGTTTTTTTTATCGTTAATTTTGTCGATGTTTTATTACTTATTATCCTATTCCGGACGAAGATAAATCCACAAACACAAAAATCATTAAAAATTGGTAAAGCCGTTCTTGAGTTATAAGTGGTGTAACTAACACGACTTTGTTTTATATATATAGATAGATAGATAAATATAGATGTTCTGAATGCAAGCTACTATGTTTTATTCCTTTTCAAATATGGGATAATATTTTATAACAAACATGGAGCTGTGGTAGTTTTTAAAAACAAAGGCACCTACTTTACTCAATCTTTACATCTACAATTGTATTAAATCCCTTTATCATTTACAAAAGCTCTAGAATACTTTTCCACGACACGCGGCAGTTTGCCAGACGATGACGTCATGATCGATGCATCCTCAATTGATGACAATACTGTTCCCACTTGAGTCCACAATGCATTAGTCGGTAACCTGATCGTCGGCCATCCGTCTTCCAGCTATTTATTTTGCATTCGCTTAAAAGTGTATGAAGACTCCGTTCGAAGTGTATTGGATCGATACCCACTCAATTAGACTCCTGTTCGTTTGAATGGGATGCAGCCATGATTTATCGACTTTAAAATAGTACTGTATATCATTAGTGGCAAGTTCTTTCTCTTTGAACCGTTTTGGAACTTGTATTCATTTATCATAGCGGGACCTGCCGTGGAGCAATTTATTTCATATCTATTAAAGATGGTTTAAAACCTTTTTAACTTTTAAACAATGAGAACAATTTAAAATGATGTAGACCAACAATACCGAGAACTAAATAAAAGTATCATTGAAGGATGAAATTTTCGAGCAAAATTTCCTTCACTCCAGTAACTTTAGTCAAAACGATCCTCCGGCAAATGTTGCAGAATTTAAGCACAAAGAATAAGATCACATGGTTCTACCCATAAACATTCTTCATTGTTATAATGTCCCACTTTAATGCATAATATTTCACAAGATCTTTCAGAAATAATACTCGTGCATCGTCCCGTTTTTGATAACGTAAAAGAGCATGCACCGCTCATTTTGTATTCTTGCGACGTACATTTTAAACTTTATAAATAACTTGGTTCATAAGAAATAAATAATATTAAGAAGACACGAGATACGGAAGAGTGTAAAATATATTTTAGTTGTGCCAGCTATGTTTTCTTAATATGAAGTGCATTGTTGTTTAGTTCTGGAACCAATTCATCCTCCCAATTTTATTATGAGTCATGATATAACGTTAAGACTTTATAGTTCGACTGGTGCTGAAAAATGGTTACACGGTCCTATTGGCAACATAGATTTATCTAAAGAGAAATGGTTATATTGTCAAATACCTACTTCTATCCAGCTGGTATCTACCTATTCGATTACACTACAAGGGGAGGCGAGACAAGGCATGGTTGAGAAAAGGCTATGCAGATTATTTACAAATCATTATAACATTTGTAATATCTTTACCATCTACATTTCTTTGTCCCATTGTTCTTGAAAGAAACTATGGTAAATTGATCACAGATCATCCGACAAATGTACGAGTTTGATATTACTATATTGATTCTTATTTGATCAGATAATATCCCATCCTCCAGATGCCATGTATTTATATTAATATCTGTCGTGGTTTACGCTCGTGTGCACGTAAATGCTTCGGTGGAGGGTGCGCAGGGAGGTTCCATTCATACACTTTGTATGGAATATTTTCGTGCCCATACCCGTTATGACGGGTTCTTGTGGTACATATTTTGCGGAAAAGATGTCGTTCGGTTACTGAGAATTTTGCTTTATATTTTCCAAATGTTACTAAAGAGTCATATGTTTTACTATAAATATTTTGTACGGGTGCCGATACTGATGTATCGGAGAAGCACTAACGTAAATTATCTAGTATATTGAAAAAAAAATAAACTCTATTGAATATTTTTCTTTTGTTTTCAGGTACGTTCATGTTTCTACAGACAGCATTCAAAAAGTTATTGAGGTAAGTAGTATAAAATGATACAAATAAAATTTCAAAATTTAAAAAGCCTCCGACACGTTTTTATTTCATGCTACATAATTTATCAAGTACATATTAGATACGCTTCGATCGGCAATCTATTGAACACGGAATCATGACACGATATCTTGCGAAAACACCCCGATTCAAACACTAAAACGCCTATAACTTTTGAACGGCTGAACCGATTTTAATCAAACATTCACTCTAGACTAAATCACCTTTCAAACAAAAAAAAACTAAATCAAAATAGGTTCATCCGTTTAGGAGCTATGATGCCACACACAGACACAGAGCAACACACGTCGAACTTATAACACCCCTCTTTTTCCGTCAGGAGTTAAAACCACCAATGATAACCTTGCATTGAACGCAGTGACATTAAATATTGCAAATTGTTAAATCGGGGAGCATTCCACCGCATTGGCTATCTATAACGTATCTTCTATGCGAATGGAAAGTCCAACAATGCAAAAATTAATCCGATCCCATATTATAACTAGGTACGTTTTCCGAAATCCCTGCTTATTTCAAACCATTATCACTATCAGATATCCAGTAAAATCTGTCCATTGTCGACCATTGTGGTCCACACATTAGTGCTGGGTTTAAACAAAGCGTCAGTTTACAAATGAATTGCCGAATTGTTCGACCCGTTTGGTTCTCGCCTCCAATGAATAACTGTAGTAGCCATTGGGGATCCCAACTAAAAAGCGGATATTTTTGATTTTGCTGTTACATTTGAAACGCGGCAAGTGTAGCAATGCATTTTTTTATTGCTTAACGGCCAATGAAATAATAAATTTGGGAATGTCAAATTTATCATTGTTGGGTGATGACTCGTCGATCGTAAATTATTAGATGCAGTCTTTAGAGTATTATTAACCTGTTGCTCCCCAAAGAATAAAATTGGAAATAGCTTGCAACCGGAACCCCCCCCCCCCCCCCCGGTCTCTGAGCAAGAAGCTGTATTTTCCCGTTCAAAATTCGCTTCTGTACGACTCCGAATCTCTTTAAAATATTCAACTATGAAGTTCCATAGAAAGGTAGCTTCGTCTCGTGCAAGCAATTTAACTTAGAAGCAGTATTGGCAACACAATATTGATGTTATTCGGACCATAATGTTGATGTTATTCGGACCATAATATTGACATAATTTACTGCGTCACCGAGTCACTGCCCGGGCGTTGAGCGTCAAAAGCTACTCAAATTGTTCGTGAACCTATTCTGCGGTGGTCTCTGTTTATATTTTTGTTGCTTTAGGAGGTTTACACACGTGTTGTCTTGAGAATTAGGGTTTCTCAAAAGGGTAACCTACAGTCGAGTAAAAACGAAGTGATTTGTCCTGATAATAATCCGAAACCCAATTCTAAATTGCTTTAAGCGTAACAAAATTGAGCCAATTCAAATTGAGTTTAACCGAACATACAGCAGACAAATTATATTTATGTTCGTACCTAATTCTCACTCCCATCTGAGTTCCAACGGTTCATTAAAATAAAATATTCGTGTTCATTGCTAAATTATTTTCACAGCGCTCAAATCCCTGTAGAGTAATTGTGAACAATGTTCGGCCAAATGTAAAATCCTATTATCTACATGTGTGTATCGGGAGAAAGGGGTAGGCAGAGGCTGTTAGGGTCCTTTAAGATATTGTACACAAGAATGAGTTTATAATTAATTGAATGCGTGTTTTACCAAAGCGTGAAAGTTTGGTGTTGTTAAGTCTGAGGTTTACAAGGTCTTGCTGATATTTAGGTAACATTTAGGATTAATTAATAAAGGTTTATGTCCCCAAGTCTCTGTCTCAGTCTCCCTCAGTCTCAGTAATTAATAAAGGTATCTAAATATATGACATATAACAAAATCTATTTTAGAGTAGGAAAGTAGTTACATTCTTCTCTTGGATTTTTGATTCAGATTTAGTGGACATGAATATTCTTTTTTAGGTCTAAAGAATTATTTTGATCTCCTTATTTATTTTCTAGACAGAGATGTTACAGCCCGTGATGTGTTCTCAAATGCTTTTGTGTAAAATTATCGTTCTTCTTCTGTATTTTTTCCACTAACAACAACCCTGCCCTTCCCTTACTTTGTGTTAGTTTTGTGTGGAAGGTTCCTAAAAAACTCTCATCTCCTCTTGTCGTGGGTCAGTGACGCGAGACTAAACATAAAAACAGAGCCAAATCACCCCCTCCCACCTCCAGGGGTAATATCTTGATGATATATCTCATGTATGACTGTGGTACATGACAAATAGGTTTATGAACCAATCGGTGCTCGGCACTATTAACAATGGCTTTTTTAATAGGTTAAAAGAAAACTCTAAGTAAGTAAGTTATTATATAAGGGATTATGATATAGCGAGTTTGCCTGCGTTTACCATTGTGTTAAGAGTATTGTTGGGAAAATAAATACCTATCTATGTAATTAAATAATCTATAGCAAAAGTTGTGATGACTTGCACATTGCTGTCTGCTTGCGTTTCTGAATCAATCACGTTACTTTGTCATCATCATCATCATCATCATAAGCCTTTTAATGTGTCCACTGCTGGGACTCAAGCCTCCTTTCTGTGAGAGGGAACTCGTTGTTACTTCGTTTGACACAATATTTTGTTAAAAAAACAACGAATCCAGAGCATTTACTTTTTATCCGACTACGATAAAGGTATTTTTCGTCTTGAACATCCTACAGTTAGTCCTGTTACCAACCTTGACACGCCGAACATAAGAACTTCACCAGTTTGTATTCGTCTTCTAATTTACTGGGTATTTAGATAAAGTCTCTATTAATGCATCACCCTAAGTGAGTGAGCATTGATCACAGTCTCACCTTGCTGCCGGTACCTCGTAGGCAGGTAGATTTATATGCAGCACATGCCGTTCGTTGCATTTGAGGTGATAAACTATGCTCTGAGGACAGATGTAAGTTATGGCTCAGGAAGACGGACTTGAAGCCCTGGTTCGTTACCAGAACATTAACTAAAATGTAAGATTTCACACAATTCGCGATTTTAATTCAATAGAAGGATAGATACGCCTATTGAAAAATCAAACTTAAACCAAAAAATATCAACTCTTCCATACCTACTTATTGATGGCAAGAAGGTCAATTTTCGTAATTAAATAATGTTCAATTTGAAGTCACAATATCTTTGCAACAAGCCACAATGATATCAAAAATGTAGGGAAATAGAGGCTTTTTGAGAAATGGTAGTCTGAGATAGATTAGAATACGAAGGTTAAGTATTCTCTCGGACAGGGCAATTATATTTATTTATTTAGGAAACCGATCAACATTATCATATCAGTCGAAAGACGGCCACGGACATAGGCGTCCCCCAAGCGTCGCCACATTGACCGGTCCCGTGCGGAAACCAATAGTGATACTTAAAATATGGTACAGAATATGATCCCCTGTCTAACTGGCACTAATATGTTTACAACATGGAAACGGATTAATAAAATACACTCTTTTGCAAAAAGAGGGAGGGCATCTAAGCAAATTTATTTTTCTAAGGTCGATTTGATGAAATTTAATTGTTTGTTGTAGTCTGTATACTTATAATCGTGTAAATTAATACGCATGAAGTGAAATCTAGCAATTAAAAAAAAAATCGATGAATTCTTTAAAACCGATGTACACGGCCAAACAATAAGAAGTGGTCGGCAATAAAGACGATTTTTTTTTACTTTTTTATATTAAGTAAAGTTACAAATGTAGACCCATTATCGAGTGTGACCTGAATACCCAGCAAGTTAGAAGACGAAGACAAACTGGTGAAGTCCTTATGTTCGGCGTGTCAAGATTGGTAGCATGACTTACTGTAGGATGTTCAAGACGAAAAACATACTGTCAAATTAATTTTACCCTTACCGTAGTTGGATAAAAATAATGCACCAGACTCGTTGATTTTTACAAACTTTTAATTAACTTGCAATGTATGTAAGTGTGTTCGGTCTGGTCAAATCTTGTAATGTTGTTGAACATTTCAATATTGACAGTGTCCCTACTCCTTGCCGGCATTATGAGTACTGCCCGAGACTACATTGGCTCGGCCCAAAGCGTGTCAGTAATATTTTTGATGAGGATTTTGTAAGGCTTTTTTGGGTAAAGATGAAAATGTGATTGGATTGTTTTTGAATGAAGCAATAGCGTTATTGGTTGGTTAAATATATGAATGTTCTTATTTGTCCGCAGTTAATTTATAGAATTCATAGCGGATGAATGAAAATATGTGTAAAAATTGTATGTTCATCAGCGTGGATATAAATGTTTAAAAAGTATAAAATAGATAATGTAATTTATAAAAAACACAAAGTTATATATTGAAATTTTATTAAATCTTTTCCAAACGTTTATACCTACCCAACATTAACTTTCTCAATTTTCGTGCACGTATGCGAACGTAATGTAAACTTACATAAGCAAAACGATATCCTTTACAAACATTAGAAGAAAAACATGTACACAGTTTAATGAAAACCCTGCGAATCCACTCACGTAGCATGTAAGGCAAATAAAAAGAAATATATGTATTTAATAACCTCGAGTAAGTTTGTAGCTAGCCTAATGCGTAATATCCTGAACACAGCGCAGTTCAGATCACCTGCTGCGAGGATATGAACTTACTTGGCTACTGAATTCTTAAAATGGTTACTATAATAATAAAGCAGTAGTAAAAGTAACTTGGGGATTATTGTGAGGGGATAGGCAGTAAGGTCTTTAAATGATAAATGATTTTATTTCTGTAAGTTGGTTTATACAAACACTTTTACATGTCGAACATATTTTTTAAAACTAGATGAGGTCGGCGTTTCCTATCTGACTACTCTGAGAAGAAAGGCCGAAACAAACTCAGAGGTCACAGTCTCTTTTAAAGTCCAGACAAAATATTGGTTAGATCATGTGAAGACCATGTAGACTGATGTCTGAAATGGTCTTTTGAGGAAAGAACCAGCCAGATTGAGTGGACATGTCCAGTCAGTGCACGCATTTGCCAATAACTTTATTTATTTATTTATTAAAACTTTATGCAACATACAGGTACATAGGCGGACTTAATGTCTTTCTCTCTGGTAAACTAATGTTATCGACACGCGTTGTCAAGTATAAGCTCAATGTTTGAAATAAAGATAGGCAGATGATGAGGCATAGCAATCAGCGGACTAACTACTGAGTGTGCTTATTTTAGGAGTATTATAGCACGGTTTTTTTTTTTAAATTGACTTATAACGGACGGGGATTTGAGAATTTACGGATATCAGCTAGACCAAACTGATTTTTTTTATAATTAGGTTTAGTTTAAATTAAGCGTTTAAATATTCGCATACTTTTAGATCAATGCAAGTCCTATCTTCTAAGTTCTAATCTGATGATGTTGAGTAATGAGCGTAATGACACAACTCCATTTAGCAAAAAATCTAAGCCAAAAGATTGTTATGAAAGAATCCATAATGACTGTAGTTAATTTGAATTTGTCTGCAAGCCATTTTACTTCAAACATTTAAAAATTATTTCAGCGATGAGTTATTTCAAAGTTAAATTGATCATATTTTTTATTTTAATTACTTTCTAATTTCGTTTCAAGTTTTTTCTACCTTGTCAATTTTGAATACAGTCTTCAGCTTAACGAGTTATATTTTAATCACTTTTTTGCTTATCTGAAAATGACAGACAGGGTATCCAACTAGTCTGCCAGGTATATATTTTTGATATCTTGAGGTTTGGATTATAAATAATTGTGTTCTTTGAAAATCCTGGACATTTAATATAGTATCTACATATTCTTACAATTTGCCTAAACTGATTTCGTGTTTGTATTTAGCATAAAATATTTCAGTATCTAGTGATGGATGATCTAATTGCAGAAATACCTACGTTTAATTTTAATTTTTAGACGACTCATAAAACGCCTAGTTGCCAGCTATTTAATTCCACAACAAATAGAAATCCGTACCGGCAATAGACATTTATTCAAATTCCCTTGTAATATTTGTAAGCACCCACATCACAAGAAATCCTGATGTCAGTGGGGTTATAAGAAGTATTTATATTTAGTCAAGTATGTGTCTCGTCGGGATATTAATATTGTTTTAGTGTGAGTGACGTACAGCAGCCATTTATCATATCCCTCTTATTATTCCGTTAGAAAAAGCCGTCCCTTGAAGAGTGGCAGTCTAAACAAATAACCCTTTAGGCAGGAAAAAAGGATGAAGGAAAAAACTGCTACTTATAGGAGGGTGTTCGACGCCGCCATTTGTTTTGTTTTCTTGATTTGATTTTAAAATAAATAGATTTATTTCTGAATTGGTGATACTTTGTAAAGGGTTAAACAATTATAAAGTGATAAACTGTAACAAAAAACAAATCTCTTAAATTCAACCATTTTAGTTTTATTTTTTTCATTTCCATCCAATCTTAACTTTATGTAATGATTGTGTTATATAGCACTTTTTAGTTTTTAGCACGTCTGGGATGTTCTAAAGAGACGGGTGTGGGTCAGAGCAACCTGCTCCACAAAACATCAGGGAGCTAAAAAGAGTAATTGCAGAAGAGTGGGAACGTATTCCTCAAAACGTTATTAAAAACATCGTGGAAAACATGCCCAGAAGGATTCAAACTGTGATTTTGGCAAGAGGACACACCGGTTTATTTCAAACAGTGAGCTTATACTTGACAACGCGTGTCGATAATATTAGTTTAGCAGAGAGAAAGACCTTTCTGCCTATCCCCTCACAATAATCCCCAAGTTACTTTTACTACTGCTTTATTATTATAGTAACCATTTTAAGAATTCAGTAGCCAAGTAAGTTCATATCCTCGCAGCAGGTGGTCTGAATTGCGCTGTGTTCAGGATATTACGCATTAGGCCAGCTACAAACTTGCTCGAGGTTATTAAATACATATATTTCTTTTTATTTGCCTTACATGCTACGTGAGTGGATTCGCAGGGTTTTCATTAAACTGTGTACATATTTTTCTTATAATGTTTGTAAAGGATATCATTTTTCTTAAGTAAGCTTACGTTACGTTTCTCATACGTACACGAAAATTGAGAAAGTTAATAAGTATAAACGGTTGGAAAAGATTAGGTAAATTTTCAATATTTAATTTTATGTTTTTAATAAATCAAATCATCTATTTTATACTTTTTAAAAATTTACATTCACGCTGATACGTACACATAGGTAGGTAACATGAAATTTAATGCATATATTTTTATTCATCCGCTATGATTTCTATAAATTAACTGCAGACAAATAAGAACATTAATATAAACAACCAACCAATAACTTCATTCAAAAATAAATCCAATCAAATTTTCTTTTAACCCAAAAAACCTTTACAAAATCCTCTTCAAAATTATTATTGACACATTTTCAATACGATTTTTAATTTGACCGGTCTGTGGCGCCAAGTAACCAATATCCGGCGCTTTGGGCCGAGCCAATGTAGCCTCGGACGGTCCTCATAATGCCGGTGGCTACACTGTCAATATTGAGATGTTCAACAATTTGTGTTTTGTAAACAAGAACGGTTGCAGTCAGAGCTTTGATTTTTGTTGTGGAATATATTGTTATTTATAGCTTTGGTGACAGCCATCTTGATTATTGTTATCTCATTAAGTTGAAATGCAATGTTTATTACATGTGTGCTTATTGAAAAACATCTTATGTCTATCATCAATCTGTTTATTTATGACTAAAGTAGCCTTTATTTTAGTTTTCTTTTATCAGTTCAAACGAGATTTATTTGTTATAGTCTGCGTGCAGTAGACCCATACATTCCAATTTTTAACGCAACAATAATAAACTATATTGTGTCCCAAAATGTTATCATCACCTGACCGTAGCTCGCAAATAAAGCAATAAACTTAATCTTCCACGTCATTTCCATTCGTGACTTCACGCCAACAGAACCATTTATACATAACCAGTATTAACTTAACTGCCCATACACTACAGGGAAAGCTTGTATCATAAAATGTCAACAGCTCAATGCATAAAATAATAGTTTCCTTTAAAGCAACGCTACACAAAACTGTTGGAATAAACCCTTTTTATTAAAAGGTCAAATCGGATTGCGAATGGTTGTACCCACACAAGTACTCAATATCATACATACCTATTTGCAAAGAAATAAAAACGTTACATTGTTATGGTGCAAAGAGAAACAGAAGGACCAGTCCACAAAAAAAAAAATGCAGGTACTCAAAGAATTCTCACTAGAGCGCAACAAAGACTACTCCTGTTCATATGAAACGCGACTTACCTTTATTAATTGCCATTGTTTTGGAGTGAACCTTCTCCAATAACTTCTGTGCCACACAGAGGTATAAAGTCGGCAATATACCCTGCATAATGTCAACAATAACAGTTATGGGCTTATTTATGCCCATAACTATCCTCAATCCTGACATTACAAAAAGCTACTACATAATATTCTTACAATTTGTTTGTGTTCATAGTGTCGAATGTTGGAACTGTATAATATTGTTCATTCTAAACAGCCCAACAATATATTTCTGGTTTCTGCTACAACATTGGTTATCAGTTTGGTTAAATATGTGCCTAGAATTTTCCCATGGATATGGGGTCAGCTTCCAGTTTAGCCAAATGCAGTATGGAAAAGTACAGTTTCTTATAAATAATCAAGCTATATATTGAAACAAATGAAATATATTTTTAAAGTGAAACTTATTTTGTTTAGCACTGGGGATTTATTCATAGTCTGTCTGATTTTGCTAAAATCGTTTAGGTCGATAGAATATATTGCAAATGCTCTTTCATATCGTTGTTTTGCATGACTATAGCTGACGATAGCCATATCTTGCTTGTGGCCGTTCAATTTAGTCAGACACGGTTTAATCTTCCATATTTGAACGATGGCTATATTGCTACAAATATCTTTCGAGATATTTTATTGATGACCGAGTTTAATTTATTTTTATTTGCAGTTTATTTTTGTTATAACTGATTTTGCAATAAATTATTTTACATTTTGATTATTTGCATTAAAGTTGGTACCTAAGCTATAGCATTTTGCTCACTCAGTATTATGTTCATTTATACGTGCACCAGTATTTTCTTTTTATATCATCTGCTACATACTGCACATGTTGTTGTTTTGTTTACAATCTGTCCAATTTAAAGTTTTATCTATTCCGAATATTATCTGTTCCAACTTCAATACAGTTTTTGTTTGCGTTTCGTTCCATATCTCTATGGAATTGATTAAATTTTCAAACCAGGACAAACTCAAATTGGAATTCGTTGCACATACAAAAATCAGCAATATTCTAACAAAATAAAACTGCAACGGATTTCCAAATATTGTACCCTTGGGAACTTCCGAATACCCAACCAATATGATAGTTAATCGAATGCCCGCAGTTTCAGTCCATTAGAGGATAAGCCTGTATCAAAGCATGTCTGCGATCATAAATCATGAGGCTGGGTCCATTGCGCGGCCACCATTGTGTCTCGCTCCCGGCCCCATTCAGGAGCGGCAATGAATGCGCCGCGTGATTTACTGACTCGTTTCATGCGCTGTATGGATACATTTACTTGAATAACCGAAGGTTAACAGTATTGACGTCGATAAGTTTCGCAAAGTGAATGAATGAGAGAATATTTTCTTTGAAAAGTTCGTAATTCTGCGGTATAGTTTGTAGACGTGCTTTGGAATAGGTATAGATTTGCTTGCTTTTGGAATATAATATGTGTTGCTTAACTTTGCTACAGGATATAGAGTTCTGACGAGTTCAGAGAAATCGGTTATCGTTTCGTTTGATCTACAAAACGCACTTTTTTACCACAAACGATTTGTTATTGTAATGTTCCTATTTTTTTTTTCATTTTAACATGCTACTCACGACTTTGTGGTGTTCTGACTTTGTGGTGATCCACATTTTTAACTCTATTTACAATTCATAATACTATACGAACCATACCTTTTTTATCTTTTGATATGGTATCAAATCATATGACTCACTTTTTGTATTCTTTCATACTGTTTGTACCTGAAAAGCATATTTTTAGTTATCTGTGATTGTTTTAATATTTAAAACTTAAATTATATTGCTAATTTGTAATTCTTGAAATATTTTTCTACGGGGACATTTTCATCTGACATGACATCTGTCTGTCTATTTTATTTTCTTAAGCCATAGACATAACTTAGGTATCATGGACTACCTAGACCTTTATTTAAGCTAGTTGTACATTATTGTAAGGGCAGCGTAGACTGTCCCGCCTCTTTGTTCTTCAATTTGAAATTTAGAAGGGATGGCAGAACGAGAAAAAAACGGGCGTCAGCTTTTTTAGTTTTAGAATCTGAACTGAGGCCGGCAAGTCGGTGGACTACGGAATACTACTTAATGGTCGATCGTATCTGAAAGTCTTTAAACTATTATATACACGGCTTGTGTAATATTATCTGAAGTGCTCTAATTTAATATATATATAAATATATAGTGTTATACTGTGTATAATTTGCCAGCCTTCCTACCTACCGTTTACCTGCGCATCTACGGCGTGTAACGCCACAGTCCGATCTCCGACGCTCCTTACTGCCTACCTACCACACTTGGTGTATGAGCTGTAGCAGACAAGTCTTCAGACTCGCGCAGCCACAGCCCGCCCGTTTCAGCACGCGCAGATTCCTGCCGCCTTATCATTTACGTACCTGCCCGATTGCCTGCTGATTTGCCTACCTAGGGCATACGACGTCATCCTGCCCGTCCCATCACACCGTGCCACGTCTGCCTGCCCCACCTGTTGCCTGGTTAGCTGCCCACGTCGTTCGAAGCCGGACCTTACTTTTATTCTCAATATCCTTTTTATTAATTTTAGTTTATAATTACTTTTATTTTTATTAACATAGCTAACGTTAGCTCTCCGGAGCTAACGTTACGTTACAACTTGTAGGGTATCCAAAAGCCTGAGAAAGAGTTTTCAGGAATTAAACTTCAGAATCAAAAATTCTACCAACTTTCCTAACACTTTTACAGTCGATCAAAAGTCTAACCAAATTAATGAAATGACATGATCCGCTAATCAAAGGGCAGTACCTACTCGTACCTACCCACCGGGTGTCAAAGCCGTTTCAATAAAAGCTTATTCCACAGCTTCTGTTGATTACAAAGTTCCACAAGTAATCAATTTCGAGTTAGCGTTGATTGGCCCCGCCGATACTTTCACGGAGTTTATTGGCTTAGCATGACTATTAATTATTTTGGGGTGAGAAGATTTTTAGAAGTATTGGCACTTTTGTGTCAATTTAATTAGTTAACTAATTTAAAAGAATTTAACTTCTTTGAACTTGAAACAATTTAATTCAATATTTGCTTGAGCTTTTTCTATGATATATATAGTCTCTGCTACGTCATTAATATGTGTTCTTGTGTCTTTTTCTGCATGATGTGCATTTCTCTTCCAGGTCTTTTATCCTCAACTACACCAAATAGCGACCGAATTTGAATTATGAATTTGAATAAACACATTTTATATTAGGATATTATTTTTCTCTCTTGAACGTGTCAGGTTTTTCTACTACGGTGTTTTTACCGCCTAAGTTTTTGATATTGAAAACAACCGCAACCTTTAGATTTTAAAATACATTCATAACCTTTCCGATATTGCAAGTAATATGAGCATGTGAAGCACAAATTTTTTTTGCTCTAAGCGCGTTTCGTTCATCCTCAAACGGAGTAAGTTCCATCAAATATGCACAGCGTTAGGTAACTGCATTAGCACAAATGCATCGCCTGCTATATGTTGCTCTTTTTTCGCTCCCAGTGAAAATTCTGCTTGAAATATTTGTGCTAAAATTTAAGAAGGATCTCTGTATGATTTTTTTAATGCATCGGGGCTTTAATATATCCTCTCGATACATTGGAGGATGTTTTGATGTGAAATATTTATTGGTTGCTTTTTAGGTTAAGTTTATCCATTTCATACGTACAAAGTATAATTATTATTAGGTACTCATTTAACTAAACTTCTAGGTTAAGAGAAGGTATATTGTTTTACGTGTTTTTAATTTAAATTCACATAAATACACACCGTCTTGAATATTTTTTACCTATTTTTCGCACAATCTCAGGTAATACGATCCTTTATCTTCATAAATTATATTTATTTCGTATTGCGTGGAATTCTGTTTCTCGCCGCAGAAAACAAGCGACAAATCACATTTCTGAATCTGCTCGTATATATTTGATATAGTGAGCAATATCTCAAAAATCAGCAGACAATAAGTTAGGTGGTGGGTGGCAGTGGAACAAAGCTTCTGTGGTAACTAGTGGCGCCCCCGGGGGCTCTCAAGACCACGACATAAATCGGTTATGGCACGCCTCCGAACGCGTTCACATTCAGACAAGGAGGCGAAGTAAATGGAGTCCTAACTACCAAATGTTGTTCTAAACCTAGGGATGAAATTAAAGAGATCTCTCATCTTATTCGTCCATTTGCTGTCTCCTCTGTATTTCTAGATGTTCCGAGCCTTCCTGAAACTAGTATAGTTCGCTGTTAGGATATTAGACTATTACTGCAGAGGTAATTTTCAAGTAGCTGAATAGACTGGCCAATGAACATTTTCCTGAAAGTTCTCGTGATGGAACAACTTCTTTGAAATGCTGATTAGTACAGAGATTGCAGATAAATATGTGCCTATTCGTGGAAACGCTTTTTAAAACAAACTTTATTAAAAACTCTGGATCGCCGAGATCTTTACGTAACGATATAATAAATTAAACTAAGATTTCAACGAGACAGTTTCAATAAAATGTCCAACATTTTATAATGGAAACCCTTAGAGGAAAGCGGAGATTTTACCGCTTCGTTAAGCAAGTCAATTCATATACGGTCGTCAGGTCGTGTCTCCAGAAATTGATGTCTCATACGCGGCGCGGAAGCGATATCGCGGTCATAAATCTACCGGCGTTCGACTGCGCAATGAATAAATTGTGCAGTATACGAGCTATACGGATGTACGGCTATATGGCTGTTCGGCTGTACAAGCATACAGCGTCCCAAGCCCAACGCGACGCAACGCAGAGCCAGTCAATGCGTCCGTGAAGAATAGTGTTTGTAAATACGCCGCCGCGGTGCGTTAAGTCTCAATTTCTTTGAATTTATTGTATGAGCCTATTTTATGGGTGGGATCTGTATTATAGAGATATTCTGAATATGTTTATATTTAGAGAAATATGATGTTATAATAATGTGAGAATTTCGGAGTCATAGAGGACGACCGATTTGCTTTTCTGTTTTTCGGATTATTTAATTGTGGTTGACAAAAAAAATAAAATTGTATTTATTCTTGAAGAGGGGGGTTTTTGGAAATAAAATAATTAAGGCAAATATTTCACAAAATCTTATATCGATCTCAACAAAATGCCAAAATACTCCCTAATGCACAAAGGAAAACTCTTTAAACCGTCTACTTCATCATCCTTACCACAGCCAGTTAGACAATTAGCTTGAAACATAACCGTGCAGCCTGCGACCACATTTATAAATCGTGTAGACTGTCCGGCTCCGGAGCGAGTGTCCTTTATTATTTTCGTGTTCCGCCTAATTGCCTGTTGTGCCCACATTTATCAGGAGCTAGGCAGCGGGACATGGCATAAGTGGACGTTTTGATAATAGGCCTATATTTTGGAATGGCGATCGCATACTGGAAGACGCAGCGTTGGAAGGCCTCCATCTAGGACCTAGGTAAAACAATGTGTTGGTTAAGGCTGCGAGCATCCGCTGGATGCGAGATGCCCAAGATTGATCGTTATGGCGATACTTGGGCGAGGTTCATGTTCAGCAGAGGACGTCTTCCGGCTGAAATGATGATGATAAATCGTGGAACTGCCATGATTCTAGCGATAGCGGTTGAAGGATACAGGGAAAAACGAATTATGCCATCCGAACCTAACGCACGTTGTTGCGTTGTCAAAGATAAGTCTGCAGATTTCCCTATGAAATATTTCCATTTTATCCACTCACAAATACTTCAACTTTTCAGGTATAAAACGACAAATGTAAATTGGCTATAGCAATGTGCTCAAAAATATGAATGCCCTTTTTTTCCTGTCATGTAAGTTACGACATCAATCGTATGCTTTTTACTACCCGGGCCACTTTGAAAATGCTACATGGCAAAGAAAAAGTCAGGCGGACATGACTATACTTTCCGCTTTAACTATCAACTTGCACCAAACCAAAACAAATTCTAACAACACACGTGTACAAATCGCGAACCAATTACTTGCATGTTGACTAATACATTGCGCGCCCAGCACTGTATGCCTACGTATCTCGTCACACATAGACGTTAATGTATAGCGAACTAACTACATAACATATTGTAATCACTGTTCGGTAATTTCAATTCTCATGGTTTGCCGCGTGGGTATTGTTCAATTTAAATTAACTTTGCCGTGTGTTGACAAGACAATGATATTTATATCTGCATAGATTACTTGTGAATGGTTTTTTGTTTGTTTGTGCTTTATGGGCGAGTTGGTAAATGGCGCGGTGGTGAAACGAAATGCAATTGTTATTATATTATTTATTAGAAAACGGGCTGGTGACTCTATTCAAGTCAAAAGTTATTTATGTGAAAATGTTAAATATCTTATTCATAATCGTAAACGTCAGCATTTTATTGGCAGTTAAGCTAAGTTAATTTATAGGCAGTTAACTTAACTGTTTGTACCCAAAGCAATACTTGAATATCGATATCAACCCCTAAAATAACTTATAAGAAATAAATGTATACACATAGGTATGTCCCACTATAAAATAATGGTAGCGTTCGTCACAAGTTTGATAGTGACTCATAGAATTTTTCTTACAGTCATATTTTGAGAAATACCCCAAAATCAAAATATTTTATTTTAATTTTACATAGGCCTACATGGGCACTTATAAAACGTCGACAAAAGGTGCACGGTTCGGGTTGGTCGTTTCCTATGGAGAAGAACCGGCAAGAAACTCCACGGTTACTCTTTTAAAAAATGGTTTGGTTTTACAAAATTTCCATGTTACAGCATTAGTACTATGGGGGGACAACGTAGGCCCGACAATAAGTCGTAAGAAACTAAAAAAAAAAAGTTTATATAGTATATAACAAAGTTAACAAATGTTAACTAACATCTAGAAGGCCTACAATGTTCACACATTCACAAAATAATCGGTAAAAGAATCTATACAAAGTTAAAAAATATATAACAAGACTAAATTTAACATGTGGCACAAATGTTGTTATCAGTGCTGTAACTATTCTTTGCAAAGGGCTATAAAGATGATTGCGAGCTATTGTAAAAAGTCCAATTAAGACTGCGCCGAGCAAAAGATGCGCGCGGCAAATAGGTATTTACTGCAGCGCGCTAGTCGTGTGCGTCGTCACGCACACAATGACAAGTTCGCTCGAGCCCCGCTTGCAGTTGTATGATAAAAGTTGGTAACTAAAGATTTTTAAAATTTGGGTCGTTGTGTTGAGTGACTTGTAATGACGAATATTTATTATTTAGATGTACATAAAGCCCATAATTAAATCTTATAATCTATATTATATAAAAAATAATGTTTGGTTGTATTGTACTATAGTAATACAATAACCGTTCCCTTACTATTCATCCGATTGCGATGAAATTTTGGCGTTGTGGATTGTAGGCCCGGGAATTTTACTGGGTTTGTAGGTAAGCTAGGGGAGTAGCTGTAGATGGGTAGGTATGTTGTATAATAAAACCAGACCGTAATAAAAAAACTATAATTACCTAATGCGTGTTTTACCATTTTACAAAAAGCCCAGGGAAACGTAGTATATTTATTATACAGGATGTAACGGAAATATCATATTTTAAGAATTGCTTTTGCTTCTGTAAATGAACAACTTTCTCCAGGGAAGTCGAAAGACATTTTTCAAAAAAGAATTTAAATTTTTAATACAAATTTGTCACCAGATGACCAAAATTTGTGTCGGGATAAGATAAAAAAGATTATAAAAATAACTGGAAAAGAGACAAGAAGTTAAATATCAATCACATTTAAAAACATGATGATTGTTTTTGATTTTTGATTGAGTCCAAACTGCAAATATGTATGTTTTTCTTTGTGTAACATGAAGTTGTCCTTGTGCTTGGGAGTATCCATTATGGTTTTTTTTTGTTTAATATTTCCTTCCTTGTCTCTTTTCCAGAAATTAATTTTTAAATTAAATTAAATGATTTATGTACTCTGCGTTTTTCTGACGCCAATCTTTTGGTATTTCTCTTGGTTTCAAGATGTTTTATAAGTTTGTTAGGACTCTTGAGTAATATTTTTATACTCGGGTATGCCAGTGGTTGTCTCGAATTGAATGAGACCACTGATGCGGCACATCTTCCAGCATATGTCTGCCTGCCTGAGTAATTTATTATTTTTCCGCCAATAAACTTCGCTATGATACCATTAAAAATTTCAGTAATGTTGCTCTATGCATTATGCATCAAGCTTGTAGCATTATTCATCGGTCTGGAAGTGAATTTTAACATGGATGAAAATATAAAAACACCCTTTTTACTTTTCATCTTTGAAATCAGATTTTCTTCTGTCGATGATTCCCCTTCGGTCAGTTTTTTGCAATAATAAGATTTGCATGTGCTATGATTTCCAAACACGTGGCCCGTTCAACAAACCCTGCTTCAGATCCAGAACTTTTTGAGAAAAGTTTTGTCATTTTGCGCATATATGTATAAGTTTTACAGCGCCAGTAACCAAACGAAGTATATTTTTTTACTGTTTTTCGGTACCTTAATGGGTAGCTTGTGTTTCTAGTCAGCTCAACTGCATCATGTGAAACCCACTTCTATTGCCATGTATTATGATCTCGTCTTTATCTTCAGTTTCTTCTTCTATCAAAATGATTGAATATGAATCCGTATGTTTTGAAGAATACTGAAATAAAATAAGAATATTGTAAGTAGTCAAAAAGCATGTCTTAGAACTGGAAACATACAGTCCCAAAACAGTAATAAAAACGGTACTGTAAACTTACAGTTATATAAACTATAATAAATATGAGAAGTTTCCATTCATCAGAATTCAGAATAATAAATAGCCTTTAATTTATAATCATATTGGGCGAAGTCCGAAATCCAGTAGTACATACAAAAACTAGACTTAAGGTCTCGTGGTGCACGGTGCGCAATTTGCAAGCAACTTGCTGATTACTCTTTGATATCTCTTAAAAAACAGTAGTATAGATACCTACTACTGTTTCTTGTGATAGATCAGAAATAAAATATGATAAATGATAAATGATTTTATTTCTGTAAGTTGGTTTGTACAAACACTTTTACATGTCGAACATATTTTTAAAACTAGATGAGGGCGGCGTTTCCTATCTGACTACTCTGAGAAGAAAGGCCGAAACAAACTCAGAGGTCACAGTCTCTTTTAAAGTCCTGACAAAATCTTGATTAGATCATGTGAAGACCATGTAGACTGATGTCTGAAATGGTCTTTTGAGGAAAGAACCAGCCAGATTGAGTGGACCTGTCCAGTCAGTGCACGCATTTGTCAATAACCGAGCAGCTCAACTCAGAATTTAAGGAGCTCAACGATTCGACGAACAATACCAAAGAAAGGACATTCGGGTAGGCCGCATAAACTACTCAAACTGCCAGACCATGATTAAAAACTAAGATAAATTTAAATAAAAACAAAAAAAAAATATCCACATAGTCTTCACATTCACAATAATTAAAATAAAATAATACTTTAAAAAGTAAATATTCTTGTCATTGCAAGAAAACCAAAAAAATAAAAAAAATATTTATAATAACAAAATGCATAGTGCAAAATATAATAAAAAAACAAAATTAATTGGAGCAGCTCAATCCCAAGCCTTTTTGTCCTCAATGTAATCTTTTGTTGTATAAAACGCTTTCTGGCACAACTTACGTTTAATGAAAGACTTGTATTTATTAAGACTTAGATCTTGCACGTGGCTTGGAAGCTTATTATAAAAGTTCACAATTATAAGAAAAATGTGATCCACCATCGTGTATTCTAAAAAGAATGTCAGATTTGCAATCAGCATCCCTAAAAACCCATTACACAATACCCATATCGAATGTTTGAGAAAAAGTTGCATCCGCCATCTTGGATTTTAAAAAGAATGTCAGATTGGCAATCGGCATCCCTAAAAACCCATTACACGATACCCATATCGAATGTTTGAGGAAAAGTTGCATCCGCCATCTTGGATTTTATAAAAAATGTCAGATTTGCAATCGGCAGCCCTAAAAACCCATTACACGATACCCATATCGAATGTTTGAGAAAAAGTTGCATCCGCCATCTTGGATTTTAAAAAGAATGTCAGACTTGCAATCGGCATCCCTAAAAACCCATTACACGATACCCATATCGAATGTTTGAGAAAAAGTTGCATCCGCCAACTTGGATTTTAAAAAGAATGTCAGATTTGCAATCGGCATCCCTCAAAACCCATTACACGATACCCATATCGAATGTTTGAGAAAAAGTTGCATCCGCCATCATGGATTTTAAAAAGAATGTCAGATTTGCAATCGGCATCCCTAAAAACCCATTACACGATACCAATATCAAATATTAGAAAAACAATTGAAAAAATCGATTACCTACATGCGCCATTATGTTAGATAAAACATTTTTCCAAAAAAAACTACCATAAAACTTGGACATAACCGGTGAAATGAGTGTACCAGGGTTTACTGTATACATCTTCGTACCTCTCTCTTTAGAGCTTACCGGCGTGATGTTATGTTATGAACATATAACAATAAACAGACATGCGATTGCAACAATCCTGAAAGATCAGCCGTAATTATTTGTGGAGTTCTATTGCAAATCTCCAGAATTCTTCAACATATCTTCACCAAATTTAAATGGAACGTACTCTTCCAAACAAAAAAAGAATTTCCAAAATCGGTCCACAATTTATGAAATCGATAAAGATACACAAAAAAACAAACATACAGCTGAACATAAAACCGCATCATTTTTGAAAATCGGTTAAAAAGGAAAAAAAACAAATAGAAATACATACTTTTTATGAGAACAGCATTATTTTTACTAAAAAAAATATTTAAAAACAAAAACAGAAATATGTATTGAATAGTAAAATCATAAAAAGTAAATGTTAGGTATGCATAAAAATTCCTACACAAAAATCAAAAAATATGACTTACCTTATTCAACTATTTGCGGCAATGTATACGTACACAATAGATCGCGAATTATCGTTATCGGCGCGTCGCTTCACGATGAGACGTGACCTCTCTCCGAGCTCTCGTGGACGACTGAATTGACGACAGGTGCACGTTGCGTATGATTCAAAACAGCGCGACAATTAAGCAAAAAAAGAACACAAAAATAACCAAATGACATTTCGAAAATGTTAAAACACTAAATTGTGGTATGACCATTAGAGATTAATATGAATTAAAGATTGTGAAAAAATTCAACAGTTTACTATCAAAAATCATTAAAAAACTAGCATGCTATTTTAAGATTTTTGTCCAACTTTACGTATTTTTGTTATTTAAACTAGACAATATTTTTTATTTTTGCCAACATAGAATCGTTAACACATTCATTGTTGTGTTCATTACATATTTTTTATCGCAATTATGGTAATAATATTGATTATATCCCTATAACTGTGACGATCGTTTTGAATTATTTTGCTCGGTGCAGTCTTAAAAAAAGAAAAACAAAAAAAAAAAATTGAAAAATTGTGATTGAGAATAGTTTATGAGTTACCAGGGAACCGCATGCGCAGAAGGAGCTAAAGCCAAAAAATTTATCTTCAACGTAGTCCTTGATTTTATAATATGCTTTTTTAATAAGGATACGTTTGATGTGATTTTTGAACTTTCCATCGGTCAGTTCTATAACTGACTTTGGCAACTTGTTATAAAAGCGTATACTGTTTATAAGAAAAGACTTGCTAGTTTTAGTTAATCTGAATTTGGGTATTACAATTTCGTGCTTACTGCGTGTATTTAAATTATGGAAGTCACTTCTAGTTTTGAAAAGCCCTCGATTTTTGCTGACATACAAAATACATTCCAAATATAAAGTGAAGGTAGAGTCAGTATATCGATCTCTTTAAATTTATCTCTGAGGGACTCGCGAGGACCCATTTTATAGATCACGCGGATTGCCTCCTTTTGTAATATGAAAACTGAGTGGTTACGCTTCCTAATTTATAGTTCATATTTTATTACATCACCATAGGGCGGTTGAGAGGCATTGGTTTAATAGTTCCAATTTATTAAATAAGTGTCACATATCGTTGTTTTGGGTATATCCCGCGCGGTGGCGCTACAGTCATTACGCCGCCGCCACGCCACGATGGCCGGCCCCCAGCGGTCGTCCAGTCTCTTGCAACCATGGGTTGGGTGCGCGCACATCATCACGCATCCTCTCGCCCAAACCTCTTAATTGAACCTACATGGTAAGTGTTATCTGTATTACCTAGATCTACTGTGTTGTGTACCGCTGGCCAGCATAGTGTACCTAGTCTGTGAGCTGAACTTCCCGAACGTGGCATCCGTCTGCATCTGCATGGGAATCGTTGTTTCAAAGGTATGTGGCATAATTAGTCAATAGAACTTTATCCATTGCCTTTCGTCTCATCTGCGTACTTTTCTCCTTCAATTTAGCACTGCTGAATCAGCAATTATAGCCTAGATTACTCTAATAATTTAGGTTCAATCGCGTGTGATTTTACTAGTGATCTTCTAGAGGTTATACGCACCACTGAGTCAACATCTGCTGCTGATCCCCACAGCAGAATGCCATAAGACATAATACTGTGGAAATAAGCATAGTATACTAACCTAGCTGTGGCTACATCGGTTAACTGCCTTATTTTCCTTACTGCATATGCAGCTGAACTTAACCTTCCCGAAAAAGTTCTAATGTGCGCGCCCCACTGCAATTTTGAATCGATAGTAATCCCTAAGAATACAGTTTCCGTTATAACTTCAAGATTTTTGCCGTCAAGATTTAAGTTTAGGTCACGTTGTGGTACATTTGGTAAAGAAAATTAAGACATTTTGTTTTTTTCGCATTCAGTAAGAGATTGTTAGCTGCGAAACATTTTGAGAGAATAATTAGACTTTCGTTGACATGTAAGACATCCGTATCTTTCCTATCTATTTTAAAAATTAGCGAAGTATCATCAGCAAATAGAATTATATCCGATAATTTGGCCATCATAAAGGGGAGATCATTAATGTAAACAAGAAAGAGGAAAGGGCCGAGAATTGAACCTTGGGGCACGCCCATCTTGACTAGAGACCCGGAGGACGTCGCCCCATTAACATTTACTTTTTGCTGTCTGTTTGATAAATAGGAAAGCACGAGATCAGAGAAATCACGAAACGTCGCTGTTTTGAAATGCTATTTTCGTTCTGCCGGATTTCAAGTGAGCTGAAATAAAGTCATCATCTGCCTAGCCTTTTTCCCAAATATTGTTGGGGTTGGCTTCCAGTCTTATAGGATTCAGCTGAGTACCAGTGTTTTACATGGAGAGACTGCCTATCTGACCTCCACAACCCAGTAACTGGGTAACACGGTACCCCTTGGCAAGACTGGTGTCAGATCTCAGGCTTCTGACTACCCGTAACGACTGTCAAAGATCTTCAAATGACAGCCGGGACCAACGGCTCAACGTGCTTTCCGACTTTTCCGAGGCACGGAAGAAACTCGGTATGTTGAAATGGTCACCCATCCACGGACCGACCTTCTCAAGCGTTGCATAACCTTGAAGATCGACCCGTGCGGCTGTTATTATTTAGCCACGAGCTGAAATAAAGTACGCCGCATTATATGCACACTTCGCGTTCGTCAAAGTGGCTTAGTAACGTGGCGCCCATACAAACGGGCGCATCTTCGATACGCAAACAACAAAAATCGCGTCACAATCGACAACGGTGACACAACAAAGTGAAAATAATATTATTGAATTTAGAAGTGCAAAGGTTGATTCAAATTATACTTGACTTTTTTTTATTTTGATAGTGTTAAAACGAGCGAAAATAAATTCAAATTAAAGGTGTAAAAAATACTGAATATGGCTTACTGAAATACTAAGTGGGCGACAAACAGTGAGCGAATACAAATGTTTATAGCAGCGACTTGAAAATAAAAGTTCGTCGACGGAGTCGGGCTCCTTCATCTATCTGCAGGGTCTAAAATAACCTAACACGAAGGAGATGATGGGAGCTAAGTTCGCTCACTTCAGCTCCCGTCATAACCTATCCGTGTCGGGGTGCCCTAAGTTCCCGAGCTCGCTTCGCTCGCTCTTGGACTTATTCGTTGTTCATAAATTTATGGTCACCCTACATTACTTCTTGCTGACAATAAAGCTAAACGTTGAACGCCGCTTTGTAGAACGTATCGCCACCACGATCCGGCTGAACGAAAGGTAGCTGCATTTCAAAACAGCGACGTTTTTCAATCGGGCGCGCCTATTTGTAATACGGCGTGTTACACAATATGACTGCGACAGATACATAACAATCAACACTATATCTCTCAAACGTCTCCTAACGGGGCTGTCGTCACCGTAGTGTGTTAGTAAAGTATATAAACACAGACATCTCGGCTGCTGTGACACTCGCTATTTATCGTAAACTCTTGTCAATCACTGCTAGATAATCATTCGAAGTTAACAGCTGAACAGAGAAATGATATAGGCAGAAGGACCATTACCCAAAATGTGCCATAAATAACTAGAAAGTCGATAGACAAAACGACACTATCGTGGACTTCTATTTACTATTTGGTTACAGGGATTATTTAAGTTTGAGATCATGATTATCCCCTAGATAATTTCAGTAATTATTGTCGATGCTTTTACAGAATAATTCCCAAATATTATATTTTCAAACATAATCGAGATTTTTGTTTTGACACGTTAGAATATGGCCCCTGTATGTGAATAAGATTTCTGTGTATTCAGGATTAAGAACAAATCACTAGTGTGTGTAATGTTTGAGAGTTTTCCTTTTTTACTTATCTGTCTGTGACAAAACTAGAGAAAATATAACCTGCTGAGTGACTGACACTCTGATTGATACAACAGTTGGTTCCCGTTTGTTTGAAGTTATTTATTGGCGGCGCATGTGTTAACGGTTTATTTGGTTTAAGAGACGTCATCGAGAAATGCATATAAAGTTATCAATCGATAGGTTACTGTTAGACGATACTTAAGCGCTTAGTTATGTTTATGAAGGATTGGCGGTGTTTTCCTATTGTTTTCTACGTATTTGAAACTGAAATACGTTTTATGTATTCCAGTTTCAAATACCTAAAGACTAACGAATGTACCTATGTAGCAATCACAATAATTGTCTGCATATGGCATTGATATATTAAGTTTATAAATTAATTTTAGTTACTGTTTTGAAGCGACTGTGATTCGCATGTTGCCTAACTTTAACTTTATCTTGACTTTATGCACCTTCTAATAACACTAAAATTTGTCAGTAACATGACAGTAATTTGCAGATCAGCTCTTGATAATGTACTTCACTTCAGATATGGTAGCTCGCTTGGCTACGCAGCGTGACTGCCTAATAACTACCAAATAATCACTGTCTACCTCAATCTGATAACAGATAGTAGTGGTTTTGAAATCATCGGAATGACACTTTGTCTGACTCATGGGTGTGTTGCAAGCGCAGCTACCGAGACTCTAGATTCCACTCCCAATATAAGCTGTAGTATGTTTTATATCTATCTATTATGCCATTAGCAGAGTTAACCTTTTTCTACACAGCTCTGTATTCTGCCACTGTGGGTAGAAATCAAGTTCGTCCTTCCATCTTCGTTTTAATCTGCCGCGAAAGTCAAAAGCTTTTGTAATTTTAAGGATATATTTTAAACCAAGCTATGTTATAACTTCAGTTATTACAAATTATCTAAATAGTTACCCATATTGAAGTACCGAGAAACAGCCCTCAGCATCCCTTCACCACACTTGTCACTCACGCCAAATCTAACCCAACACGGGTACGTTCACAAACTATCATCTCCTAGTGATCGATAGCACCTCTTCCACCCCGTATAGACACAGTTTATTTCCAATCGTCGTGGAACTTCAAATATTGACTTACGGAGAAACCTTCCCGAGTGAGGAGCCACGAAATTCGCGGAAGGGTTGAGAACACCCCCTTGTAGAGAGTGCTTGCTTATGTAAGTGCTCTTTTCCGGCACTCTAAGCTGTATTTGCTTGTTGGTTTTGCTTGTGCAGACAGTTTTAGCTTTTGATACTATTAAGCATCGACATATCTGGAGTCTACGCTAGTTACAAAATATATGTCTTTGTTAAAATATTTGATAGATAGCGGATTGCTAGTAAGTACAGCCAACTGCCCAAAATACGCCGGCCGAAAGGATAACGTTTCTTCTAAAGGCTCTTTTACCTAATTAGATAACATTACATCACGCCTGTGTTGCCCGAAAGGTGGGGCAGAAGTACACCTAAGTAAATTCACATTTGGGCAGGAATTTTTAAGTTCCATGTGATAGAGGCGAGGCTATTGCGATCAACCGGGCACAAAGTTCAAACTCCGGGCTGGACTTCGTGCCCCTTTAAAGGCTCTTTTATTTAAACTTAACAATATCAGCCTGTTATCTAATTTCTGATACAAGGGTTTCTTATGTCCATCAGTGCTCGTTATTTAATAGAAATCTGTAATGGTCATCGTAATTTTTTTTTTCAAATATTTGGTATACATATAGTTTTACATGCCGAAATACGACGTGAGCCACCTTTTTTAAAAAAGAGAGATTGATCTATACAGGACGAAATTGAAACGGCATTATGAGGGCATTGATATGGCATAATGTGGCCCCAGATTTGAGACCCATAATCTAATCCAAAGACCACCGCGAGGCATTGTTTGCAGTCTTTGACAAAGAAATTCACCCCGACAATGACAAATTTCTAATTTTCTTATTGAAATTAAAATGTTTAAAAAGCAATTCGAGTTTCCTTAGTGCCCGCGGGTTAATTATTGTCTCTGTAAATAAATTCCTCGGAACGTTTTAGTAAAATACGTATTTCAACGAAAGTAATTTGTGTGTCGCCTGTGTTCCCAAGTTTTTTTAATAAAAAATATTATCCTTATCTGAAGGATTTCTTAGTAGCTGACTTAATACCACCGGATTTCATCTGATTGGGTATTAAAATGCTGGCAGGAAAGTAATGTTACGAGAGCTTATTTGCATGTGTTTAAATTCATTATTCTCACAAAATCTTTCTACTATAGAATAATTATGTCTTTTTCATTCTGTGACAGTCTAACTGGGTTCCCAAGAGTGGAATGTGTGGAGCTTGAGGGCGTACAGTGCCCCACGGGGACCTGTATTGATTATTTAACTGATTATTTATTTAAAAAAAAACTCTGATAGTTTTTGTTTAAAGCACTGGCTCGCTAGTAATAGTCTGGTACGTAGGTATTACCATTACAAAAACAACCTAACAAGATCTTGCCTTTCCTAGACAGTGCTTCCTTTGTAGAGACAAATCAAATAAATCATGTTGCCAAATGCTTCAGTAGGTACGTCTGTTTCTGGAGTGAACTGTATAATTTTTGGCTTTCAGATTTTTATAGAAACTTTTTTTTAATTTTCTCATAGTCCATAGTAATTACTAATGGATCGTTATGCCGCCGCTGGTCCCCTGGCCACATCCCGAGTGATCCTCAAGTCGGCTCGTTACCGCGGCCGTAGTGAAGTGCTCGTCAACTAATAGTCGGGATCGAGACTACCTCCCTACGACTTACGTACGACCTACCTACGCATTTCGATAGACATTGAGCTTTAAAGTTTATAGGTTGGAAAATACTCATGTTAGGCGATTGGTTAATACTGAATATAAGCAGAATATACTGCGGGTATTACGAAACAATTTTGTTGTTATAAGACTCCATAAACGTTATAAACGTTCTAGCTAAAAAGTCAGTCAGAAAACAGGTAGGTTTAGAACCTACATTTAGGGGATATTCTGTCTAATTTGGAAGGGCTTAACAATCAATGACAGTTTTTTTTTATTAGGCTATGTTGCCCCATCACTGGGCATAGGCTTCTCTTATATATTGCCAGCCCACTTTATCTCCTGCTTTGCCGGCCAATCCAACAGAAACGAGTCTAAATCATCACGTCCGAGATATTAGGTGTGCCTCGGTTACGTAGTTCGTATTCAGACACCCACCCACTGCGTGTTTAACCGGACCCATCGGTCCCTATGCATCCTGCAAATGAAAACCACTCAATCTTATTTTAGCCTCGCAGACTTGTCTCCAACATCATTGACTAATTAGTTTTAGCTTCTTTACGTTTATTAAAATTAAAACAAACGCCATTTATGTCCATATGTTTCCACTTATACAACTTTTTAATAAAACGAGTACCTCTTAAAGCTCAGCCATTTAAGAAACATCTTCCTTACGATATTGTTATTGTAAACAGAGTGCCTTGTTCAAGGATGTCGCGAAATTAAAAATAACAGGCCTGTTTACTTTCTCAGAGTAAAATAACGATGAAGAAATATTATGCTTACTTAATGTTCTCGTAGGAGGATTCTCAAATGCCTTATAATTGGTTTGTTGAACCAATTTTTTTGTTTGTTAAAAATGGCTGTTATTACAAAGTAATATCAAATTGAAAAGTTTTTCTTGAATCCAGTACCGAAAACACCTCGACAGTTCCCGAACAAACCCGAGCCCGTGTGACGTCACAACGTTCATTTTTACTCATTGTAGCACATAGCTGATACGGTGTTTTGACTTCTAATCGATTCAATCTTGTTATTATCGTCAATATATTGATGAAAATCAAATATATTGATCAAAAATATTGATCCTTAAATGTTATCGTGCTTGCTTCATACCATTATGTACAAATACTATAAAATATCCCCATTATATGTGAATCGCAATAGCCAAGTACCTAGCAAACTATACCTACTAAAGTTTTGAGAAATGTTCTATGTCTTACTAGATTCCAAATAGAATGTGTTCATTATTATGTTATCTTGTTCTAATTTAGTATTAGATTCGTATTAATATATTACTTTGATCATTACAGACTGAGATTAGTACATTTTTATGGGAACTTTCGTGCAAAGTTGACATTTTTGTATAATTACGTAACTTGAAAACTTGATTTTTTTGTTTATGGAGATATATTTATTATTTTATTCTTAAATGATAGATATAGGCGTAAAACTAATATTTCTGTTTGAATTGTGAAATCTGTCAACGCATATAAGAGATATTTACTGAAGAATTAGTGTAAAAAAATCTACCAAGTTAATATTTTCACGTTTTTAGTGTTTTTAAATATATAATTTAGATAATAGTGTTTAATATTATTAAGAGATATGTAAATAATGGTAATAATAAATAAAGGCTGCACAGATTTCAGGTTGTATCATATTTAGTAGTATCTAATGAAGATTTTTGATATCCAAAGTCGAAGTTTCGCGCCAATCGTGTTTGTTTACTTTTTATTTTACAGCAATATCACCTACCCATATGTGAAAACGATTACGTTATGACAATTCTGTTTCTAAATGTACCTGGGCCTGCAGTCTCGACATAGTTTGCGATCGTTACGTTAAGTAACGATCGTTATCTCTTACCGACAAAATACGCTTGCCGTAACGACGCTAACGATAAACGCAAGTCTCGACAGCCGAGTTAGCGTGCAAAATCTGTCACTATATTGACTTAGAGTTGTCGGTACGCTAGCGATGTTCGTATTCATAGTGCGGTGATTTTATTGAAAAATTATGGCAGTTGAAAAAAATCCTTGTATCATAAGGAAAATTGGTAGACAAGATATTAAAAAAAAACTATTTTTCTTTGAAAATTGTGCAGAAGATAGGTAAACCTTATCATGTTAACAATTTTTTGCATCGAAACTTGTAAGTAGCTTATGCCGTTTTTAAAAATACGCATAACAAAGAAGAAAATAGTTCGCTTCCTTGCAACACAGACGTTGAACATGGGAAACAAACTGTCAATGTCAATTGTCAAGTTTGTTTGTACACAAAATACGACAATGAGATAGAATTGGATTAGAATTGATTAAAAATCTGGAAAAGAACCGTATTTCTATAGTGGAGGACAGTGACACAGGCGCAGGCCCTAGCCCGAGTGCTAGCAAGCAGCGTGAGCGTCAGGTAATAACAACCTACAACAATTTTCGATTCCTATTTTTGGTACTAAATTGAATACTTTGAATATGTCCGAAGTAGTTTGTGTTTACTTAATGAATATCTTAAATGTTTCAGGCGTACTTCGGGGCCCTATTAATGCGCATTTGGCAACTTTAGAAGCCCGTCCATATCTCCACACGGGCAAATTTTGAAACATGCTGGAAGGAGGTTCCCGAGGAACTCAACAAACTCCCAAACGAGATCCAATAAGTCCCCCGAGCAGTGCATGACGTTAAATATCAAGTTAGTTTTTAAATGTAAGTACAAGCCACGTCAGTTTTATTTATATTTAGTAGAATACAATAGGTATCCTAATTACAGGTTTGGATAGACTTAAAAAGTCTGCGCCTGCACTAAGGCAGCATAATTATAAAAACAAATCATTCAAACTGGCAACCGAGGCGTCATCACTGCTTCTTTGACTGAAGTGGAGAGACGCATAACATCCTTAATTAGTGTAGAGTACACATTTGGCACAGACTGCCCGGATACTATGCCATTTACTTTTTTATTATTAGAATCACTAGCACACTAGAGCATTAAGAGACATTTTTAGTACATCTAATTTTTTTACAGATGGTGGCAGCTGCAACTCAAGTGCAATCAGACGCTGCCAGAGGCAGGCAAGGTACAAGCCGAGGCGTGGATGCTATTTGCATAGGCTGCAAATTCAATAGCGGACAGTTTTACAACTTTTGTAAATAAAAATAATAAATGGTTTTATATGTTTTTTATTTAAATCACTGAGGGTCAATAAAATAAAATTATGTAAAACTAGTATTATTGAGTCTTCTTATGCACTCTGCAACAGCTCACCCAGTGCACCACAAGTCCTATAAAACAAAAACAAGATTTTAGGAGTATTCATACAATGATATACAACGGCATAAGTCGGACTTGATGCTATAAGCCATTACATATCACCTTTGGGTCAAATAAATGGAGATGCTAATTAAATAGGTATAAAAATCTAGGGAAAATTATATGTTATGCAAATATAGGTATACCTAATTAATAAATATATATATTAAAAGTCTGTACGAGATTGTCTTGTGCGATAAGACCGCCCATTGTACACTTGCTTTTATGATTTTTTGTCCTGTATATATATTAGTGTGGTTTACAATAAAGAATATAAATAAATATAATAAAATATTAAATAAATACCTTAAAATAAATCATTTGATTTGGTACCTATAACTTCTAGGCCATCATCATGAACACTACCATCATTGTCCACTATTTGCATGGGTGAGATGGCCTCCGGTTCATGTAATTTATATTTTATATGCTTGTTGTGTAACACTGCACATGCATGGACAGACCCCGTTAAACAGACTTCAGCACATCAAAGCATCTTTCAACGACGTTCCTGGCTGAACAATGAGCATTTGTTTATTGATACTCCGGTGTCCCAGGGCGTTGATTTTTTAAAGGAGTCATCAAAGAGGATATCCATGATCACCTAAAAGATAAAACATAGAAAGTACTATCAGCATTTAAATGGGCAACTGTTCAGACAGATTATAATGAACATTTATTATTTGTTACCAAGCAGCCATGTACGGTGGTCCCAAATGATATTTTTTTATATGTTTGATGGCCCCAATCACAACTGGGAATGGCTGTGGAGTATTTCTAAACTTTGCTTTAACTACACACTGTTCTTCTTGGGTCATAGGAAATTTGACATATCTTCTTAAAAGGTTTTCATTGATAGCCAAAGTTACAGCATGTACTAATCGGCTAACTGACGTTTAGCTTATGCTGCAGCCCCACTGCAAGCCAGTATGTAGTTGTTAGCACCCACTTGACTATTATGAAGAAAATTACATTACATCTTGGATATTAGAAAAAAATAATAGAAATATTATTTAGGCACATTAAGTACCCAACGCATAGACACTCACTTGAAACTCCACAGAAAGTCCGTAAGGCATCCTCATCTTTGAATAGATGGGCGAAGTTCACCAACGAGCTCATGAAACGTCCTTGTTTATTCGGTAAAGATAGATAAAATGGCCATCCTCTAAATCCAAAGGATTTTCACCTTCACACCGGTTTCGTGCATTTTTCCGCCTCATTATTATATCGAGTCTGTTTTCTAGCACGACCAAAGCCCACGCTTAATACTATAAAGCCATATTACTCTAATTATTATTTATTTACTGTTTTTGTAACCTCTAAAACCAATGATAACGATCGTTACGACACTTAGCGGGCTGTCAAAAATGCTCGCTAGGAAATTCGATATCATACCGATAAATCGTTAACTTAGAGACAATATACGTTAAGTTTGCGATGACAAACGTCAAAAATTCGCTTTGACTGTCGAGACTACCAAAAATCGATATCTACCGATCGTTAGGACTTAGCGACCGATCGTTACGAGATAACGATCGCTATCTATGTCGAGACTGCAGGCCCTGGTAAAGAACAATAACAAACACCGGTCCACTAACACGTAATATTCATTACCACTACTTTATTTATGCTCAAAACTGCCAAATCGTCCATCCAGGTGGGTATATTATCGAAATCAGCCTTTAAGAATCCTTTATCACACAAGACTAAATAAAATTTGCTGTTATAAATAACATTTATGCACAAATTTTCGGATATTCAATTCATGTGTAGTTCACACTGTAGTACAAAATTCCTTGAACGTTATGACGTCACCAACATGGCGACCAATCATGGCCTGTTCGTAGACAGGTGGTTTTTTTGAAAATTTTATCGGTTTTCAATTGCTTATAATAAATTAAAAAAATATATACGCGATTTTTGCAACGACAATATAATTTATGATATGTAAATTTTCAAAATAAATTTTAAACATCGTATTTTTTTTTTAATTCAACAACCCAATTGTGCCGAGAAATTAGTTTTATTTCACTTTGTAATATAAAGGGGCTATGATGATACCCAGTTAAATAGCGTAAGTGAATTCGACAAGGCAAAGGATTTGACCCCGTGAAAGAGTATGAACAATTGATCAATCACATTCGAGGTGAAGGACGCGATGTGGATTTTACGGGCACAAGGCATAACACAATTTTAATGTATAAATAGGTACTATAACCACCGCGGGGTCAACTTACGCCTTTTTTTTTCATTTTTACCTTTGTACGAAAGGTCAATTGGTAAAAAGTACAAATAGTTAACCCGCCACAGTATTCTCTATTACTGCAACTTTTGAAATCTGGAAGAATAGTGCTGAGGCAATGAAGCTTGATGATTGCCGGTAAAACTATCAAATACCAAATATCAGTACACTAATAGATGGATAACAAATAATAGTCAGCTCTGCTGTAATCTTGCTGACAAGCTCGTTTTTTAGATAGATTAAAGGTATCTAGGTATACGTCATCGTAGACTTCAACTGTGCGGTCAAGTTATACTCTGCTCCGATATTAAAATTCTAAAATCATAGTAAAAAGTTGTTTTTGGACGGTGTCTTGTTGTGACTTTAATAAATTGATATATGATGAAACTGTTTGTGTGATTTTCAAGCTGGATTGTAGTGTTATGATGTGCTAAATCTTAAACTAAAGTGTATTGTGGTGGTGAACTAAAAGTGATTTTTAATAGTTGTCGTTATGAAACAATTATAACCAACCAACCTACCGCCAATCACTAATTTGCGTCACCATCGTAACGGAATCACAATTTCGCATATCATATCTAAGGTGCAAATAGCACTTGGCAGTAAGTGTCCGCCTTAATTCCGCCGTTCGTCGACTGCCGTGAGTTCGAATCCTCGCATACACGGGATCGTCTTTTTGGGATTGTTTCTGCATTTGTACGATTGTTAGAATGTCTGACTGCGATAAGTGTGGAATACCGGTCAAAAAAAATGATAATATAACATGTTCTAAATGTAATAAGTTGTACCATAACCTATGTGTTAATCTGAGCGTATCAGCCCTTAAAAGACTCAGTAAAACAGCACGTTCAACATGGAACTGTCCGAGTTGTTTGTATAAACATCAACCCAGTAAATCTGTGTCTGACATGGAAGAAAGTTCTGATGCCGAGGATAGCAGCAAGGACGGCGATATTCGGCGTATCATAAGAGAGGAAATAAGAAACACGATGCGTATGGAAGTAAAATATATGATTCGCGAACTAAGATCTGAAATGGACGATATCAGAAAACAACTAGAGGATTTAAAGTTATCTGGATCCTTCGATATTTCTAAAGTTAACGATTTAACCGCTGAATTTCAGAAGATGCAAACCGAGAATACTGATCTTCGTTCACAGAACTCCTGCATGAAAAATACTATAGTTCAATTGAAAACTCAATTAAATACCCTGGATCAAAATATGCGGGAGGGAAATTTGGAAATTCATGGCTTACCGGAAAATAGGAATGAGGTTTTACCTAACATAATAATACAAATGTCTAAAGTTGTATCGTATGAGCTCAAGGATTGCGATATAATGAAAAGCACTAGGGTGGCCAGTATAAGCAATAATAAGTCACGCCCACGTACTGTGATTGTTAAATTGCGTAGTCCAAGATGTCGCGACGAGTTGTACTCTGCTATCACCAGATACAATAAATCTCATAGTGATGACAAGCTAAATACATCCCTCTTGGGCTACGGTGGCGGCAAGGAGCCAATTTACGTGTCCGAGCATCTCTCTCCGATCTATAAATCCTTACACGCTGCTGCACGACTAAAGGCCAAAGAAAAATCCTACAAGTTTGTCTGGGTTCGCTACGGGAAGATTTTCGTATGTAAAAGTGAGAACTCGGGGAGCATACTCATTAAGGATGAACAGTGCCTAGAAAAAATTGTTTAGGTAATATCATAAGTGCTATGAATAAGGTTTCTTTTTTTATGTCATGTTTGACAAACATAGTTGTTCTTTTTTGTTTTTCTGATGGCTAATATTTCAGTTTTTTATCAGAATGCAAGAGGATTGAAAACTAAGTCACATGAGTTTCTGAAGTCCATTTTAAACTCTGATTATGATATAATATGTATAACAGAGACTTGGCTAGATGATTCGTTTCAGTCTTCTGAGTATTTTGACCCTAGATACACTGTTGTGCGCCGTGATCGCAGTGATCAATTAAAGAAATTGTACTCTAAAGCTTATGGTGGTGGGATAATGGTAGCTGTTAATAATAAATTAAGTTTCGTAAATAAAATTGATTGGCAAACATCTGTGGAGGATTTATGGATATGTATGAATGTTGGTAGTGTCTGTGTTAATCTCGGCTTGGTTTATTTACCTTCTTACATACCTTGCCATGTCTTTGGACAATTCTTGGCCAGAGCTGAGGAAATTTGTCTAAGTCACACCGAGTGTAACACATTGATTCTCGGTGATTTTAATCTTCCTGATGTCAAATGGTTTCAGTCTGACAGCCCTTTTCGGGGCATTAGCGATTCAAAGTGTTTAGCGTTGAGGGATTTCCTAAGTATCACGGGTTATAGTCAATTAAACAATATTTGCAATAAGAATAATAATATCCTGGACTTAGTCATGGTGGATGAGAGCTTTAGTGTTTCTGTTGCCAGTGCACCTGCACTCAGTAAGCCAGATGTTCACCATCCGCCACTGGAATTAACTATGGCTAAAACTGCAGGATCTAATTTGAATTGTAAAATTTTACAGACTAAATACGTTTTTAACAAAATGGATTATGAGGCATGTGTTCGTGACCTACGCCTAGTGAATTGGGAGTATTGTGACTATCTAAGTTGTAATGAGTTTCTTCAAAGATTTTATAATGTTTTATGGGAAACGATTGATAAATACACTCCGAAAGGAAAGCCAAGAAAAACCAGTTACCCTGTTTGGTTTTCGCCCTCGTTGATTAGAATACTTAATGAAAAGCACAAATATAGGACTCGGTTTATAAAATATAAAAACCCTCGAGATTATGATACTTTTGATTGCCTACGCACGAGGGCCAAAAAAGCCTTGGAAGACTGCTTCAGACATTATATAGCAAAAATTGAAAATGAATTGAAAACTAATGTAAAATCATTTTGGCGATATATCAAATCGAAAAAAACGTATAAGGGTGTTCCGGATCGGGTTTTTTATGGTGATCGTGTAGGAAATGGGGGCAGTGATGTGGTAGATCTATTTGCCGATTACTTTGCCTCCGTGTACAGCGTCAATCAACCACCTAGTACCTCTTTTTCTAATATTACCACGTCTAATTACTCTCTCTCTTCTATATTCATTACTGAAGATGACATAAAAAAATGCATTCAAAAACTGGATTTAAATAAAGGAGCTGGCCCGGACGGACTGCCTCCAGTTTTTATCCGCCTCTGTATTGATGCTCTCATAAAACCACTACACATTATATACAATAGATCCCTTACAGAAGGCGTATTCCCTGACTTGTGGAAAATCGCACATGTAGTTCCCATACATAAATCGGGTAGTTTGAATGATGTAACTAACTATAGACCGATATCTATTATATCTCAATTTGCTAAGATGTTTGAAGGTCTCATTTATGGCGCAGTCTACTCCCATTTCCGTCATATAATTAGTCCAAGGCAACATGGTTTTGTTACCAACCGTTCTACTTTGTCCAACTTGCTTATATACACCACTTATATTACTAACACCTTTGAGGCTAGGGGTCAGGTTGATGCTGTTTATACAGATTTTGCAAAAGCTTTTGATCGGGTTGATCATTCGATTCTTTTTATAAAATTGAAACATGCTGGAATACATGGTTGTCTATTGCGATGGTTTGAGAGTTATCTAAGTAATCGTTCTCAGCTTGTTGCCTTAGTGGGCTACGAATCTGTACCATTCACTCCAAGTTCAGGTGTCCCACAAGGGTCTAAATTGGGCCCTTTGCTCTTTTTGGTATTTATTAATGACCTGTTGGATATGATAAGCTGCGATTGCCTAGCTTATGCTGATGATTTGAAAATTTATAGTAAAATATCAGATTTAAACGATTGCCTGAAACTTCAGACTGATCTTAATGTTCTCCAGCAATGGTGTTTTAATAATGGGATGTCGCTTAATGTTAAAAAATGTCAATACATAACATTTACAAATAAAATAAATTATATTAAATTTAAATACCTTATTGATGGAAATTATCTTGGCAGAGTTTCTGTCATTCGTGATTTAGGAGTCCTTTTTGATACATCTCTATCTTTTCGAGATCATTTAGATGGCATGGTTACTAAAGCTAAAAAAATGCTTGGCTTTATAATTCGTATGTCTAAGCCGTTCCGTAATAACAGCAGCTTTATTCTGCTTTATAATGCATTGGTAAGGAGCTCCCTTGAGTATTGTTCCACTATATGGTCTCCCTATTATTCTACTTATGCAGATAGTTTAGAATCCGTTCAGGCTCGATTTGTGCGGTATTTATGCGTGAAAAATGGAATCCGAAAAGCTATTCCGGAATACAAAGATAGAATGAAACATTTCAATTTGATAAGTTTAAAAGAAAGGCGTAATAATTCTGATCTATTAATACTTCATAAGATTATAAATGGTTCCATCGATGCCCCATTGATAAACTATTTTAACTTAAGGATTAGCCAACGTAGTATGCGTCAGCATCACATATTTGATATTCCATCCTCAACTTTAAATACCTCATTTAATAGTCCCCTTACACGCATGGCAAGGCTGTACAATGAAAGGTCCATCTCTTTGGACAATCCTATTGATGTCTTTTCAATGAAGTTCATAACATTCAGACACTTCCTATTGGATAATGGGCATTAAGAGTTTGACTCAAGCTCTTGATGCTCATTACTATTAACTGATATATTGTGGTATATGTTTAACTAGTTTAGTTGTAGTCTTAATTTTGAATTTTGTAAATGCCATGCATACCTATAATCTGTATGATTGCTATGTAATTGTTAACTTTAAATGTATTCTTTTTTGGATGGTTTTAAGCAGTTGTACTGTTGGTGTGCTTAACAAAATAAAATAAAATAAAATAAAAATAAAATAAATACCACAATCTGAGAGGATTTTTATTTTAGTTTAGTTTCAAATCAAATCAAATATGTTTATTTGTTCGAATATGGTAAAATCACCCGCGTGAGAGTTGGAAATCATCTCAAGGAAACGTGCTGGTGGGATAGGAGTATCCCACGTCCTTTTTACAGTTCCGATCTATCTCTATACGAAAATTCATTAATATTATTTCTGCGTTTTAGGTGTGAAAATTTAACAAACAGAACAAATTACTTTCGCATTTATAATACTAACTTCTGCCCGGGGCTTAGTCCGTTCGTGAAACGTGTTTTATTATTCCAAGTTTAAAATCTGATTAGCCGTTAAAACGTAACAAACAAACATAAATATAGACAGAGTTACTTGCGCATATATGAGAATAGAATCTGTTTCACAAACTTCATCGCACTTGTTAGAATCATGAATGGAATTCTATATAAAAGTATTGCTATCTACCAAGATAGCAATCTTTGAATGTCAAGATGGTTATTGGTTATTGGTTATTTACTGTGTATCAGAGTTCTAATGTATGTGGTGTGTAAGGAAAGGGTTTTATGAATAAAAGCACAGAAAGACAAGACTAGGTATTTATTAAAGTAATAAAAAAAAACGTTGCAGTAAGGCTTGTCAATTAATTCATATTTCAGGCTCATTGAGCTTACTGCCCGTTCGCTAGACTAGTTCTCGTGGGGAAGAAGGGCAATAAACCCCACGGAAGCTCTTTTTATAGTATTTATCGATATCTTTTACAAACATGAAGTATTTACAATATTATAGATTCAAAATAACAAGGATAAGGCAAAGGACATAGAGTAGCCTTTAAATCAATATAAGATATTAGGAATAAAGGCCTTAATACGATATAGATACAGCTTCAACACAACCATTAGAAATAATAAAGTTATAATATCAAATAACTTACGTTAGTCTTGTGTAGTCGATTTTACACCAAGTATTATAAAGTAGTATACTTCTAAATAACAATATCTAGCCTGCACTGGCTTGTAGTACAAAAAAAAGTAAGTCCGCTTATCAATTACACAATATTTTATAATATCGGGTCTGTCTGTGTCTCAATACGTCCAATATGAGAAAATGGCGCGGTGTCCCGCCATTTTCTATATTGCTTCAAATAATCTCAAAATTAGGTGAACAATAATCAATTACTATGAAGTGAATATGTTTTAAAACGTATCAAGACAATTAAGGAATTTAATATCGCCTATATAGTAATTCTTAATCAATATTCGTAAGAATATTGATACTAACAGACAGTATTGTACTAATTGTTTTAAAGGACTTATAATACCAACATAGCATTATAAAATCCAGGATACATCACAATGATCATTACAAATTACGTAATCATTTATAGGTATATTATCAACGTGGCTTAAATATAAGTTTACAGTTATTTCCTGTACACACAACAATATTTACTTAGGTGGGTACTCTTTTACATTTGAAGGTAGTTGACACCACCATAATAATTAAGGTAGGTACTTAGACATTTGTCGGTAGGTGCTTAATAAATATGACAGGTATGTATTATGTAGCAAACCATTGAAAAATGAAAATTAACGATTTAATGACGTCACACATACTTCAAATTCTATCACACTCATATCATGCATATTGCCACGAACATAATGCACTAAGTCCTTACAAGTCCTGGTCCATAGGAGGGTCCATATCAGTTTGTTCGTATTTATAGGTTACAGAACAGTTGATTATTTAGCACCGTCCGTGTCGGCGGTGTTTCAGTAATTAGTGCGGCGGGTTGCGCAGGCGTTGATGTATTGCTGAGGGGACCAGCGTTTGGGGGCGATCGGGACTGGATGCTGTACCTAAAGGTTTAAATATGCATAGGTAAAGTTGTAGTAGAGTCTGGAGGGATGCACAAGACGTGAAATAAAAAACCTTTTTTACAAAAAAACTACTACCGACTTCCAACTAAAAACACTACAAAGTGAAAAATAACTTTCTTTTTTAATCGTCTTTTTAGTTGTACCTAATAGACAAGTCTTAAGTAAGGTACTTATAATGCCAAAATAGACTACCCGAATAACATAAAACTTGAGTGTACCAAGGTGAACTGTACACATCTGCGTACCACTTGTGGTGTTCTGATTTACAGATCCACATTTTTTAACTCTATTTACAATTCATAACACTATACAAACCATACCTTCATATATTTTGATATTTTATCAACTTTTGTAATTCATTTTTATGTTTTCTTTCATACTGTTTGTACCTGAAAAGCATACTTTTAATTATATCTGATTGTTTTAATATCTGAAACTTAAATTATATTGATAATTTGTAATTCTTGCAATATTTTCTATTGTGACATTTTCATCTTACATGACATCTGTCTGTCTATTTTATTTTTCTTAAAACCATAGACCGTAACATAGGTACCATGGACTAAACCTCCTTTAAGCTAGGTTTACACTATTATAAGGGTAGCGTAGACAGACCCCTTTGTGAACCGTTTTTATTCGTTCTGGTCTTTATTTCTTAATTGAAATTTGAATTTGAAATGTAGACAGAACACAGAACGAAGAAAAACGGGCGTCAATTTTTAGTTTCGAATCTGGACTGAACGCCGAAAGACGGTGGAATTTTTAATACTACCAAGTGTACTATTATATCTGAAAACTCCTTAAACTATAACATATACGGCTATGAATGTTATCTAATCCTTTAGTGCAATAAATTCATTCAGTGTGGCACTTAAATATGAGCATTTTTACTGGGACACCGCTTCATGTTAAAGGGCTCGTTTGATCGGCGTATGAAGCCACAGCCCGGCCTCCATACCCCTTGCTGCCTGTGCCTTCGACCATCTATCTGCATGTGCCTGCCTATCCGTCCTGTTGCCTACTCTACAGCCTGCCTATCCGATTGCCTGCTTGTCCGTCGTGGTGCCAGCTCATCTGCCTACCCAGGGCCTACCACGCCTTCCTGTCTGACCTGCTGCCCAGTTAGCTGCCTAACTCCAGCACCCCACGTCGTGCGAAGCCGGCCCTTCTGTTTTTATTCTTAATATATTTTTTTATTTTTTTTTTAGTTTTTAATTATTTAATTTTATTAACGTGGCTTACGTTTAGCTCCCTCTGAGCTAAACGTAACGCTACACACTATAGAGCGTACTGGCGTGATGTTATGTTTTGAAATGGTAAAAACAATAAACAGACATGCGATTGAAGTAATCCCGAGAGATTTGCCGTTATTTATTGAAGATTTTTGTTGTATATCTCCGAAGTTCTTCATTTTCGGAACATACATAATTACATATCAAACAAAAAATAATATTTTCAAAATCGGTACACAATTGCCGGAGATATCGGTGAAAATAAAAAAAAAGAATAACAAACATGATGTCGAACATAGAACCTCGTCCCTTTTGGGAAGTCGGTTAAAAAATATTTTATGCCTTATCTTATAAAGTTTTATTCTGTGGATTAATTTGACGTATTGCAGACTAAGTATGAAAAAACTCAAAATTTTCAAGAAGACTTATCTATACCAATATTATAAAGAGGAAAGATTTTTTTGTTTGTTTGTTGTCCAAAACTACTGGACCGATTTCAAAAATTCTTTCACCATTGGGAAGCTACTCTATCCCCGGGTGACATAGGCTACTTTTTATCCCTGTATTCCCACGGGAACGGGAACTACGCGGGTGAAACCGCGAGGCGTCCTCTAGTAGTTTATAAAGTTTGATTAAATTTGTCCTTAGAGGTGAAATTATATAAACACAACTCCTACTCGTATGAGTCAGATGCCTCTAAATTTTTACTTTTTAAAGGGTGAGTTGAATGATAAATCTTATTAGATTTAACTCAATCATTCAATTTAATAGTTAATTTAGTGTCAGAAACACAACTACAGATTGAATACATTTTTCCAAAGAGTTGGTAAACTAATCAAAGATTTTGGATCGTATTGTCTCAATAGTCAACTACAAATACATTAGTAGGTACGGTATCCTTTCTCGGATTTAAAGTTTTAAAGTAAACATTGATATTACGAACACGGAGAAACACTTAGGATAACTGTCTAGAAAGTTAAATCAAGTTGGACTCGGTTCTCGGGGTAAATTGAGTAAGTATTGAGAGGGCCGGGATGATTGATGTCATAGGGGGTTTGTGCAATTGTGTATCGAGCGATATATTGTCCGTGTTACTTACACAGTAAACTCCTTTTAGGTACGTGTGATGGGTGGAAATTAGATCTAATTAAATGTTTGGAAACAAAATATAGAATCGATAGATCAATATAGCCGGCAGGATTTTACTCACGCCTTAAATAAAAACCGGCCAAGTGCGAGTAGAACTCGCGCACGAAGGGTTCCGTTCCATAATCGCCAAAAACGGCAATGAAATCACGTTTGTTGTATGGGAGCCCAACTTAAATATTTATTTCATTCTGTTTTTAGTATATGTTGTTAAAGCGGCAATAGAAATACATCACCTTTGAAAATTTCAACTGCCTAGCGATCATGGTTCATGAGTTCATGGTTCATGATGCCTGGTGACAGAAAGACAGACAGACGGACCGCGGAGTCTTAGTAATAGGGTCCCGTTTTTACCCTTTGGTTACGGAACCCTAAAAATGTCTCTTTTCTAATAGAAAAGAAACGTGTGTTGCAAATTCATACCATAATCGTCAAGGTTTTCTTACAATGATATACGTTTGCATTCATGTTGGATTTTATGAGGAATGATATGAAAGAAAAGGAATTTATAGCGTGACGGTAGGATAGAAGTAGAAAACTTATTGCGTTCAACCCGCGTACAATAGGATAAGGCACAAAGATGATGATATAGATTATTATTCGAACAAAGCATGTTCATTTTCAAGTAGAAGAGATTTATCCTGATGAAACCAAAACTCATGCTTCCCATATTCCTAACAAAAGCAGTGCATACGTTGAAATACGAGTGCGTGCTCATTGTCCACCTAGCGTGGGCGCATGTAACTAAGTACGTCGCGTCGCCGCCCCGTTGACTTTAAATAATAACCCAATGAAATGGAGATCACCTTCACACTAACTAGTGACGACAGAAGATCTAGCGCCAGCATTTCATTTGTCGGGTTGCTGAGCTCCATAAGATATTATTGAGATTCTCGATGACAACTTAGAGGCATGCAAGACGTGTTGACTATTAGTAATATGACCCAATTAAATGGAAATCACCTTCACACAGACCCGTGAAGACAGAAGAAATAATGCAACTTTTTGTCGGTTCGCCGAGCTCCAGTAGACGTGGCGGAGCTACTGGATGAGAGATGCATTTTAGTCCATTGAATTTTAATAATGATACACTGAAATGAAGAAGAACTAGCGCCACCATTTGTCGGGTCGCTGAGTTCCAGAAGATGTGGTGGAGCTTCTCGATGAGAGATGCATGTCAGCCGCGTTGACTGTTAATAATGACTTACTGAAAAGTTAAAACTGCGTTAAACAAAGCGTTTTGCGAATACTTTCATTATGCGCACAGCTAAGGAGTGGAATTCTTTAAGTCAAGAGTGAATAGGTTATTTCTAGGCAAGCGTGCTTTACTGTCGACCACATCATCACTTACCATCAGGTGAGATAGTGGTCAAGCACGAGCCTATCGGAAAATAATAAATTAAATAACTGGTTGGTAAAAACAGAAGAACTAGCATTGTTATTTAATTTTGCCGGGTGGTTGAGCTACTTTTACTTAAATGTATTTTATGCTGGTGGATGGCTGAGCTGCTCGATGATAGTTACTGCTGTGGCTGTTCCTTAAAAGAAAGAAGTACACATAGCTTTTTTTTTGGTGTCTTTAAATAAGGTATAGTGAGAAAAAGAAAAATCTGGTAAGTTCAAGTTGTCTTCTTACTCAACTTCAATAAAAGGTTCTGAATTTAAAGAATAGGAGGTATGATTATAAAAAATATTTTTTTTTCCGTGGTAAGTTGGCATGACGTCACATACAAACGTCGCTCCAAATAAAACGCCTCCCTGCAAACTGTGCGCGTGCGGCGCATTTGTTTCGTCAAGATTTATGTGTGTGCGATTGTTTGCGGTGAGCGTGGGCGCGTGTCGAGTGTGTCGCCGCCCCGTCGACTGTCGACTCGACTCCGACTGTCCGACCTAACATCACTTGTGATTTCGTTCAGTAAATGATAGAACTTGTGATTAAAATTGTAAGAAAGGAAGATTGTTAATTTCTTATTCAGGTTGCATTAATGACAATAACTAAACAAAAATCAGAAGAACTTAACATTACATAAATCACGACTGTATTTCGCGATAGGTGAAGTCGCAGACCATGTTTAAGTCTCATGTAAGGGAGCGAGCCCATAGCCGCCAACAACAATAAAAAAAAACATCGAGCACCCACTGAGAAATTTCAGATGGAATAACCCAATAACACTTTGCTCTACTCGGGAACCAAACCGAAGACCTCATACGCAGCAGTAGCGCTGGTACATCATTACTAAAAATCAGACGAACGAATAATTGTAATTGGCTTTCTGATATTTATGGAGCTAAAACGGTTTAATGTTAGCAAAAGTAGCGCAAATCAAATTCAAAAAATTAGATACCTTTGGCGGGTTTCATCATTTTCATCATTTCAGCCGAAAGACGTCCACTGCTGGACATAGGCCTGCCCTAGGCGTCGACACATTGATGATTCAGTGCGTCTCGCATCCAGCGCCTTCCCGCAATCTTAACCAGGTCATCGGTCCATCTAGTGGACCGAAGGCCTCCGCCTTCCAACGCACGGCAAATTTAAAATAGTTCTTCGACTTTTATTTAATACTTTTTTACTGTAGGTAATGAAATGTCTGTACTAATTAATGATTATAATAAGCCCTTAATACTTGATAACTTTCCTTTATTAAAATATTCATAGCCATTTAAAACCATCATAAAGTCCAAGGTGGCTATGAACTTGCCGTGCAATTCATGTGTCTGACAGACTGCGTGTTGCCTCGAACAGCTGTACTGTGCGTGACGTTTGTTTCTCTTCGCACTCGGGAACTGAACCAGCTGACTTCAATGACCTTTGTTTTATACAATCAATATAATAGAACGGTTTATTGTCAAACAAAAGTCATTAAATATGAAACAATTAAGGCCGGGTATTCCAGATGCTCATGCTCAACTCAACTGGAAAGCTGTGCTTGGTTGGTTTGTTTTTTTGACATTATCGTGAGACGCCCCAAACGTTACCGAAATCTTTTAACAAAAAAATATGTGGAATTTAGTTGTATTAGCATGTAATTTACTTGGAACGTACTCGTACTTATTAACGTGAGCTTTCTTTTTCATTCAATACCTACCACACATTTTGTGTAGGAAGAATTCAGTAACGTCAGGATCGTCTGTGCTCCTGCTCTATTGAGTACACATATGTCAATCTTAAGAATCATATGCCAAACTCTAGAGTTGGTTGGCAGTTGATTGGTAGGTTTGGCCAATTTTGAGTTTGAGTCGAGTATGAGCATCTGGAATACGGGGCCAGTAATTATTTTCAGTAAACTTGTTGATGCTTTCACATTTCCCAAGGAAAATGGTTGACTTGAGAGTTTTTCTTCTATTTAAAATTCATTAGCTGTTGCCTGCAGTTTCACTACCGGGGCCCTAAAGATTTTTTTTTTTTGGATAGATGTATCCACTTAGCAATAGTGTATATTTGTAGTAAAAGAATTTTCTGATTCCTATCATTACATTCAGAGATAATTCTTACAAATCATCAATGTTACCCTTTTAAGAGATCAAATAACACCCTCTATCCCAAAACTTTGACAATTTTGCATTCATCGTTTTAATTTATGTAAGTATTGTTAGAGATTTGAAAAACTATCTTAACCTCGATTTCTCAATTAATAATTTGAAGTTGATTTTTTGTCAAACTCTAATTTAAATTAAGGTATGACACATTCACAATGCCGGTCGATGTAGAGACACTTGGGAGAGGCCTGTGTCCAGCAGTGGATGTCTTTCGGCTGAAATGATGATGAGTATGATGACATGTTCTTAATTCCAAATACTCAATTCAGCTCAGTTCAACTTAAACTGATAAGTAATATCTAGAATATATGTATCTTCAGTCAGGAGGCTGAACTTACATATATTTTAGATATTACTTATCAGGCAACAGGCGCATATTTGGTTACTCCACTTTGTACGGCGCGCCCTGAAACCAACATTGGTTTTGTAACATTTTCATTTCAAACTTAGCGAGGATAGTTTATTTACAAGTTGTGGGTATTAAATAAGTTAGTGCTTCAAAGTAGGGGACCATTAATTTCTGAGTTACTTAGTCTGTCACCTACATATATTACTTACTCCACAAAGCTTAGTCAGTGTTGTCTCATCCCATACAAAGAAACTGTCCCGACATACTGTACTGATTATACTGATTATTTGATTTATCTATCGATATCGATTGATTATTAGATGGTGATCTATCTATCGCCGTGGAACGGAACCGAACGCGATCGATTTACAAAAAATAATCGGTATTTAATCAGATGAAAAACGCTAGTTACGTGGCACGGTTTCTTTGTATGGGATGAGGCATCTGTATTATATTATCTGTGGCTTAGTGTAAGGATGAATTTGGTGATCTGGTTTTTTTGTATAGTGTCAAAAGACAAAAAAAAAACAAAAGACCAAAATTATTTATTTCAACTAGGCCTTAAACGGCACTTTTGAACGACAAAAATATAAATTTAAAGTTAATAATAATTGATTCTACCGTCCATTCGGAAAAGTAGCATGCTATGGAGAAGAATGGACAAGAAACGCGACACTTCTCCATAACATTCTACTTTTACATTTTACTCTAAAAAAAAGTGTTTTACAACATTTCCATACATACTTAAATTCTTATACGAGAGGACGATGCACCCAGCACTACTATACTACGTATTACAAGCACTAATAATTAAATTCCTTCATTTGATAAATGGGAACATGGTTCTCACATACTTACAAATATTGCAAACATAGGTAAGTTAACTAATTCAATAACAACGGAACAGTGTGCGAGTCAATTTCTTAAGCAAAAAGGGAAGAAAAATATAAAAATAAAGCATTACTATAATATGAATATAATATAAATTAACCTTTCCCTTTTTAACCCCTGACGGCAGAAGAATGGTGTTATAAGTATTACGTGTGTTGCTGTGTGTCTGTCTGTTACATCATAGCGCCTAAACGGATGAACCGATTTTGATATAGTTTTTTTTTGTTTGAAAGGTGATTTTGTCGAGAGTGTTCTTAGCCATGTGTTTGAATAAAATCGGTTCAGCCTTTCAAAAGTTATGGGCGTTTGTCTGTTTGAATCGGGGTTTTCTCGCAAGATATCGTGTCATAATTACGTGTTCAATAGATTGCCGCTCGAAGCGTATCTACTATGTACTAGATAAATTATGTAGCTTGAAATAAAAAAGGAGACGGGGGATTTTAAAATTTTGAAATTTCCTTGTCTCTTAAACGAAGGGAAACCGACATAAAATCATCACGCCAGTATGTCCGGCAAGGTTACGCTGAGCGGCACCGATAGTAATTACACCCATATTTCGCCAGTTATGTTTAAGTCCCATCTAATAGGGGCGAACCTATTATCGATCAGGCACACATTCGGATGCCGGGTTTTATTGAGAAATTCCAGAACGAAAAACCCAATAACACTTTGCCCGAACTGGGATCTAAATCTAGAATAACTGACAACAAATGATTACATGTTCATCTTTCTTAAGTGCACGAACCAAACCCAAGACTTCACTGCTTATCTGGAGGCACAGCAGTGACCCCAACAAGTCGAGCAAACAAAGGCACAGCCGTACCATCCTTTTCTCGAAGCCATTCAGGACATTTTCGACTTTGCTTCGTTGTGGATGAAGCTAGAAGCCTGAAGCCTTTTCTTCTTCTTTTTTTAACTATTCATAATCTCAAATTGAGCAGTGGTTGCCCAGTGGTAACGGACCCGACTTACGTGTCATAGGTCGTGAGTTCGAACTCAGGAAGGCGCTTTTCTTTCAAAATCAAAATATTTTTTTTCGTCAACAAATGGTGCACGGTTCGGGTTGGTCGTTTCCTATGGAGAAGAACCCGAAAGAAACCCCAGGATTACTCTTTTAAAAATGGTATGGTTTTACAATATTTCCATGTTACAGCATTAATACTTAGATATGGGGGGACAACGTAGGCCCGACAATAAGTCGAAGTAAGAAACTAAAAAAAAAAAAAAAAAGATTATATATTATATAAAAAAAGTTAACAAATGTTAACTAGCATCTAGAAGGCCTACAATGTTCACACATTCATAAAACAATCGGTAAAAGAATCCATACAAAGGTAAACAAAAATAAGTATAACAAGACTAAATTTAACATGTGGCACAAATGTTATTTCAGTGCTGTAACTATTCTTAGATGATTGAAAACCATTGTAAAAAGTCTAATTAAAAGAAGGAAAGAAAAATGAGAATGAGAATAGTTAGAGATATCCACATATTTGTGCCGTTTACGAGTGGAAACTGCATGCGCAGAAGGAGCTAAAGCGAAAAAAAATTATCTTCAACGTAGTCGTTGATTTTATAATATGCTTTTTTAATAAGGACACGTTTGATGTAGTTTTTGAATCGATAGTAATCCCTAAGAATACAGTTTGCGTTATAACTTCAAGATTTTTGCCGTCAAGATTTCAGTTAAGGTCACGTTGTGGTACATTTGGTAAAGAAAACTTTAGACATTTTGTTTTTTTCGCATTTAGTAAAATATTGTTAGCTGCGAACCATTTTGAGAGAATAATTAGACTTTCGTTGACATGTAGAACATCCGTATCTTGCCTATCTCTTTTAAAAATTTGCGAAGTATTATCAGCAAATAGAATTATATCCGATAATTTGGCCATCATAAAAGGGAGATAATTAATGTAAACAAGAAAAAGGAAAGGGCCGAGAATTGAACCCTGGGGCACGCCCATCTTGACTAGAGATCCGGAGGACGTCGCCCCATTAACATTTGCTTTTTGCTGTCTGTTTGATAAATAGGAAAGCACAAGATCAGCAGATTTTCCTCGAATTCCGTAGTGGTGTAATTTACAGATCAGTGTGTTGTGGTCGACGCAGTCGAACGCTTTTGAGAGATCACTGAAAATGTATGAGAATATAATAATACAGAGTAGCAGTGGTGGAATTTAGTGTATTTGTTCAGATAGAATATCTAGATGATTGACGGTTGATTGTACATAACAACCGTAAAAACTAGGTAGCATAGCAACCTATCAACACTTCCTCTCAAGCAACCATTTATCATGTACTCACCCACAGCATGCTCAACTCTGCTTAAGCACTCAAGGCTGAACCAAAACCATACACACACCTCTCAAACCTAACGCGAGGCAATGGCTTGGTTAAAGCATCGGCTAAATTGTCTTCAGTTGGGATGTACTCCAACCGAATTAAACCCTCATTAACACAATGACGAACAAAATTATACCTTATGTCTATATGTTTCGTCCGCCGGTAAGCAACAGGATTGTTCGCCATCGATATGGCGCTCTGGTTGTCTACAAACAACTTGACATTTTTCGAGTTCATGTTCTTAATCACATGACTCACCAACCTCTGCAGATACACAGCTTCCTTGGATGCTTCAGATAAACTGACGTATTCAGACTCACTTGACGAAAGTGACACGCAGTTTTGTTTTCTGCATTCCCAAGAGATCATATTCGCTCCAACCTTAAAAATGAATCCCGAATAAGACTTTCTGTCTTTAATGTCTCCTCCCCAGTCTGCATCTACGTAACCTGTAATATAATGACTACCGTTACATTTATCTTTCGATTTCCGAAACACAAGGCCTAAGTTCCGAGTACTCTGTAAATAGCGTAGAACTCGCTTAGCCGCCTTCATGTGTATCGATCGGCAACATGAATTATACTGAGCTAAGAAGCTCACAGCTGCTGAGATGTCGGGCCTCGTGTTACAGGCTAGGTAATTTAATGCACCAACCAACGACTGGTATCGTAATTGTTCTTGGCGATTCAGCTCCTCTCCACCCCCATCTGCCAAAACCTTATGCAGATCCAGTTCCAGCGGAGTTTTTGCTGGTTTGCATTGATTCATACCATGATCCTTTAGAACAATATCAATAAACTTCTTCGGATGTAAGAAAAACGTACCTTCTTTACCTCGTTCTAAACTCATGCCTAAACACTGCCGAGCTTCCTCTAAATCCTTCACTTGAAAGTAATTCCGCAGTCCTGTCAATAGCTTCTGCTTACTTTCCATATTTTCAAAAAATATAATAAAATCATCGACATACAAGCAAATAAAAATATCATCTTTATAATATAAACAACTATCTAACTCTGAACGTGTAAATGACATTGACAGCAAAACATCATTTACTTTTTCGTTCCATGAGCGACTTGCTTGTTTGAGACCGTATATTGCTTTCTGCAATAAACAAACTTTTTGTTTTCGACCTTCTCCGTCAAAACCTTCGGGTAATTGCATATAAACCTTCTCGTGTAAATCACCGTTTAAAAACGCAGTATTTAAATCGAAATGATGCACCTTTAAATCATTTTCAGCAGCCAACGCTAGCAATAACCTTAGAGTTGATCTTCTTACGACGGGTGAAAACGTTTCAAAATAATCCACACCGTATGACTGCGTGAACCCTTTCGCGACCAGTCTGGCTTTGTAAGTCAGGTTTCTGTACGCATCAAACTTGTACTTGTAGATCCATTTGTTTCCCACTATTTTGGTTCCTGGTGGTTTCTCAACTACCTTCCAAACGTCGTGCGCCTTCATAGACACCAACTCTCGTTCCATTGCTGCTTGCCACTCATGACTGTCAGACCTTTGTTATGCTTCCTTATATGTTCGTGGTTCTTCCTCTACTTCGCGCGTACTATTGTAGCAATACAGTCCGCTGTGTGCGTTACGCAACCTATTCCTCAGAGGATACCTAGGTTCTACCGCTTCATGCACATCAGCTGTACCGGTCCTTTCAGCTGTAAGATCCTCAATGATAGATTCTTGCCTAGAAGCCTCATTAAGATCTTCAGACTCAGCTGCACGAGTAGGTACCGCGCTAGCTTCTACTTGTACACCTGCTGTTTCTGCGATCTCTTCCGAATCTTCATAATAAGAATCTTCTGCCATTGACGTACGAGGAACCGTTCGTGAAGAATCACCGATTTCCCATACAACAGCATTGTCTTCCTTTTCTACAGTCTTTAAGAGAGATGACGATCCTACATTTGAACTAGTTGCCGACGTCTTTAAATCGGAACTTTCAATAAATGTTACGTCTCTTCCTGTTATTATCCGTCTAGGATTGCTAAAATCCGCAAAGCGATAACCCTTCGTATCTTCGCAATAACCGACGAAGATATATTTATTTGCCTTAGCGTCCCATTTCTTCCTCTTCTCCTTTGGAATATGCACATACGCCGTTGACCCAAAAACTCTCATATGATTCAGTTTTTGTACCTTCCCTGTCCACAACTCCTCCGGAATCTTACCGTTATTAGCGCTATGAGGCAGTCTGTTTTTCACGTATACCGCTGTGTTACAAGCTTCTGCCCAAAACTTTTGATTTAGCGCTTTATCCATGAGCATAGTACGTGCCATCTCCGTTACAGAGCGCAATGACCTCTCCGCGACTCCGTTCTGTTCAGCAGTGTAGGGGGAGTGTCATTCTGAATTTCGACAGTTAATTATTTCGACAGAGTCTCAATTTCGAAAAACAGTAGTTCGACAACTCATTGCTTCGACAGAACATATATTCGACTGGCATTAGTTCGACAGATTATACTTCGACAACACACATCTTCGAAGAACACTGCTTCGACAAAACCATTCCTCGATATGCACTTGTTCGGCGGATCTCTAGTTCGACGGAACATAACTTCGACATAATACTGCTCTGAAATGTGACAATAATAATTGAATTTCGCTTTATATGAAGTTGTAGGCAGGCAGTGACCAATCTAAAAGAAAGAAAACAAAACCGATGAGGCAGGGCCGACTTAAACCTATTGGAGGCCCTGGGCACATTAGGATAATGAGATCCCTATACATTTATTGCCGAAAAATCAGACATACATTTATTGCAGAAACTTGACAAAGTTAGTTTGTTGGATTCGGTTTCTCAATGACATTGTTTATGTATAAATTTTATATCTATATGTATGTATCTAAGTATATATTTTTAAGTAGTAAGTTTAGTAATTTTTTTTTATTTTTTTTTTCTACTCGTTCTTTCGTTTCTCGCACCATGTTTTATCTCTGCACCACCCTAAGGTCGACTGGTAGGAAATGCCTAAGGCATTAAGTCCGCCTTTGTATTTGTGCATAAAGTTTTAATAAATAAATAAATATTTCCTTCGAAAAAAATCGAGTATGACTGACTACAATAACTTCTTGCCTATTAGTTTTTACATGCGCGAAGCAACTCTACTCTCGCCCGAAAATCAGGCTTTCCGATTTCAGCATGTACAATTTATGTAATGGTAACACTGCTTTAAGGCTGGGTTATTCGAGTCTGTAGGGGTCAAAAAGGCTACCAACGCCCGCGAGACATTACGTAAAAAAAAAAGAACCGCTCAAGCGCGAGTCAGAAAATGATCCTTGATTTTCCTCTTGAAGAAATTCAGAGAAGGGCTGTCGCGTAGGGAATGTGGTCTAGAATTCCAGAGACGCACTGCAGTAACAGACAAGAAGACATCATAGCGGCTAGAAGTGTGACGTGGGGTACGAAGGAGAAGAGAAGTGGAAGTGCGACAGGGTTTACCCCTCGGGTCAAAGTACCCAAAGCGTTTACGAATGTATTGAGGAGAATTAGGATTGTGTAGGATAGTATAGAGAAGAAATAGGATATGAGTATCTCGACGACGCCGAATCAGCAGCCAGTTCAATTTAGTCCGAAACGCCGACACGTGATCGTATTGTCACATTTCAGAGCAGTATTATGTCGAAGTTATGTTCCGTCGAACTAGAGATCCGCCGAACAAGTGCATATCGAGGAATGGTTTTGTCGAAGCAGTGTTCTTCGAAGATGTGTGTTGTCGAAGTATAATCTGTCGAACTAATGCCAGTCGAATATATGTTCTGTCGAAGCAATGAGTTGTCGAACTACTGTTTTTCGAAATTGAGACTCTGTCGAAATAATTAACTGTCGAAATTCAGAATGACACTCGTGTAGGGGACCGTCAACTGGTGCCTTATTCCCTTACTGGAAAGAAATGCATTAAAATCTTTACTAACAAATTCTGTCCCATTGTCCGTTCTCAGTCGTTTGACTGTCAATCCGGTCTCATTCTCCATATGCGTCACAAACTCCTTGAAGAAATTTAAATTCAAATTCAAATTCAAATTTCATTTATTTCAATCATATTGATCATATAAGTTGAAATTAAGATAAAAGATTTACAAAATAATCACACTAAATATATAAAATAATAATTCATTAAGTAATATACAAAATTAAAACATTTTCTTAAAATTAAATTTAAATCATAAAATCAGGTTAAAATAATAAAATAGAAATAAAAAATCATTAATAATACGCCTGCCTCTGAGTCATTTGTTTGTTTGTCATTACATTAATCATATAACAATGGTTAATGTACTGACAATCAAACCTGTTTGCAAATACGCTCAGGATGGTGTTAGAGGTGGTCCGGAGCCTGCGCCCCAGAGATGCGCACCGCTTTCGCTTTTGCGCATCGTCGTGTAGAAACAGTCAACACGGGCGTCGGCGAACATCCCCGACGCGCTGCAGTGCCGGGGCAGCCCCAACAGCACCCTGAACGCATTATTATACTGAACACGGAGAGCGTTGTACTGCTTCTGGGTATATGAAACCCACAGACTGGCCGTGTACAGGGACGTACAAAATGCTCTGTAAAGAGTTACTTTGACGGCCCCCGAGCAACGAACAAACCTGCGGGCGATCATATTGGCCCTCACAGACAACGCCCTCCGCTCCCTATCGAGATCCGCATCGTCGTTCAGGTCAGAGGTAACGATATGCCCGAGATATTTGAACTAAATTATTATTTGAGATATTTAAAGTTTGTGACTTCTCCCTAAGAAAATAAACAAACATTTTCCTAGTGACATCATCCACGATGATAAACATGTAACGAGCACCCCCATAAGAACGTTCCGACATTGGACCACACAAATCGGCGTGTAATAAGCCGAGTTTGTCAGTAGCTCGCCCTGCTTCACCCTTTGGAAAGGTAATCTATGTGCCTTACCTCTTATACAAGCGACACAAGGATCCATTACACTTTTACCTCCAAGTTCGATCTGTGGAAGCTTTTGTAAATCAGCCAGATTTACGTGCCCAAGCCTCCGATGCCAAAGCGCCAATGAGTCCTCAGCTTGAACCGTAGCCAAAGCCCCATCTACAACAGGAAAACAGTCATCCAATTTATAGATACCTGAGACTTCACTCGCAGTCACCACAAGCTTACCCGTAATTTGACCTATCGACTGGTGAAACATCCTACAACCATCAGAATCAAATATCACCTTCCACCCATTCTGCACCAACTTCGAAATCGATAAAAGATTAACTTTCAAGCCGGGTACATAATAACAATCTTTTATAGATATTAAAACTCCTTTCAATCTTACCATAATGTCACCCTTACCCTCACTTGACATTTTGTCATTATTCGCACATGTCACAACATTCTTATCAGTTATCATAAAGTCTCTAAACCAGTGCTTCTGAAAACTCATGTGGTTCGACGCTCCACTGTCCAGATAAAATGCCGAGGGGCTGAAGGAATCGTGTACCGACAGTGAACAGCCAAATGCAACTTTCTTCGACTTCGTAGAAACCGTTGATTTGCCTTCACCATCTACTTCCTTTACCAGCTTCGAGCAATCTGCCTTCTTGTGACCTTTCTGGCCACATCTAAAACACTTGAGCTTTAAAACTGAATGCTGAATTTGTTTCCTTGTTACTACTAACGCCGAGTTCGCATCCAACGCATCTTTCGAAGAACTCTGACTGGAATCCTCTTGTAACAGCTTCTGACGTACATTTTCAGACGTAAGTTTCATACCTGAGTGTTCTAGTGCCATTCGCAATGGTCTATACTCATCAGGTAGACCTCTCAGTAGTACTACGGCTATCAAATCGTCATCAAAGCTCTGATTAATCTCTTTTAGCTGTTGAGCGTGACTCATCACCGATGCGACATATTCGTGCATATACTTGTGATTCTCTAGCTTGTTATCTAAGAGATTATTCATTAAAGATATCCGTCTGTTTATACCTTTATCTTCGAAAATAGCTGCCAACGCATCCCACACCTCCTTAGCGTAAGAAAGACTTTGCACATACGGATACAGATGCGGCTCCAGGTGTAGACATATCAACGTGAAAGCCTCCTGATCCTTTTCTAGTTCTGCAGAATCATCTTTCTCCGGTAGTGAAGACGTGTACTTGAAACGTTTTTCGCGAATTAGTAACATTTTGATTGCGAATTTCCATGACGTATAATCTTCTAATCCGTTTAATTTGGCGACAGAAAATTTCGTAGTCTGGGACATGACCTATGAGAATATAATAATACAGAGTAGCAGTGGTGGAATTTAGTGTATTTGTTCAGATAGAATATCTAGATGATTGACGGTTGATTGTACATAACAACCGTAAAAACTAGGTAGCATAGCAACCTATCAACAAAATGCCAATGGTATCCTGGGACTTCTCCCAAGATGCCAATTCCCTTGTGTAAATTTGTATTTCATTATCACTGCTCTAAAAATGGTGAAGGAAAACATCGTGTCGGTCATCAAACCGGAATGTCCTAGAACCAAAAATTCGAAGACATGTGATATTCACCAACTCGCACTGGGCCCGCCTGGTATATTATTGCCCATTACCTCTCTCACAGAGCGGATGCCTGTGTCCCAGCAGTTAGAACATTATAAGGCTGATGATGAATCACAAAATACATTGAATTTGAAATTGTAGTTTAGGCATTATTGCAAATCAAAATTCCTTAATTTCGTCACTAACTCACTGACTGACTGGTTCACATCAACTCCCCGCCCCGATCAACTTAATTCTAAGGTACTTTTAGTAGACTCATAAACTTAAAATTTTGAACACAATTAGTGTTTAGCCTATAAAGCTAAGCTAGCTATAAGCAGTGCTTGTTTTTAACCTAATTATTAAGGCACCTACTGAATAAATTATCCAACTTGATTTTACATTCGATCTCCAACCTCTTTCGGATAGAAGAACTGCGCCGCGATTCTTGCCATGTGTTTTTTACATATTATGTTTTTGATGGGATACTTTATACATGAGATGGATGAATGGTAAACAGCGATGATTTTCTTCTTTTGGTTTTCTTTTTTTTATAAAACTTAACACAATGATATTACACAATTCTCGTCCCCAGCCGGTTATCCAAGACCTCTCCAGAAAGAACACACAACACGAGAATACTCCAGTTACCCTCGCACAGCCGTCAAACATCAAGCAATATCAATAAAACAAATCACAAAGCCTCTGTAGGGACCAAATAAACGGCTTGCCACACAACGAGATCCGCAAATTTACACTGCACTCACGCGGCAACACTAACTATTTCACTCATATACAACCGCCAGTTTAGCACTACCTTTACATTTACAAAATTCCCTTACAACTCACTCTTATTCCAAAGGAATATAATTCAAATTACGGTGGCGATCTTTTCAAAAATGGAACCAATTAATGTGGTATTTTTGAGTTCCACTCCTGCAAGTTTACTCTTAGAGGCTGTCAAAGGATAATGTGCTTTGTGTATATAGCCATAATGATCCTTTTGAGAGTCTTGCGTGGGCGGGACCCGAAACGAACGAGTTTATGAAGTGTTCGTATGCAAATGTTCGCTTCTTGGTTTTTTTCTTTGAATAATTTAACACGGTTTGTCGCTTCTGCTGTTGCTTTGATTTTTGTGGTTCAATTACCTTTGGCGAGACGTTTTAACTTAACCATTTAAAATTTACTTAGCAGAATTAATTTTGTAAAGCTGGTTAATAATTTATTTAAACTGTCTCGTAAACAGCCTGCCCAGGTTGTTGTGGTTTTGTGGGCTTATAGCACATTATAAAACATCGATCTTATTGTCTTTTAGTTTCGGTTAAAGAGTACAACAGCTATCTTCTGGGCTCACTCCTTCCATCGTAAACTTCATCCATCACTTTCTGCCAGGTTATATGGATTTCAAGAATGATCTCAAAAAAGACGCGGCTCCATTATCTTGCCAACTACATTAGGATTGGTTAGATTGAACCAGGTGCAGTTAAGTACAAGTATTTTGAATAGCTATATCTTTCGATGACTTGTCTGACCTCCATAACTACTATTACTTGGTAACACGATAATGCGGTTCAATTACAAAAAAACAAACCGACTTCCAAAAAAACACCGCAAAGCGAAAAATAACTTTCTTTTTGACTGAAAACAATAGGTTTCTTTGGTACCTATTGTTTTCAGTGTTTCGATGCCGACTTCAGAAAAGAAAGTTATTTGCCGCTTTGCAGTGTTTTTTTGGAAATCGATTTGTTTTTTTTTTTGTTTTGATAGGTACCTACAATCGCCATATAAATCATATATAACCAACGTACATCTCATGAAGATTCCAATAAGCCAAAGACGACTAGGATACATTGTTTTATTTCGGAGTTCCAGTGCCTACCTGCCGGCTTTATAATCAGATCAGTTCGATGGTACCATTTTCTTCAGTACTATTTATTTATAAGTATTTGCTTCATCATAGTTTTTAATTCGGGATATCTTATACCTATGACATACTTAGCATTAAGGAGTTCCATTGGTCATCTGTGGTCTTCTTCAGTTCCACTTCACCTTATGATACTTTCTGAGTGCAAATGATTACATTGTTGATGAAAATACCAAAATCGCTATATGTATGCCTATAATATTTGAGGAGTTCCCTCGATTTCTCCAAAGCCCCATAATTAGAGCCTGACCTGACTATGGAACCAACTGGAAAGTATAACCTTTCAAACAAAAATAGAAATTTTCAAATCGGTCCAGGTGTCTTTGAGTAATCGGGGAACATACAAAAAAAAACCGACGATTTGAGAACCTACTTCTTTTTTGAAGTCGGTTAAGTGGATTGCAGGTTGAAGTAATGCGTTACGCGGCGTGCGAAGTGCTCCCACACACCAATAGTGCTGCATTACGCGCTGTCAAACTGATTGTGCTATACGAGCCACTTCCTCCGCCGCCGTACCGCTTGTAATAACACTATTGTGAATACTCTTAACTGTGATTTTTCTCTCTCTTACAGGTAAGCAGTAAAAGGGCACTTGAAAGTCATATCTGCGTGGTAAGATGAAGTTTGGACTTTTGGTCTATAGGGTGGGGTACGGTCGATACATTATAATTTTGTGATTTTGTCGCTCGAATCAGCAGGTAAGTACCTAAACAAGTAACGCCTTTACATAACTTTTAAATATATTAAAATACTTGGTTTAAATTAATAATGTTCCTAACACTGTCTTATTAGGACCGCCAGCACTATCTTCCTATCTAACAGTTTAACTAACCCAGTATCATAAGTTACCCTCATGATATTAAACTAAGACTATATTTGATTAACAATAATGTTATGTATTATGGAGATTCAGCCTCCATTGGATAATATTTGGCTCACATCCAGCGTAACGACAGTTAGCCTAGTTAGTGTACTGGTACTTGTGTGGTACTGGGTATTGATCATCACAATTAATTCGAACACAAGTATTACAAAGTAAATACGGAATGATTTTTTGAGATAGTAACATTTTATAATTTATTCATTATTTTTTTTTTTTTTATAAAAAGATTTGTTCGAATTCTTCTCAGCAATGCATTTTTCTGCATCGCATGGCAGTACAGAAAAATAACAAGTACGCCATCTTGAACTGTCTGCCATATTAGATTTAGAATAACGTCACTTACCTAACCATGCATTGTCATCCGAACTAAATGTGTATGCAAAGTTTCATCATTCTCATTTCATCGGTGGAGGATAACTGCTTTAAAATTCAGTTGCAAGATTTGTCCCGAACTCACTTACCTACATACATACAAACATACATACATACATACATACATACATACATTGCAAGTTAAATCAAAGCTTGTAATAAAGGGAAAGCTCCTGTGGAAAGCTCTGATAACAGGGACTGAGGTTATGCATTAATTACTTAAAATTGATCAGTCAAAAGTCGCAAAAGTTCCATATTCGAAAAATCGAATCGTTATATCTGTCGATAGTCTATATCTTATTATTAGTATCCTGTCATAAAAATAAAATTTTAAGCTTTTACTTAGAACAATTGTTTTTCTTGGCATTAACTAAATTATGATGCAAAATCTATTGCTACTTGTAGAACATGCAATTAATTAAATCAAGGCTTGTAATCCCAACCTAAGGACACTTTACAACTAAATAACATTGTAAATACCTTCCTATCAACACAACTCAAAGGGACAAGTGCTACACCACTTGAACAACATTTAACAACAAAACAACCGATACTACGCACTAATGAGAACCGACCTACTTACCAGCACTTCAATAAAACTTAATGTATCCGATATTTGATAACTTAGTTCCGACTTCAATTACATCAATCAGTTAAGTTAGGAGCGGAGAGCGGGTGAATCAATATCACTTTGGATGCTAAGTAAACCTCACTGGAATAAGTAGAACCAGACACTCTAGACTAGAAAAGGTGACATTGTATCGCGACAAAGACATTCGAAAAGTCAAAATATGACAAGATACTATAAGATTTCAAGATATGCGATTGATATCTAAATGGTTCGTGGTCAATCCCAAACATTTTGGCATTTCGATTATCGCTGTTGCTCATAGAATATATCTTTGGGTACAGCTTCTGGGTCTTGGAATTATTATAAGCACAGTCGCAGTCACACCTTCCCAAGGTATAATCTTGTCATAACTTTATTTGGATATGCAAAAGCCACTGCTACTTTGTCTTTGTTCACACTCCCAAAAAACCAAACTACATAAAAAACAAACAATAAACTAGGACACAATATCAAACCCAATAATTTTACATTTTCCCCGCTTATACCATCTACCGATGTTTGTATAGTGTTGATAACACTTTCCCCTCTGCAATAACACGCGAAAGGGTAAAAACAAAACTCCACTAATTCAATTTTACCCTCCCCTTTGTACCACCGCGAAGTAATAAAGCTGGAGACTCACTATCAACGGAGTATCATGTTGAAATGTCGAAGCAAACAGGTATTATGTTACAGAATGGACACTAAGTGTCGGACCGGTCACCGGTTTCCAGCAACTGTTAAAATTCATCTATTTTTTTAATGTTAATAAGATAATAGTAGGTATTTTGTCACTTACTGTTTTATTATTGTTTTTAGATTATTTCTATTTTATTATTTTATACTGTGAATGACTGTTAAAATTATGGGAAATTAAGATTGTCATTTTCAAATTTTATTATTAAGGCCCAAAGTCTAAGTCATATTTAAGGACTTTCACTATACTCAGTCGACATCGGGAAAAACCCTAAAGTAATTCCAATAAATAACAAGCTTTCTGCGAGCTATCTGTGAAAATATAACTTAGAACTGCTTGTCCTACGTATGTGACGACAAAATCAATGTTTTACATGTTGCTTCATGTAAAACATTGATTTTGAAAGAAAACAATGATTTGCATTGATTGATTTGATTTTGATTTGATTTTAAATAGCTTAGCCACGCAGTTATATTTAGTATGAGCTAGAAAGCGTTAGTTTGTTTGTAATCGTCAATCTATTGTTGAGCCTAGCATATATTATCCTGCTTTTAAAAGCAATGGCCCCATATTTTATCATTTATAGCGCGAATCAGGCAGAAATTGTGTCGTATTATTGTCGCAATGGAAAGTAACAGTAATGTGTTGAGTTTATTACTCGCCAAGAGTTACGCTAAGTCTGTTAAGCTGTTGAAACATTTAGAAAAGGCACTAAATAACTTTAACGTCTAAAGGTATACAGTCAAAGTTTGTCAGAGCAGGAATAAGATGTGAACTCGTAACCAACAAACCGAATCGTATTATTGTTCCCGTATTTGTTATGTAAGGTTTACACGTTCACTTCTACGACTGTGATGCCAATGTGGAGGCCCAACCAGCTGAACTTTTTAAAATCTAAACGTGGCAAATGACAGAGCTGTCTAAGTGGCTAGATACTGGTCTGAAACATAACGACAAGAAAAAAAAGAAGTTGATCTGAGGCCCCCTACATAGTTTTCCATTAAGACCTGATTCAAGCCATTAGTCGCATTGGGTAATTATAACTTTTATCATTTCGTTTGCTCTGTCTACTGATCTCTTGAGGGTCATCCAATACTCTACTTTTCTGCGGTATAGGACGTTATTTTACTTACGCGCCGTTAACCAGACACGACTTAGTAGGTACTAACGTACTCAATATCTTAGTAGATTTCCATCTTTAAGCTGACCCCGATTTGGTTCATCATCTCCTCAAAACAGATTTACAACATGCCTGTGTGTTTGCCTCTCGCAAAAGTACGCACAATACGTCGACCTTGCAGCTCTATTTATATTGTCACTCAACGAGATTACACAACAGCATTCAGCCAATCAAAGTAGCACGTATCGCACAAATACTGGCACACTGGTACCAGGACATCAGGATTGCCAGAAGGTAGACTTGACTCATTATCGTGCAACCGTCGAATAGCTAAATCGAATAATATTTGTGATGTAAGTGCTTCTATTCGGTGGACGGATTGACCTGCTATAGGAAGTAGAAAAATCTAAGATAAGTTTACGCAATTAATTAATGACAACCTTTCCTGCCGGAAGGCACTCTACTACTAATGCAACACTAACGATACATCGATTACCTACCCTACTACATAGTACATACTAATATCAAACAACCTTTTTATTGTTGTGTTTGAGTTTTAACATTCATTTTTAACCCCCGATGGAAAAAGAGGGGTGTTATAAGTTTGACATGATGTGTTGCTATACATCTGTGTGTCTGTCTGTGGCATCATAGCTCCTAAACGGGTGAACCAAAATTGATTTAGTTTTTTTAGATTTTGTCTAGAGTGTTCTTAGCTATGTTTGAATAAAATCGGTTCAGCCGTGCAAAAGTTATGGGCCGTTTTACTGTTTGAATCGGGGTATTTTCGCAAGATATCGTGTCATAATTCCGTGTTCAATAGATTGCCGATCGAGGCGTATCTACTATGTACTAGATAAATTATGTAGCATGAAATAAAAATGTGTCGGAGTTTTTTTTAAATTTTGAAACTTTAATTGTGTGAGACTATAGAAATTGCTTAGTTTCAAAAAGTTACTTCAGTATAAGTACATATTTGTGTTTGAAGTAGACAGTCCAGTGTCTTCTTTTTCTTCCTCCGAGATTTTTTCATCTGACCGTGGTTCCATTTGTTAGGGTCATCCTTCTTTGTCCTTTCTTGCCACTGGCACGATTTTAAAGTTTAGCTTCTTTTAGATCTTATCCAAAGTCTACCAGGTCTTGGTGGTCTACCAATAATTAATTTCGTAAATTTCGTACATATATATTTCAGCTTGAAATGTTTTATATGGGTGCTTTCCTTCTTACATGTACAGTCACTTCTGCTCTTTCCTACTTCGTGTCATAAGTGTGCAAGCTTCATGTGTTACCGTGTATCTCATTGTTGAGCACTCATTGTCGGCGAGGTATTCAGTGCTGATCATATCGGGGCCAATTGTCGGGGTTGCCACTGCTGTCGCTAATTCATAGGCTAATTTTTATAAAGGAAGATAAATAGTCATATTGTAACTACTCATATTATAGGTAATTGCTGAAGTGTTTAGTGTGGACGATGGTGGAAAATTAATTATTATAGACTAGTCGTTAGTGTCCGACCGAAACTGGTTTTTACGACCGAAACCGAAAACTAATTTCGGCAACCGTCTCAGTTTCGGCCGAAACCTGACACCCTAAAATAAAGAAAACGTTATTATAATCAGTCAGTCTATTATTTTTTATCTTGAAATCACATAGCTATGCTTTGTGATTTCATATAAGATTTCAGCATAAGAGTATGCACAGCTATGCTTTATGCATACTCTTATGCTAAATCCACAATGCACCCACGATTCTGGAGGAAATTTCTAGTGTGGGGCAACGTTTTTCTAAATTAAAAAGAAAGAAATCCTTATCTAGAGTTAGCACAGTCAAAGACTTGGGACTTGTATTTGATTCAAAATTATTATTTGATCATTTAAAATCATTAATAAAGCACCAAAATCCCTACGGTTCATTTTGAGAGTCTCGTTTGAGTTCAGGAGCATCAAAACCATTAAAATTTTCTACTGAATTTTTGTTCGCAGCCATCTCGAGTATGCCTCTCAAGTCTGGAATCCATTGGGATTGACGTATATGTTGTAATTCTACAACATATACATCAATCGATTGGAAGGCATACAGAGAAAATTTTTGAGGTATATTCAATTCCGGTCTAAAACTTATTCTCCCACTTATCTCCTTTGCCATAAAAGGTGCCAACTACTTCCTCTTTCTGAACGTAGAAGATTTGCAGACTTGGCATTTTTATTTAGATTCGCTAATGGTTTAACCAAGCTGCCCGAATTGCTGTGTAAAATTGGACTGCGGATTCCTTCTACTTTTCGGCGCAATCCCTGTCTATTGCATGTGTGGTAGGAACGATTAATATTAATATGAGCGAGTGATACAAATAATGCGATCTGCCGGGGCGTCGACATCGCTGTTCAATACTGGCATATCAAAATTAAAAAGACTTTTTGTAATCTCTTCTTTGATAACGTAAACTAATTAACTACAATACGCTATTTGAGTCACATTTTTAGCCGAGTTCAAAAAGGAGTGGGTACTCAATTCAGTTCTATATTCGTTTTCTTTTTAATAATGTTATTGTGTTTACTTAAAACACTGTCTACCTTCTCATTTTTTTTTGTTTATAATAAGCTCTCTTCTATCTGTGAAAACGTTTAATTGGCCTTATTTTTGTTACTTTAATTTGTGTTAAATTGTTTTGCTTTAAGTTTTCCTAAAATAAATATCACGTAATAAAACTTACCGAATTCAAAATAAATCACACGAAAACTCACAACAAACAAAAATATCTACAAACACAAGCCAGCCACGACATCATTAGGCACGTGGACGCTGCAAAATGTCTTTGTCGCTTACTCGCTTGGATGGAATTTAACGCCCCGAACATGACAGATCACAGCGCGAGAACTTCCGAATGCAGTTTCGGTTTCGGTCGTAGTTTCGGCAGGCTTACCGCCGAAACCGAAACTCGTATTTTTGCCGAAACTCGACCGAAACCGAAACCGAACCTTTGGTCGGACACTACTAGTCGTACGAGTAGTTTTAGATGATGATAAACCATCTTCGATCTCGAGAATTCTACAGTAAAACTACACAACTTTTTTTTTATTAATAACATAGCAGAACTTCTAGAATGTGTAATATTGAAAGCAATAATTTCGGTAATTTCAGCCTTTAATAAAACCATCCACCTTATTATTACGAAGGCTTCAAATTACAAATATTTTGCCTCTGACATCTTAATGACATACAATCAACCATACAAATTCGCACAAGGCACTGACAATTTCCAATTCGTGACGGAAACGCGTTCGAAAGCCGGGTAAGTCACGACAACAGGCGATGATAGCCGAACAAGTGAGCTGAGCTTAAAACCCCTCATTACTACTGCATTCTTCAAATGTGGGCGCACAGACCTTTATTTTCTTATAGATATCAGTTCAGAAGCTCAGGTCCATACAACGAGCGAAAAACCTAAGCGTCTACATACAACTTCAGCTTCTTTTTAAGTTCACCTTGTATATTCCTTTGAGTGCGTGTGCCCATTTTTTATCATTCTAAGGAGCTAGACTACATCTTCACCTTCCTGCCTTGTCCTATGTAACTTGGGGTCGACGCAAAACTTTTTCTTCTTCCATTTTCTCCAGCTAACCATCACGCAACTGTTCACTCCTTTTTCTTTCATGTTATCCCTCACACAATCCATCTCTTCTTTTCTTTGACCTTCCTTTGTGTCGCCAATAAATCAATCAATCTACCTATTTCCCAGCAATGTTGGAGTTGGGTTTCAGTCTAACCAGATTCAACTATGTACACGTATTTTATTATGAGCGATCTATATCTGCCTATCTGACGTCCTCAACCCAGTAACTGGGTAACACGATATACCTAGGCAAGACTGGTGTCGGCTTTAATATCTTTTTCCTCTATCTCTTCTTCCGTCATAATGTGCTGATCTTCTGTATCTATTTATTTTGCGCCTTTACAGTTTTGTTGCGTATTGACATTTCAAAGGTTAGGAGCAAAGCGTAGGAGTATCGGGTTCCATTATTTCTTCACAGTAAGGGATGTTATTGTGTACCGTAGAACGGCGGAGATATTTAATGAAATGTAAGCTATTGTAGTTGTTAAAGCAACAATGAGGATATCTTGCCTTTAAATGTTACCGTATTCCCAACGTTAAGATAGGATAGAATTTATTTTCTTGCGCTAGGAATACCTATTCGTAATAACATTATACCTAGAGATACTTAAGATAAGGCATTATTAATATTCATATCGAGCGGTTCTTCAGATAGGGTATCTACCCTAGAAGTAAAATAATATTTAGGAACTATTACTAGTCCAATTTTGGAATTCAGAGCAAACAGATTGGAAATATTTACATATAACACTCTTGCAGATTTTATATCAGCTACCAGAATACTTAATTATGTCTTTGATAAAAAAAAATAGAAATAGAAATCAGCAACATTGTATACTTATCACCACCGATCTTGTGATGAATAAACTGCGACATTAGGACTATACAAAGACATGATGAAAGCGATGTCAATCGACACATTTCACACAATAGACCACACCTAATACATCGGCTAAGGTAACAGATGAGGCTTATAAGGCAGATAATGAGAAACATTTATCAATGATTATATCTGTGTATGAAAATGGTAGATTTTCTCTCGACCAGCAAGATTCTGAAAACAAGGGTACCCTAATCGCTAAGGTTGATTTCGTTCAAGAACTAACAAGATTAGTTTTCAACATTCTATTCCCTAATGTTGGTGCGGAAAATACTTCCTTTTTACATGGAATAATACTACAGACGAAAGGAAAATCTCCAGACACACAAATAACACCTCAATCAGAATATAAATTACTCTCATTTGGCAATCCATTCAGTGACAACGAAAACTGACAACAACAGTTCTATAAACAACTCAGCACGACCATACATTTGCATCAACGCAATATTTACTCTGGCCATTCATTTAGTCCTGGTACGTTCTAAGACATCTCGCAAACAAAGGATGAGATGTCTAGACGCACCCACACACATGCGTCCGACGATTTATTGCTAATGGACAGAGTCCATTACAAAAATAGTGGAGTAAACTGTCGACGGGTTTCCGGGAACCAGCCATGGAGGATGTCCACTATTGTGGCGATTGTGTACGTCTGGCATACTAGCTTAATGACCGACACAATTGGGTTTAACTGCTTGGTTCGTGTTGAAATTCGTCTGATATGGAAAGATTGGAGTTATGTTTGAGTGGGCGTCAATACTCTGTTTAGACGTGAGGATTGCCTCATTTATGCTCCTAATCTTATATGTCTAATCCTCTTTACATTATGAGGTCAACAGTATCAGCATCCAGAAAACAATCTTGCTCAAGTCTAACATTAGAAATGAAAGCAAATTCTCTCTAACAAAGCCGATGTCTATAATTATCACGTCGATGCAAATCTTCGCTGTTCGCTGTTAGGGTCACGTGACTTTAAACTTAGCTGCTCTTAGTTATCTATCATACAGTTAATAACTGAGTTGACTTATTAGAATGTAGTTATGAAGTACTAAAACTTTATGCTTATGCATCAAATATTACGTGTTATATTCATAGAAAACAAGAAGCAAAGGCTGATGTTTTGATTTGTTATAGAAAACGTAGTAAAATTAGCATGAGGCTGCCAGCTTCAATATGTAACCAACACGGAACCAGGCGGGTTGTAAACAGGAAGCGTCCAGATACAAAATATATGGAGTGAGCTGTAGAGACAGTCGTGCCGTATCCAGTCGAATCGATAGCGATATCATAATCGAATGTATGCCTGCGCGCCGCTGACAGTTGTGGGAAATTATAACTGGGAAAAGTGTATTCTACGATTGCAAGAGGCGATGATTTAGAAAGTGGACGCTCAGCTGCATTGTGTAACGTGCTATTTTATGAGGTTTGATAGTGAACTGACACAATCAAATGAATTGGTCGGATTGACTGGCTTAAAATACTCGTCTGCTTCTATATCTTGTGTTCATACTTTCAATTTAATATGAAAATTGTGAAACATATTTCATCCAAGTCTATATCGCGTAACTATAAGCATGTAGTAATATACCGACGGCAGCAAAGAACAAACGGCTATCTACAAAATCTAACCTAAACTAGTTTTCAGGAGAGCGTTTAAATCGAGAAAATGTTATGAATTCTACAAGAACAATGCTAGCTTTTGCTAAGTTAATTAATATTTCAAAGAAAACAGTGAAGGTCAGGAAACGGATAAATATAAAATATGTTTCGAAACACGGCAGATGTCCTTATCTACTTCGCACAAAATAAGTTACTAAATCCGTTTGTTTTCGTTTTCTTGCTAAACTTAACAAAAAAATAAATCTTCTTTAAATTTTGTTAATTTTTACATCCCCTAATTTAAAGGGTAACAAAATAAAATAAAAATTGTCAAGCAACTTACAAAATGAGACAAGCTTCTAACTCTACACGCCCTTTGTTACTACAAGAACTCTTGTATAATAGAAAAGTAATGAAAAGTGAATACATTTTTCACCTTACGGCCATGTGACGGTAGCGAAACCGCCCAGCCACGAGTGAAGTTAGGGCGTGTAGAGTTAGAAGCTTGGCTCTACTTGAGATCTGATAACATTTTGACAGTGCGAGCCATATGGTTTAGTCATGGCAATATTTTAGATGGAAATGGTTTTGGTGAGATAATGTATTAAAAAGAAAGCCACTGTAACGGCTAGAGCTGCGCAGGGTAGCCGGCGCAGGCCGCTAACTGATAGGTAAGTAGGTTGATGCAAAGAAAACAGCTGGACAAGTTAATACATATATTTAGATAAACTAAAGTTAGCTCAGCTAGGTCGCAAGTAAGTAGTCACAGTAGTTCTGAACCGATAACCATCACTTACTTAAATACAGATAAAGGGCATCGTCTCTTGGCAGCACGTGGTAGACGTGGGGACCTGTCAGCACAGGCTCAGCGGTAGGCCGGCGGAACCGTAGCGGCTAGGGTTGCGCAGGGTAGGCTGCGCAGGCACCGGCTCGCGTGGCGGTAGGCCGCAGGTAGGCAAGCCAAGACCTGGGCAACGTGCGTGGGCAGCGGGCGTAGGTAACGTGCAGGCACAGCATTAATCAAGGGCAAGGGTTCAGCCCTCTTACGTACGGTGAAGTGCGTCCCTGGCAGCACGTGGTAGACGTGGGGACGCGCGATGGTAGGCCGCAGGGACTGTAGCGGCTAGGGCTGCGCAGGGTAGGCTGCGCATGGTACTGTGCGCAGGCCGCTACGTCCTAGCGTAAAATTGAGGTTAGAAATGGATATTATCACAATTGAGGTTGTAGGAATAATTAAGTGCATTCTTACTCGCCCGTGCTGAAACACTCAACTGGAAATGCACGACGTTCAGACGACAACTACTGTAGATATGCGTGTGTACTTCGTTAATTCGTCTAAATAGGGTATAGTTGTCTTTATTTATGTTACAAATTATTAAATAGTAAAAGAGATTTATAAGAAAAAAAAAATTACTAGGTAAAGCAAAGCATTCTGAATTCAAATATGTAAAAAAGTGAAAAAGCAAAAATGCATTTGTCTTTTTTACCCGACTGCCAAAGGAGGGTAATGTGTTTATCAGTATATGTATGTATGTATGTTGTGGTATTCTGCTAAACAGAACCACATATTTTTAAGTCTATTTACAATTCATTACACTATACAAACCATACCTTTATATCTGTTGGTATTTTATCACCTTTTGTAATTATTTTTTATGTTTTCTTTCATACTGTTTGTACCTGAAAAGCATACTTTTAATTATATCTGATTGTTTTAATATCTGAATCTTAAATTATATTGATAATTGGTAATTCTTGCAATATTTTTCTACTGTGACATTTTCATCTGACATGACATCTGTCTGTTTATTTTATTTTTCTTAAAACCATAGACCGAAACATAGGTACCATGGACTAAACCTCCTTTAAGCTAGGTTTACACTATTATAAGGGTAGTGTAGACAGACCCCTTTGTGAACCGTTTTTATTCGTTCTGGTCTTTATTACTTAATTGAAATTTGAATTTGAAATGTAGATAGAACACAGAACGAAGAAAAACGGTCGTCAATTTTCAGTTTGGAATGTGGACGGAACGCCGAAAGTCGGTGGACTACGGAATACTACTTAATGTACGATTGAATCTGAAAGTCTTTAAAACTATTATACTTACGGCTTGTGTAATATTATCTGAAGTGCTCTAATTTTTAATATATATATAAATATATATAGTGTTATACTGTGTATAATTTGCCAGCCTTCATACCTACCGTTTACCTGCGCATATATGGCGTGTAACGCCCAGTCCGATCCCCGACGCTCCTTACTGCCTACCTACCACACTTGGTGTATGAGCTGTAGCAGACAGGTCTTCAGACTCGCGCGGCCACAGCGCGCCCGTTTCAGCACGCGCAGATTCCTGCCGCCTACTCATTTACGTACCAGCCCGATTGCCTGCTCATCTGCCTACCCAGGGCCTACGACGTCATCCTGCCCGTCCGATCACACCGTGCCACGTCTGCCTGCCCTACTCTACAGCCTGCCTATCCGATTGCCGTCGTGGTGCCTGCTCATCTGCCTACCCAGGGCCTACCACGTCTTCCTGCCTGGTTAGCTGCCCACGTCGTGCGAAGCCGGACCACAGTTTTATTATCTGTATCCTTTTTCTAAGTTTTAATTTATATTACCTTTTATTTTTACTAACGTGGCTAACGTTAGCTCTCCGGAGCTTACGTTACGCTACAATGTTTGTTCCTATGTGGCGTTCTAGAGACCAAACGCTTTCGCCGATTTTGATAATTCTGTCATTAAAATTTGAACATAGAAAAATGATCGATATGTTTTAGGTGTTCCGAAGTTCTAGAGAAATTGTCATTCTGTCAACGTTAGCGACTGCCAAAATGTAAGTGAGTGAACACGTGAGTTTTCGATAACGCTTGGCAATCCCTTACATTGCGCTGGCGCGACGCTTTCGTTCAACAACACACAATCTGTTTAATTACCTCTCAGTCCCTTAGCAATAGCTCAAAGACACCTCCAGCTTCCGCTCATAACAAATCCTCTTGCAAGTAATAACAGTACATAATACATGGCAGTGTATTTACAAGTACATCCCATTCACCCCCTAAACGAGTTTCCGTGGAGCCGGTCATAACTCAACACCCTTTCACGATAATTTAATCCGTTGGTAATTCGGGCCCTTTTGTCAGATATTCTCTCGTACAGCACAGGATGTTACAGATATTGGTACAGTGGAAGGGACAATGGTGACAAGGATAAGTTCGTCATTGATGTTTTAATAATATGAGTCTCATTTTTAAAAGAGGTAAAGTTATTTTAGCCCATACATTATGTATATACGAAACATCTCGCTTTTTGCTGATAAAAGACTATTCTATGCTTAAAGCCATACGTGATTCTCGGTGGTATGGTTTTAGCGTAGGTACAATGCTTACTTATAGGAGAAATATAAAAGCTTTGGAACGTGTAAATAATTACAATTTTTACTGATCTACCTTGACAGTTCAAAAGTGCCTGTAGATATATGTCTTAATTAAAATAAATCCTTTATATCCTTCTTAATGTCGTGATTACTATTAGTTCACTAAAATAAATATCTGTACGATGATTACATTATGGTTTAGTGTGTAAAGTTGCGAAAGTTAATTGGAAATTCTGTATATGTTGATTGAATTTCAATTGCAGGAATTTAAAACAAGTATCAACTGGAGGTTAATGTACATTTATTTTAACGACATTTAATATATTCGTAAATTCTAATACGACTTATATTTTATCGTCTTGCCACCTTGTTTTTAGAAACTACGTCACCAAGAATTCTAGTGTTCGGCATGCTTACAGTGCTAATTTCACTATGAAATTGAACTAGCTTCAGCTCACTGCTTCGGATATAAAGTTTTCTATGTCCTAATTCAGGTAGGTATATACGTGCGCCAAGTTTCATCAAATCCGTTTTGCGGTTCATTTATGAAAACGGAACAGCGGACTGATGTGGGGTATTGGTCACTATCTATACTAATATTATAAATGTGAAAGTAACTCTAAGCTGTCTGTTTATCTGTTTGTTAACTTTTCATGTCTCAACGGCTGAACTATTCTTAATTAGCTCACGAATCGATCATCCTCTCAGTCCACTACCACCTGGAGACTGAGAAACCAGCGCTGTTTTTCCTTACGGAGACGCAGATAGCGAGTCCGTCAGACGTGTCGTACCTGTCTTACCCAGTGTTCACCATGGAGCACAATTTTAGACCACGGACGGGCGTATGTATGTACGCCCGTGACGATCTTTGCTGTCGGCGTCTCCGTAACCTTGAGGACTCAAGATTCACAACGCTCTGGGTTCTGGTGGACACAGGTCTGGATAAAATTATCTACGCCTGTGTCTACCGTTCGCACAGTGGAGATCAGGAGGCAACCAGGCTCACAGAGTACCTCAGTGAGGCGGCTGATGCAGCACAGCAGCGGTATCCTTCTGCCCAATTAGTGTTACTGGGGGACTTTAATGCCCACCACCAGGAGTGGCTCTTCCCATACCAGTGCATTGATCATGCTGGACGGGAGATGCGTAAGCTTGCGCTAGCGCTAAACCTCACCCAGCTGGTCCAGGGGGCAACGAGGGTACCGGATGTTGATTCGCACACGGCGAATTGCTTGGACCTTCTGCTGACAACAGATCCAGACAGATACTCTGTGTCGATAGCATCACCATTGGGTAGTTCCGACCACTGTCTGGTGAAGTCTGTGTCCGTCTATTCCCCGCCCGATCCCAGCCCAAGGGGCACCCGGCGGGTTTGGCGGTACAGGTCGGCAGATAGGGATGGCATGCGATCTTTCTTCGCATGCTATCCTTGGCAGCCTACTTGCTTTTCTTCGACTGATCCATCGTCGTGCGCGGGTGCCGTGACGGATGTGTTGCGTCGGGGAATGAATGAAACGTCGAGTCGAACTTCTGCCGTCCTTCACTGCCACCACTGCTGAAACCCGACGGGTCACTGGCCCACTCCGCTGAAGAGAAAGCAAATTTATTTGCCTATCTTTTTGCGGAATCTTCACGTCTGAATCCTGGTGATTCGCGGCCCCCTCTTCCTCCTGATGGATGCGAGACGAGTATGTCGGACATTCGTATACATCAAAAGGACGTCCGTAGGGTGCTGCGAAACCTTGACGTGAACAAGGCTAGCGGCCCTGACGGAATACCAGCACTTGTTGTTAGAACCTGTGCGCCTGAACTGTCTCCGATCTTGACACGCCTATTCCGTCTTTCGTATGAGGCTGGAAAAGTGCCGAATGCTTGGAAGCAGGCTAACGTACAGCCCGTGCCCAAGAAGGGCAGTCGAGCTGACCCGGCCAACTACAGACCCATACCTGTAACCTCCATACTCTGTAAGAGTATGGAACGTGTACTCAATACTAAGCTCCTGGCATACCTAGAAGCAAACGATATCCTTAGTGATCGCCAATACGGATTCCACCGAAATCGGTCCACTGGGGATCTTCTAGCGTATGCCATTCACATCTGGAGTGAGGCCATCGAGAGGCACGGGGAAGCGCTTGCCGTCTCCCTAGACATCTCGAAGGCTTTTGATAGGGTTTTGCCCGGTGGTCTGTGTGATTGGATTGCAGACTTCCTGAGATATCGGTTCATTCGAGTGGTTATCGATGGCTGCTCGTCGGACTACTTGGATATTAATGCCGGGGTCTCTCAGGGGTCGGTACTCTCGGCAACTTTATTCTTGCTGCACATTAACGATCTGCTAAAACCCGGCACCTTTGGGTATGCAGACGACAGCACTGTTACTGAGAGATACTTGTCCAACGCTCGTGCTACCGGACCTCAGATCCAGTCTCTCCGGGAGGCCATGGTGGAGCGCTTAAACCTGTCCTTGCAGGCAGTCTCCGAATGGGGCGATGCAAATCTGGTCAAGTTTAATGCTGCTAAAACCCAGGTGTGTCTTTTTTCCGCAAAAAAGAGTCAATTTCACCCGGCTCCAACTTTCCAAGATGTGACCGTGCCAATAGCTGACCATCTTGAGCTTCTTGGTGTTACGTTGACATCGACTCTCAATTTTGGGCCATACATTGAGGCAAAGGCTCAGCTGGCTGCCAAAAAGCTGGGGATCCTTGCAAAGGTGAGAAGGTATTTCAAGCCAGAAAAGCTGCTCAGCTTGTATCAAGTGCAAGTTCGATCATGCATGGAGTACTGTTCTCATCTCTGGGACGGATCTGCCAAATACCAGCTTGATGCACTAGATTCGATCGAAAAGCGGGCCAAGAGGCTCATCAGCGATGAGGCACTGGTTAAGTCAAAGCTCCAGAGCCTTGAACATCGTCGCCGAGTTGCCAGCTTATCGGTTTTTTATCGGTTACATTTCGGGGAGTGTGCGATGGAATTGCATGATTTAATTCCACCCAGCCTGTTCCATCATCGGACTACCAGACATACGGCGATGCGTCATCGATATATGGTGGACATCCCACCCATACGCACTAAACGTTTTGAGAATACTTTTATTATGCGTACAGCTAAGGAGTGGAATTCCCTGCCGGAGTCTGTGTTTCCCGATAGCTACAATCTAGGGGTCTTTAAGTGAAGAGTGAATAGGTTACTTTTAGGCAAGCGTACTCCACCGTCGACCACATCATCGCTTACTATCAGGTGAGATAATGGTCAATCGCAAGCCTATATTAGATTAAAAAAAAACCTGGATTTAGACTTATGCTATGTTTTATCTCGGGAGTAAGTCCTCGTCGGTTAATTTCCACGCAAACGAAGCCACTGGCAAGTAAACCAAAAAAACCAAAAACAAACAAACAAACCAAAAATAACCCATCCAGTTTCCGTACATCTCAGTAGACAAAGTACGAGGATGCCCCACCGGTCGTCCGCACGGATGTCCGGGAGTCAGCCGGCCCTGGCGCTCCGGTAGTGGACCGTTAGACCGGTTGCACCCGAATTATTGGAGCCGTGCAACCTACACTCATTGTCGTAGCGTTGCGTCCGCATTGCGATAGAAATACCCAGCAGAAACGAGCAGAAGAACCATGGCTGTAGCAAAAGGTAACACTCTTAACAACGCGTCTTTTAGTCTCCATATTTTCAGAATATTGTATGTATATAGTTGACCATCCGTTACGTTCCGAGATCCTATGAGCCCCGAAAGGCACGTTAAGCTATTGGTCCTTCTGCGAAACAGTCGTCTCGCAGAAGGAGGCTGCGGAGAGGGTGAGGGAGATTTCATCCGCTCACCCGATCCGCAGCAGACGCCCCGGGCGTCGGCGGAGGGCGGACAACGCCCTCTTCCAACCCCCCTAAATGGGTCCAGGAGCGACGGACTCGGGGACGTCCGTCGCCCCCCACACATCAGGACCCGAGATGGCGGCGCGTAGTGATCCACGCGCGCCCCTCTTAGACGTCGCGGAGGGAGTCCAACACCTCACTCCCCCCCAACCCAAGATCGAGGCCCGCAGACGCGGGCCGGCACTAGCTGGGGGTTACGGAAGTATAGTTGTTCCCGGGACCCCCAGCGTAGGTGTGAGATGGAACACCGGGGTGGTTTTTAGTCAGTAGGAGTCTGACAGACCCCTCCGCCCCCCCAAGGCGGTGGACATCCATCGAGGATTTACCATCCAGGAAAAAAAAAAAAAAAAATTGGTCCCGGCAGTCACTTGTAGGTCGTTATGGGTAGCCATAATCATAAACATTTATTGCATTCCATTAGTTTTACAGATGTTACAATAAAGCTAGGTACACAAACAGACCATGTTAAGGTACAGCAACAATTAATTAAATATTAGTCAGAAGCCAGAAAATCTAAAACAAGTCTTGCCAATGGGTATCATTTTACCCAGTTTAATGGAGGTTTAAAATACTGCATCCGATTGAACTGGACACTTTTATTGTGCGTACAGCTAAGGAGTGGAAATCCCTGCCGGAGTCTGTGTTTCCCGACAGCTACAATCTAGGGGTTTTAATTCAAGAGTGAATAGGTTTTTTTCTAGGCAAGCGTGGTTCACTGTTGACCATATCATCGCTTACCATCAGGTGAGATAGTGGTCAAGTGCTAGACTACAGGGCATAAAAAAAAGAAATTTGGCCCCAGGCAGATTGACTGCAAAGAATTTAATATGCACTTACATAAGTTTGTGCAACAGAAGGCAGTCTAAGATTTTGTATGATGCAAAAACATGTAGGTATACAGATTATTGCAGAATGTCTCAAACAAAGGACTATTAATATTGAGTTTGTGTTGATGTTATAATGCTTAAATCCTTTTTGTTCATGAAACTATAGTTTTAGCTGCTTACAATTATCAAACAGTGTTTAGTAGAATGTACCACATTCTAGTAAATTTCCGAAAACGGCCTTTTCCTTTACCCCTGTAATGAAATAACAGATTCCTTTTCTCAGACTTAATCTAATAATGCAACGTGTAAATGTTACCTCCGACTGCACTGAATAGGCCTTCTGTTCACTTTTATATTGTGACGATTGTATGTGTCGCTCCCGAACAAATTAAAACGAAATTTATTTTAGGCTGTTCCATTAACAGTACTGGAAATGAGGTACGCTTCTGGGATTCTTACAAATATGTTGTGTACTATATATATGTATAGAAATAAGCTTGCCAATAAGGCTATTGGATAACTATTTAGTTGACAGTAATTCTAAATATAATTTGGCCCCAATTATTAGGAAAATGTTTAAGTTTCAAAGTAAACTAAACCTCTCAGACGATAATAACTGCAATAAACAAAATTCCAAAAGCTTATTTACAAAATTTCAAACGCATAACTCCTTTAAAAAACATCATTAGAGCCACTTTCAACACTCGGCAACAGATTACTATTTCCGAAACATTCTAACGAACGCCCCTTTGAAACCGAATCAAAGTAAAGCCGAAAAAACCCTCGGAATTTAGTTAAATAAGCCAAAGATTAAACGTTTCTTTAAACTATTCCATCAATCTGGTTAATCTGGGCGTGTAAATAACGACAGGTCAGGGAGGGACAGAAATAGAGGGCTTTCAAGTGTTCAGGGAGCGAGGATCAGGACCATTTAATTTGAATTATTTAACACTAGCTTCTGCCTGCGGCCTCGCCCGCATAAAAGGTGTTTTATTATGTCAAGAAAAAAATACCAATATCCTAATCCAGGGCATGATCTAACCGTGCGCAAAGTTTCATCCAAATCCCATCAGATGTTAAAACTTGAACAGATAATAACAGACAGAGTTACTTTCGCATTTATAATATTATGTAGCATGGATGGATTACAGTACTTGGGCTTGTTTTAGATGAATTAAATTTTAAGACAAAAGACTTTAATTTAAAAGCCAATGATGACTTAAGAGACAACAAAAGCTAACAAGAAACTGTAACTAGTAATCGTGTCGTGCAATTTGTTAAATACAACGGTGATTGTGCTCGTATTGTAAGTAGTAATTAAATGCTATGGTAACCTGACATTATAAATGCGTTTAAACCAGAACGTGATATGCCAATACTGTTCCTTATTATGATGTGAGACAAAGAAATCATTCAGTGTTATACAATAACAATGAAGTGGAAAAAGAAAGAAAGGGATAGTGAATTCAATGAGGAGTAAATTGAAAGCCATTTATGTATTTGTCTATAAAGTTTAGCTTTGTGCAGGTAAATTCGTGATTAATTTGAAAGCATGTTACAGATAGTTGCATAATCAAACACTCTCGGAATAATGATAAATAATGATATAACTAAAATGACGTCCTAGAAAGACATAATACAAGTCTTATTGATGATGTTCTTCAGAAAGGCCAGGTGCGCTTAACGCATCGCGGGCATGCATATATGACCTGGGGCCTATTTAATAAACTCGACAATGACAGGTGACAATCTATACCATCTCTATCTATGTAATAAATATGGAATGCAATAAAGTATTGAGTATTGTATTGAGTATTGACAATCCGGCAATTTGTCAATTTCTTGAAGATTTATCACTGAAAAATTTGTCACGGTGGAAAATCTACAAATATGTTTATGTCGTGACAATTTGACAATTTTTTATTTTTTTTTGAGATGGGTTTGCTCTTGACTCTAGTCTAAGTCATAGGTGACAGAGACAGAGTCGACGATGGAGTGAGCTTACCCAGAAGGAGCCTGTTTACTCTAACTTTGAAGAGATTCGGGTTGAATGCGTTCGGAAACACAGATGCAGGTAGTGAGTTCCATTCATTCGCTGTGCGCATTATGAAGGATGTTTGGAAGCGCTTGGTGCGAATTGGTGGAATGGCAACAAGGTAAGGATGGTAACTTGCAGTGCGTCTAGATGTCCGATGGTAGAAGGGGGCTGGTGGGATGAGGTCGTGGAGTTCTTGAGCACACTCACCGAAATACAGTCTGTAGAAGACCGACAAGCAGGCAACCTTGCGGCGATGAGCCAAGCTGTGAAGCTTGGTATCCACCAGTTCAATGTCGCCGATGAGCCTCTTAGCTCTGCGTTCCACCGAGTCAAGCGCGGCAAGCTGATACTTTGCTGAGCCATCCCAAAGGTGGCTGCAATACTCCATGCAGGATCGGACTTGCGCTTTGTACAGGGTTAAAAGCTGTCCAGGCGTAAAGTATCGCTTCACCTTATTTAGGATGCCCAGTTTTTTGGCCGCAATTTGGGCTTTGTACTCAATGGAGGCGCCGAAGTTAAGACTGGATGTCAACTCCATGCCTAGGAGCTCAATCCGATCAGTCACTGGAACAGACGCACCCCGAAAAGTAGGCGCCCGATCGAAAAGACTCCTTTTAGCGGTAAAAAGACACGCCTGTGTTTTGGTGGCGTTAAAGGAGACCAGATTGTCATCACCCCACTGGGAGACAAGGCTTAAGGTCAAATCTGTCCGCTCTACCATAGTCTCTCTCAAGGAACGAACTTCATCCACTTCATTGTTTTAATAAACAATTCCTCTTGACAGGCGACAGGTGACAATTTGTTAGGATAAGTTGTCAAATTTGATTTATAAAACACTAAATTATCATGACAGAATTATCTATGTTGTATGTCTATAATTATATTTGTCGAATTATCAGAGATTTTCGATTGGCCAATTCACTCAATGTCAAATCATTTAATAGTTCAAGTCAGTTAATTTCAAGTAGTTCGACAGTTACATTAATTTTTAATTTCATTTTTTACAATTAATACGACTAATTTGAAATCAATGGTGATATCGTCGTCGACGGATAGCATTAGTAGTGAAGTGGATATTTGGTGCAAAATGAAAGATGTCGCATATTTAATCCATGACTTAACTTTTCTTTTAATGTGTCTGAATGAATATGCCTAGAACGGCTTTGAGTGTCTAAAACTACCGTTGAATATATAATTAACAATAGTGATTGTCAATTACCGTGACAAATAAGTCAGAGAATATTTTCATAGAGATTCGACAGGTAAAATATGGCAATTTTACGTTACTTTATTAAACGGGTTTTAAATCTGACAATTTTGTCAGTATTTACTTGTCTCATTTGGATATTGTCATCTTTATTAAACGGCACATGTCGCGACAATTGAGACTTATTTTTAAAAAAGTGTTAAAATTGTCGGTATGTCACGTTTCCTTTTTTTTTGGTACAATCTCACAGTGGCGACCACCAGTAAAGTGCCGAGGCAATGAAGCTCGACGAAGTCCCGGCAAATAATTTTAACTGTCTTGGATCCCGCAACGAAATTAATCAGAAAAGAATAACGAAGGAGTATAAAAAATACAAATTTCCACTTCCCTCCATACCAAGCAGGAGACAGAACAAAAAAATGCCAATAGGCACAAAGGGTCGATTACAACTGGGATAAGCCCAGTTGCCTAACACCACGGATAAAAATTATCATTATTATACTGGGATTGACTCGTTTATTAAATAGACCCCAGATGTATGAACGTTAATAAAGCAATATATAGTTGCATTTGCAGATGCTGTTCTGTAATTTCTGCCTAAACCAATAAAAAAACATGAGTTTATGTATGTATGTAAAATGAATCAACAAATTTCACAATTCAATACAAATAATGCACAGGGTTCAAATCATAAAACATAATTTTAGCACATGCGACATTTTAGCACTTTTCATCTACGATGACAGCTGGAAACTGTACCCACACTGTATAAATATACAGATCGTTAATGATTTATGGGGTATGGGGGGTAAGAGGGGGGAGGGTTAATTAGGGGGTGATGCAGTTGATGAAGGCTCGTGAAGTTGCGGAATGTACGCGTCTGGATCGCGACGTCATAAAAGAAAGGTAAGAAGGCTAGCTTAGACTAGAAACATACAAAGGAAACAGTCATACGTCTTGATGACACGGTTGGCACAGTGATTGAGCTATCGGCTGCTGCACTACGTGTCGCGGGTTCGATTCCCGCACGTAACAGATATTAATTTATTTATTTGCAAGAATATAGGTTACATAATAACATGGTAAAACAATTTTAGTCTCACTATATTCGACTAATCAGTCGTGCATGCATAATATTATGAAATTACGTCAATGTCATCATTAGTCATACACATCATATCATAATAAAATTAACAAAATTAACAGTCTTTCTTTATTAATATTAATTAGGCACATTATATTATAAAGTATATTAAATTAGATTATTAGATTATATTTCACAGTAGACAGTTTAACAATGTATTGATCAATTTTATAAATAATGTCAATACGTATAAACTATAGTGTTCGTTAGCCCATACCTATCTTATCTTATCTTTTCTTGTGGAGGGGCCGAGATACAACTCGGACACTTCGACCCATTGGGATCTATTGTGGTCCCCTAGATACCTTACTCCTCCCCAATCTCGTTGAAAACTCTTTTCATGAATTTTACAACGAGACTGGGAGATATGAGCCTATAGTCTCCTGGTCTTGGATATCCAGCCCCTAAGAGACTCATTCGCTTACCAGCCAGTGCATCGCATGTGCAAAGAAGATGCTCCATGCGTTCCGTATGTACCCATATGTAGCCCATACCTAAATCATGTCTGTTTAAAATTTAAATAATCATCTATTGAATAAATTTGACCTACAGATGGTTTTAATGTTTGTTAACGCACCCACGATACAGGAGAAATTCCTAGCGTGCCGCAATCTTTTCGATTCCCTGGTCAGGTAGTGTTACCTCTTCGGTTCTTCCACCATTGGGGTCTTATTAACAGCCTGGAGTCTACGTTTGTGCCCGACTGATATATAAGTCTAAAAATATACGATAAGTAATAATTAAATTGCCGCGAGTGCAAATTGTACTCGATGTACGTGAAAAATGTTGATGTGTGCGTACATTTCGGTTCTTTGTATGAACCTGGCCTTCTGTATCTCACCTATTCCGTGGCAACATGTTTGCACTCGTTCAATTGACATGACAGACAGACAGACGTGCATGTGGTAGAGAGATAAAACTTCGCCATGCTCGTAGGTACATATACCTCCGGAGGTGAGTCGTATTTGGGTTTAGTCGCGTGAAGCTAATTAAAAGGGTTGAAGATGACTGAGTTCGTAAAGGAATGGATTTGGTAAAGTTTGCCTGGATTTCAGAGATTCATTTTCTCCTGTGTTATCTTTAAAAACAATTTATTTATTTTTTTCTTTTACTTTATTGAGTAATTAATAACATATATTTGAAACTTATAATCTTGACAATCTAAGATGTCCGATGTAGTTCTAGATACGCGGCAGCGTGTCCAGCCAAGTTCAATAAAAAAAGAAACTGGCGAAGCAGCAGCTGTGTGTAATTTATTTTACGCCGCGATAACTTTCTATGAACGTATTCGAAAAATCAAATTCATAATCCTAATTAATTACTATGTAACTTACGCACTACATCCGATTCGTGTCTGTGAAATTTCGGTTCCAAAGTAGCCATAATACTTCTTGAAGGGAAGATTACGCACTACATCCGAACTCTGTCTTTCATAATATTTTGAACTTGGAACTCAAATCACGGACACAGATCACGGACAGGGATGTTTAGTGCGCAGCCATCACTAACAACGAGTATCATACGTAAGTATCAAGTTTAACTGATATAATGTATTTTTATAGCTGTAAAAACAAACTTTTTAGATTGTCACTGCTTTAATTATTATCAAAAATCTTTAGCCGTGCCAGTTGTAGAATTATAATTTTGAAAATGTCACGTAATTTTTTGTGTAAGTAATTTCTGTAATTTTCTTAAGAAAACCAGCCAGCAGTATAAACAACCTTTGCAGACTTGATTCACTTAGCATACACTGCACCCAGCGCCTGTCGGGTTACACAAATATTTGCGGTGACATCGTTCGTCTGGCTTCCCGTCAATGAGACTACACTTTACTCGTAAAATCACTGCCATAGTATTCTGACTTCAGCTAAACATAGGTTTTAAAAACTAACTTTTTGCAGTGGCTAGACAGATAAATCTTATCCAATAGAAATCTAGTTTCTACGACTAACTACCTTGAAACGTTTTATTTCTAAGTTAATACTCTTTTTCTCTCTTTTCAGTTAACTTAGTACTTACATAGAATCTACTAGATAATTGGATAGAAGCACTACTACTTAAACTTTTTACTTAAGATAAAACGTTAAAAGCTATTTCATTACTTAATTTAATTCACATCCTTAACTCACGACTTGCAACTGCACACACACACATAATGCTCCTTTAAGATCTTTTATGTGTGCAGTGATGATGTGTGCAAATCAAAACAAAATTTCTTTAACATTTTTAAGTTTATTTGCACTACAATCTGTCACAAAATGTTGGTGAATTGTTGAAATGGGAGGTCCAGCTGCGAATAATGCATTGAAACTCTTTTGGTATTTAAATGTTTTCAATACTTAACATTATGAACTGAAACCCAGTTTTAGCTGTCTTCGATTAGACTAGAAGCTGGCTTCAACGCAGTGGGAGACGACTAGACAGACGATAATCATGAAGTATATTGTGCTGAAATCTGACCAAAACTATTTGTTTCTCTAAAGAAAATTAATTCAACCCCACATTTATTTATACAACTCTTTGGCCAAATGAAAATAAGTCGGCTATTAAGGCGTATAAATGTGTGTGTAAGTGGTTTTTAAGAAAACACAAGTAGTGCATTACCGAGCCGCGGGCCGCGGGTAGCGATCAAAGCGCTCCTAATGAGCCGGCTCACTCGACGCCTTGCGAAAACATACGCCAGCATGCATGGCTTCAGATGCCATACAATTTGTCCAACTTAGGTACACAAGCACACAGATTTACACACTGATTCATCATCAAAGACTTTTACAATTATTAAATATTTTTCTTAATGCCTAATTTAGTAGCCAGGTGTTAATTTTTTTTATAATAAGAGCAACTGGTTCTCTGACCCCGATTTTTGTGTTGCGACCTTACTGTTTCGAGGGCACTTGGTGATGGAAAAGGCCCCAAACTACGTATTGCTTTACTTTGTTTTTTTAATTAACACTACTCTCAAAATGGTAACATTGTGAGGAAATGGTCCTACAATCAAACATTTGAAGACATGTGACATTTACCACACCGCACAGTGCTCGCGGGATGGGCAACTGCTACCTCCTTATCCAAGAGTGAAAGTCTGAGTCCCAGCCGTGGCATCGGTAATATGTATAAGCTAATGCCATACTGTTTCGATGAATTTGCGTTGATAAGACATCAGATTCACCTCCTACTGTTAAGGCAGTGTTTTTAATGGACTGTAATGTCATAAAGCCTTTCATAAATTTTCGTAAAATTTCTTCTCCTAATCTAGTTAAAGTCATAACTAGATAATGGATTATCTAACAGAAAAGGCCTTTACTAAATATCCGGAGTTCAGAAGCACTAATGAAGCTGATAATGAAGTTAAAAAGTTAATTCAAAAACGAAAATGAGTAATATTTCCGAAACTAGTTCACTTAATCACCACTATAGTGTGACCTACTGCATTAAAAAGATTCCATTGATTAGAGAGTCATGTAATAATGGATTTTAGTGATCTGCTGGGATATCTAATCCCCTCTCCGTCACAATCTCGCCGAACGGAAAATGTTTTAACATAGAGCACATCTCTTAAGAACCAGCTAGAGCTGTCTGACTTCAGCTTATTAAATGTTTTTTATAAGCTTTTATTTAAATTGCAATGAATGTAAGTATGTATGTAAGCGTTTTCAGGTCAAATCTTGCAACTGAATTTTAAAACAGTTGTCCTCTACCGATTAAGATGAAATTTTGCATACACGTTTAGTTTGGATGACAATGCATGGTTAGCTAAGTGACGTCATTCTAAAATCAATATGGCGGATGGCCCAAGATGGTGGACTAGTTATTTTTTGTGCACTGCCATGATATGGGTATCAAATGAAAGGGTTTGCTGCGAAGAATACCAAAAGCTTGCTTTAAAAAAAATGTTTTTTTAGTTAATAATTTTATACCTCTTTATAAACATTTGAGAGAGAAAAAGTATACCAGCCTGTTATTGATCCACTGCAGGGCAAAAGCCTCTTCTCATACAGAGAAGTTATAAGCGTTGATCACCACGGTTCCTCAAGGCAGGTTGGTGATTTCAAACTTTTATTAATTATTATAAGTCCAAGTTTCCTCACGATGTTTTAGTTCACCATTGTCAGCAATAACCAAGATAAACTTAGATATGAATTTGAAAAAGTCACATTGGTACTTGCTCGGGTTTGAACCCACGATCTCAGGACGAGAGGCGTCTTAGCCACAGGACCACCACGACAGACGCAAAAACAACTTATTCTAACTGATACTAAAATTTCCCTCCCTAATGCCACAGTCACTAGAGAAAAATAGGATAATCCTTAATAGCTGTGTGCCATATGGCACAGCAAAATAACATATTTATCAAAAGAATATCATCTAACACATGTTGTAAGGAAAATTGGCTTCTGTGTTGCTGTTAGCCGAAAATGTCTACTTATTTTCACATTTTGTATACAAAAATAAAGCGCGAAAAAGATAAGTACGTTAGATAAGGAACGTCACATCAGAAGATAATATTTCTGGAATCTTATTATTAACAATACGCCGAAGATTTACATTCATTCTTAATAAAACCTTTTTAGCGCCATAACGAGAATTTATTCGCCAATAAAATGTATACAGAGTACATTATTCATACGTACATAATTCTCCTTCAAAACCCAGTTAAAAAATCATAAAACTGCTTCCAGTTTCTTTAAAGAATGAGATTGCAAAAAAAACTGGAGATAAGAATAAATTATGAGAGAGGAAGTGGCATTGAAATAATATTAATTCGTTTGTCTCGCGGAGGTCGCGTCACCCTCTGTGGCGTCCCCCTCTGTGGCCACCCCGTATCGTCCCGGTGAGCCCCGGGCCGGTTTCAAGATGATCTTATCAAGGCCTGTCTGAACCTAGAACTAACCTTAGCAAAGAACCCTAGAACTAACAAAGCAGGTAAAGGGCTAGGCAATTTATGTCCTATGGCATTTCAAAAGTATTCATCTATTCAATACATAAAAATATTTTAGGAAAGAAAAACCCACTTATTTCTGCTATGTCCAGCAATGCAGCTTTAGCTTAAGGAAATTGGAAGTAATTTTCACAAACTAATGAAAAGCATAAGGAAAACCATGAAGATCTAATCAAACATTGGTGATTCTTAACAGGTTGCGAAAGAAAATTAGAGCTAGAATCTTATTAGCATCTTCTCGGAATATGTTTGAATTTAACATCTATGTTTGGTAGAAAACAATCCTTTAGTTAGTCTATCTAACTAATATTATAAAAGCTAAAGTTTTGATGGATGTGTGTATGGATGTATGTTTGTTACTCAATCACGCTAAAACGGTTGAACGGATCTGCATGAAATTTGGCACAGAGATAGAGATTATAATCTGGAAAATCACATAGGCTACTTTTATCCCGGTATAATGTTTTCTTGGAATGATAAAACAATTTACACGCGGGCGAAGCCGCTGGCAGAAACTAGTTCCATATAAATGTGGTATTGCGGTAGAAAGCTTGAATCTATTTACACATCATTTAATTAATAATGCTCCTTCTCTAGACAATACTATCATATGGGCGGAGATAATGACTTGAGTAATACCCATAACAATCATTTTGCTGAAAATAGGAGCACGCGGCGAAACATCATTAAAGAGAAGGTTTTTAAACCATGATGCGCACGATCCCCAGCGCTCTGGCATCGACGCAAGGAGGATTACAATATTGACAATTTTAATTCACGAACAGGCCACCAATAAGCAACTAAAAGGTTGAAATTATATAAAGAAGTAACACGTTCAATTCACAAAGAGGTAAAGCACTAAAATTACCATAAAAAGTCAAGTGAATCCTCTTTTCTTCAAAGATTCGACAAGTTCGGCTACTGAACGAATCTCTCCACACAAACTTCTGCAGTTACACTTTGCATTCGCTATCTTAATCCGAATGGGGAGAAGTGGGATTTTTTGTAAATGCTCATTACACTTAGACGCGAGGGGATTAAGATCCATTCTGAGGGATCCGACTAAGACAGACGAAGGTCGACGAACCCATTCGGCTATCCGAATATCTTAGAGTAATCTAAGACTTGTGGTTTTATGCAAAAAGCAGACGAGGGTCCCTATTACTACAGACGCCCATATTTTTGACTGGGTAAACTGTAACTTCAGTGTTTGCCGTCATAATGAAATGCAATGTTTGGTTATCCTCGGGAGGTTGCTCTGCGTCAGCGGTTACTTGGAGAATGGATGTTGAATGAGGATCGTGTAAACAATAGCGTAGCGTATTCATTATTTAAATGGATAAACATCATAATACACCTGGACCATATACATATTTTCATAGCTAAGATAACTTTTGAGTCGAGAAAATAATATGTAGTAAACCTTGTTAGTACATAGGCTCTTGCTATGTTACTAGGTCAATGGAGTACAAATTGGCCCACGGTAAACGATAACGATAGCTGTTGTTACAGGAGCACTCAGCCTGAGCAGCCCTATCATGCACGTGAACGAATGTGGAAGTGACAGTTTATTTCGTTAGCCACTTAGCAGCTGATTGACCTGGGAGAGCGCACCACTCACACACACACGCGCAACATAAAAACACACCCACTGTATCAGTGCATAATTTAATGTAAATTGCATGACCGTAATAATTATGTCTATTAATAAATGTAAGATGAAGTCGACCACAAAAATTTACATGACAGGTTAAATTTATTTTTATTTTTCTGCCTTATGAAACGTAAATTGTATGACCGTTATAATTAATAATTAATGTAAAATGAGTTTAACTAAAACAATCAATGCAATGGATAACAACTACCAACAATTGAAAGTGTAATAGTATTACTATTATTATTTTAAACATAGCCAATAATATCGACATACATAACATTGTTAATCGCTTGGGTATATTACAGTGATACATAAATGCAAATTTTAAGAACTGTCTTTCATGAATATGAACCCTGAACTTTAGGACCAAGCGAGATAAATGTTTCAGCTTCCACACCGTTTATTTTCTCTGGTATATTTTTTGGCAGCTTTGAAGAACGCTTAGAGAAGTTATTACAAATAATAGTATCAAAAAATGTTGTTTAAATAATGTTCTTCTAAGAAATCCTTCACTCTTTAATTATAGAAATATAGCCCGAAGCGTCCTTAATTACAACAAGACCAGACGTGATTTATAAGCTAGATGTTTTCACAATATTTTTAAAAGTGTACCAGCAGAACAATTTTGCCTTAACTAAAGTTCCGTTTTGAAATATTGAACGTCTAAGTATCAAAATGTGCTTTAGCAGTTCCTCTCGAAAAACGCTAAAACAATCGTCAGTTGAAAATAAATCGGTAGTTTAGTGAAGTTTTCACATTTTCAAAGATACGGCAGCTCGCGAAGTTTCCCGGAGCTCGACATTGTTAGTTTTCAGTTTAGAGATCGTGGGTTAAGCTAGGATACAATTGAGATTGTACCGACGTCGCTGGCACAACCCATGAGGTTCGGGATCGAGTTTTGTTTCGGAAATCGTATCACCATGATCGGTTTCGTACGGAATAGAAAATGCTTTGGAAACAAATGCCATGCAATGTAGAGTTTGAGTTCTTGCATCTCTGTGAGCAAGCACACTTTCAATACGGTTATTCTCTAGTAGTTCTTTAATCAATTTCAGAATATCTTCTTAACATTTACCAAGCTTTGTAGAACAACCACAACCTCATTAACTATTCTCTTGAACACATTAACGATTTATATCTTCAACAATAGAAAGCACAACACGTCGCCTGTAACTTGGCCCTGTTTCGAGTTCCTAACTTAGCGGTCAGTGGATTTTAAAGACTTCCTACGTACAGTAAATTCCATTAAACCTCAGAGTTTGCTATAAGTTTCGGATAATTTAAACTTTACTTATCGTTTGTTTGCTTTCGGTCAACTACCGACGTATCCTTTGAACAGTTTCCTCTCAACGGGCAGAAGATGAGTGGCGGCAAAGCAAATGACTTATAACGATTACCGTCGGCATACATCAGTAAACTAAATGTATTATTCCAAGTCATAAAGAATCATAAGAATGTATGGTAACAAAAGTAGTGAACATAACGATCCATCATAATAATCGACACAAAGGAATTAGTGGAGGCGCAATGATCTCTGACCTGACCAGTGCCAATCAATCAACTTGATCCCGCTAAACAGCGCATTCTGTACTACATGACCGCACACGAGCAACTGATAATGAACCCTGTGTCGAAAGAATTAAAGATATATTTACTCTGATAAACGAACATGCGCTAAGTACCCATATTGACGTGATTAATGAAACAGATCTCAATGCACACGAGGAGGTGTTTAATCGTTACATTGATGTATTAGTTCAAATAATAGCGGCACTCTCTTAAAAAAGTCTTATAAACGAAGACTTACGTTGAAGGAGGAACGTTTTAGTCTTTGCGGAAAACCATAAATCTATGTGAGACAACGTAGGAAAAACAAAGATCTACCGCGGGAACAGTGATAAGACAAATGCGAAATAAAGCTTCTCGGCGAGGTTATAAGAAGTAATGCTCATTAGAAACAAATGTTTCCTGCTAATAATCCAGAGGCGGACATTTTATATTTTTACGTAAACGGCGATACTCAGACGTTGCGCGGAAATTATTTTCTTATTTCAGTTTAAATTCCGTTTGGAGTTTTCTTGCTGCATGTCTGGTAGGTTTTTGCTGAGATAACTGTTGGAGCTTTCGAATGTGATGAGCAACGGGCAGAGCGGCTGCTATGTGATGCTAATAATGGAATTTAAGTTAGGTATTCCAAAGCAATGGCTTAGTTTGAGGCTGAATAGTTAGGCATAATAACTGAATATTCTGTTATCAGTGTAACATGAGAGTATGCAATACTCAAAGCCTACTACTAAACTAACTAAAGCTATGCTCGAGTATAAAATATTTCTTCATTTGAATACACACCATCAAGAACTCGTTACGAATAATATAAACAAACGCCTCCATACTTTAGGCTTTGTTTACTGAGCCTTAACCGTATTTCCTTTGATATCAAAGCTGAATGTATCAGTACATAGGCGTTCTGGAACAAACACGGCGATATATTAGAGAGGCGACAAGCGCATTGACAAAGCGAGCCACACTGTGATCGATGGCACAATTTATCAACTATTTACTGAACTATTCAGGGGCCCTTATCGCACAGAAACAAAAACATCTCAGCGATTTGCAGAGGTCTCAACGAGACGAGCTGGTATTTGCATAAATTTGCGTTAAGTAAATGGGGTCCCATGACAAGTTTAATCTTGTCTTTAGAATTTATTGCCTCCTAGTGCCGGCTGCAGCGTGCCAGCATTTGCATTGGCTAAATAAATATTTGCCCTCAGTTTAAACTGAGACGTCTTCACTGACTTTCTTTCACAAACACTGTTGCTTTTGTGTTGATTTCAATTATACATTATTTGGACTGATAAAGGGCAGGTTCCTGAAGGGATACTTTTTGTTTTCCTTAGTTTCAGTCATGCAGTCAAGGCAAGTTCTCAGTTATCTTTGATAACTTATGGGAAAAGGCAAATATTATGGAATTAGAACAAAATAGACTACTTAGGATCAACATGAACCAATCCAGAAATATATTTTATACTTATGAGCCAACCAAATCATGTTCAAAAGACATGGGTACTTTTCTTACAAACAGAGCTCTATCCTCGTCACTGAATAATCGTTCCCAACTTTCAGTTTCATCATTGAATTACTCAACGTAAAGGTCAACCTTCTTCAGACATCCAACTCCAAAGAGATCTTCGTTCCAATAATTTAATTAATTAAACTCATAACTCTTTTAGCCTTCAAATAAAAAACTTAAGTGTCCGTTAATATCATTTGCCAGCACGCCAAAAACTTTTCACTGGTGTAAAGTTCAATGGATACTCTATTTCTAAATTAAAAAGGTTGAATTCAGCTTGTGTGAATTCAGGAACTCTGCAAATGTCTAATTTGCAAATGGAGGCATGTCGTAGGCCGCGCAATTTGGCTTAAGCGAAAACTCTTAGCACACCTTTGCGAACGCAGTCCTGTGGAAAAACAGAGCATATTTATGAATACTGCCGTTACATCGACGGACTTTAATTATTTTAGCTTAAGTAGTTGGAGCTTTGATTAGATTACAAAGAAATAAAACTAGGCTCCTTAACAATGACTTGGTGATGCTGAAAACACTACGTTGAGCACTATGTTGTGTTATGTTATGTTACTATTTTTGTCTAACAATGATAAATAGATACTTATTATTAGAAATAGCAATTTTATTTAAATTTATTTGACATTATATTTAATTGACTTGTTTTGACATAATAGTTATTACTAGTGACAATACATTGGATTAATTTGAATTAACAAAGTTTTTGAGACATAAATTGTATTAACTTGACATTAAATATATATTTTTTTTGTTACATTTCTTGGTTTAATTCGACATTTAATTACTTGTGACATATATCGTATTAATTTGAAATTATATTTTCTTGACATTATAATTCTAAATTGTGAAATGTACCTATCAGGAACAAATTTGCTTTTATTTATTTTTTGTGACATGTTGAATTAACTTGACATTATAATTAATTCTTGTGACATACATCGGATTGATTTGAAATGGTTTTTTTATTTTTTTATTTGACATATACATATTTATATATATTTTGATATAACTTGACATTATGATATTATCTTGAGGCATGTAACTATGGAATAAATTTGAAACGATATAATAATTTTTGGAACATAAATATATTAAATAATTGTGTATAAAAATAATTTAATTTACCTTCAAGTGTAACATAATAATTGTTGTTTTTTGTAATTTTAATTATGTAATGTTCGACACAATGTAAACTGTTTGAGAATAAATAAATGAAAATGAAATGAAAATGTGTCTAAAGAATCTAACACCCGATTTCTGAATCAAGAATTTGAAGTTGATTTTCATTGAATTCTATTTTAGCCTGAAAACCTGTCAAACTGTGACATAAAAAGTAGGGTGTGGCACGACGTTAACTCCAATCCTCAATTCAGGAACCGGCTCTCATCAAACTTTCGTACGAAAATCTTTAACTTGATTGACACTGACAGATCTTTTTCACTATAGATCTAATATTAGGCCTGAAGATCTCTGTGGGTACTGACCTTAGAGGAAATGGTTTTATTTGGCCCTAGGAAGGCCTTTCTTTTAAACTCCCGACAGAAAAAGAGGGGAGATATAAATTTTACGTGTGTACCTGGGTGTTTGTTTTTTTTTAAAGTGACTTTTTCTGGAGTGTTCTTAGCTAAATTTGAGAAAATCGATTTGTCGTTAAAAAAATATGAACCATTTTAATGTTTGAATCGGGGTGTTTTCGCAAGATATCGTGTCATAATTACGTGTTCAATAGATTGCCGATCGAAGCGTGTCTACTACTACATAAATTAAGTAGCATAAAATAAAAAGGGTCGGGGTGTTTTTTAAATTTTGCTTGTTGTGGTTATGACTCTGAGGAGAGCCGTTTGGGTACTTATACATTGGCTGTAGAACTTAATGCGTTGAAGTACTTTTTTTGCAATAACCACGGGTGAGGCAAGACTTTTTCTATACTTCGCTTAAACACTGCAACTAAATGAAAAATCCCACACAATATTCCTAAACCCACCGTCAGACTCAGCTACAGTACACTACACTACACCTCTACATTGCGCAACTTTGTCCGCAACTAGCCCCGCGCCGTCGGCGACTGTCTATAATAGCCGGCGTTATCTCCTTACCGTACTAACCGTCCTTAAGCTAAAATGTCACTATCTGACATTTAGTTCATTTTAGTTTTTAGAAACCATTTAATCGACTCAACACGATACAACAGCAACAATTACAAAGCAAAAGAGAAGACTAATAAAAAAATTCATCATCATCAGCCTATAGCAGTCCACTGCTGGACATAGGTCTCTCCAATTGCACGCCATTTGGTTCGATTTTCGACAACTGTCATCCAGCTGCTAACAGCCACCCTGCGAAGGTCGTCGCTCCACCTAGCCTGAGGGCGTCCTAACTTACGTTTACCAGTTCGCGGTCTCCACTCAAGAACACGTTTACCCCAACGGTCATTGGTTCTACGACTTATATGGCCGGCCCATTGCCACTTCAGCTTACTTATTCTGTGAGCTATGTCGACAACTTTGGTTCTCTGCCGGATCACCTCGTTTCGGATTCGATCCCTTAGAGAGACTCCAAGCATAGCCCTTTCCATAGCTCGCTGAGCAACTTTGAACTGATGAACCAGCCGTATTGTGAGTGTCCACGTCTCGGCACCGTAGGTCATAACAGGTAGGACGCACTGGTTGAAGACTTTAGTCTTCAGGCTTTGTGGGATACGCGACGAGAAGACTCGACGAAGTTTTCCAAACGCCGCCCAGCCCAGCTGTATTCTTCTGCTAGCCTCCTTCTCAAAGTTGTTCTTACCAAACTGCAGAGTTTGCCCGAGGTAAACGTATTCTCGAACAACTTTGAGAGCACCGCCATTGATCACAATCGATCCCGGCGTGACGTGTGAATTGAACATAACCTGGGTTTTGTCCAAGTTCATCCGGAGACCGATGCGTGCAGGAGAATCAGCTAGGCTATCCAGCATCTGCTGCAAGTAGTGCACCGACACTGCTATTATGACGATGTCATCCGCAAATCTCAAGTGTGAGATGTACTCGTCGTTAATATTAATGCCGCGTCCTTCCCAGTCCAGCATCTTAAACATATCCTCCACCGCGTTACTAAACAATTTCAGGGAAATTACGTCCCCTTGTCTAACCCCTCGACGCAGTGAGATATGTCTAGTTTGCCGGTTCTGACTTTGGACGGTCATTGTTGCGTTTTCATAAAGACATCTCAGCACTTGGATGTATCGCCAGTCAACTTGGCATCGCTGCATAAACTCCAAAACAGACCAGGTTTCGATGGAGTCAAAAGCCTTCTCATAGTCCAATAAAGCAAAACAAAGGGGCCGATTATACTCTTCGGACTTTTGCATAATTTGCCGCACTGTGTGGATGTGGTCTATGGGGCTGTATCCTCCTCGGAACCCGGCCTGCTCCGGTGGCTGAAACACGTCGAGTCTTCGCGCTAGACGATTTGTGACGACTCTCGAAAACAACTTATAAACGTGACTAAGAAGCGAAATGGGTCTGTAGTTCTTCAAAAGGGTCTTGTCACCCTTTTTCAAGAAAAGAACGACCATGCTCCTCTGCCACGCCATTAGAGTTCTCCCAGAGAACAGGACAGAGTTAAAGAGCTCCCCAAGCTCCTTCAATACCGTGCGTCCTCCCGCTTTCAGGAGCTCGGTTGTAATCCCGACCTCGCCAGGGGCTTTTCCATTTTTAAGCTGTTTGAGCGCACAGAAGACCTGCCTGAAGTAAGCCAAGATGAAATCGAGGCGGATTTCATCTTGGCTTACATCAGGCAGGTCTTCTGTAAAATGTCGGGTTAAGGTGGCTCTAGAATCATCATTTTCGGGATCAGGCCGAGATGCATGCGATGCGTACAGTTTTCTGTAGAAGTCTTCTACTTCCGAAAGAATCTCCGGCCTCGAAACGACGATATCCCCACCAGATTAAGTCAGTTTCGTCAGATGGCTCCTCCCAAGTGGCTGGAAGAACACTTTGGACCCCCGGTTTTGCTCAATCGCTTTCTCTATAGAGAGCGTATTGGATCGTCGGAGATCGCGTCTTACCAGTTTCCTAATTATTTTGTTGAGTGCCCGCTGTTCTGACCAAGTGGCTGGTGGATTTTTATGTCGCTCCGTCATGAGCTTTAGAGTTCCATTCGAAAGTTTAGACTGCCGGCCCATACGCCGCATCTTACAAAATCTCGTACCTTCCTTCCTCAGGATTTGCACCATTTGGTCGAGCGTCTGGTCAACGTCATCTGTGGTTTCCACGACAGCGAACCGGTTCTGCAGGTCTGACTGGAACGCTTCAGATCCTAACATAGTTTGGAGAATGTTTGGACGGAGCCTTGACTTCATGAAACGAGTTCTCTCAAGCTTGAAGTTAATATTCAGAGAGCCTCGGACAAGTCTGTGATCGCTGCCGGTATTAAACCTATTGATCACTGAGACATCCCTGAATATATGCTTTTTATCTGTTATGATAAAGTCTATCTCATTTTTAGTCATAGCGTCGGGGCTTTGCCACGTCCACTTCCTTTGGGGCTGTTTCTTAAAAAAGGAATTCATTACGAAAAGCCCCTCCTTCTCTAGGAAGTTGACAAGCATTTGCACCCTATGATTTCTGCTGCCAAACCCGTAGGATCCTACTACCTACTACCGATTCGCTGCAATTCTGTACTCCCACTTTAGCGTTAAAATCCCCCATGACAACGCTGTAGTGGGTCTTAGTGGTGGAGTGCAAGGCCTTGTAAATGTCCTCGTACATTTCCTCCATTTCGTCTTCCGAATGCGCCGAGGTCGGTGCGTAGACTTGCACCGACCTGCTATACCTCTCAGTTAGCTTCACTATGAGGTACGCTACCCTGTTCTACACGCTGCAGACTTCCACAACGTTGCCACAGATAGATTTGTTAACCAGGAACCCGACACCGCCTTGGGATAGCTGGTCTCCCTCTCGGAAATACATAAGGTGACCCGATTCAAGAGTTATTGTATCCTCCCCCTCTCTTCGGACTTCGCTCAACCCCAGAATGTGCCACCTTATATTCCCGAGCTCCTGTTCAAGCTGCACGAGATGTTCATCGAGCCGTAACGTGAGTCCGTTTTATGTAGCCAAGGTCAGTTGGGATTTTTCGCACCCCCGAGTGCCCTGCCGCTACCGTGACCGCCGCCATAATCAGCAATAACGCCACGCTGGGCATGCGGGTTCAGGCAGTTTCTCGCACTGGTGACGCTGCTGCCCGTCACCAGTCTGTGCCATTTAACTGAGAATATTTGTTGAAATGGTTATACCGCCATTTGTCGGTTGTCGTCAGAGCCTCGTTTGTTGATCAGCAGGATGCACCACGAGCAGGTGAGGTTGACTTAGGGCTCTAAGTTAGTGAGTGCGCCCCCTTACATCCCCATAAAAATCGTCGTCCATCCCCGTAAAAAAATTACTAAGTTCAAAAATTGCGCCGGGTGTGCCCATACCAAAAGGATTCCCAACTTAGCAATGCTGAGGGTCAGACAGTCTGCAAAATAAGATGCCATCGTCGTTATCAACAAAAAAATCTATATCGATCTATCTAAGCAAAAATTGTACTATCAATTGAAATCAAATTCATAAAAAAAGTGTTTTTTTTAAACAAGATTTTTTTCGAATTCTTCTCAGCTAAGCCTTTCATTTGATACCTATATCATGGCAGTACACAAAAAATAACTAGTCCGCCATCTTTAACCGTGTATGCAAAATTTCATCCTTATCGGTGGAGGATAACTGCTTTATAATTCAGTTGCAAAATTTGACCAGAACACACTTACATACAAACATGGCAAGTTAAATCAAAGCTTGTAAAAATAGCATTAGGATCCCTAAATTAAGTGGGTATTATGACGTAATCTCATCGAAAATAGGTTTGTAAACACAAACCTGTTTTCGATGAGATTACGTCATTGACATAAACTACATAACACTATACTTATTCAAAAGTCCGCATTAAGATCTATTTTTGACACCGAAAACTGCGTATGCGCATTTTACTGACAATTGATAAACTGCATAATATTTTGTGCTTTTTTGTGTACGGCTCAAAATTTGGTTTTGTCAGATAGTGGCATTATAGCTTAAGGAATGCACCGTAGCTTTCATTTAAGTTCGTCTTGTGCGCTGTTCTCGTCGACATGCTTTGTCTAATGTTCGGTGTAACGAAGACCGCGCTTTTTATTATGATTAAGTAAGGATAAAGTTAGTTATAAGGGTATAAAAGTGATTCTTCGATGAGGGAGTCTGTTGCCTATGGACATCAATGATATTTAGCTTTCCATCAGCGAAAAAATTGCCTAATTGGATTAGAACTGCCAGTGAATCCTTTTCAACTTCCCCCAACAAACAAACAATTTCACATCGTTCTCGAGTACCTGCTAATTGGATGTGAATAATGTTTATGAAATTAACAACACCCCTTAAATTACACTAGCTGTTTCCCGCGACTTGGTCTGCGTAGCATTAGTACTTCGACTAGCCTACATTTATATTTCACGCAATAATATTGTAGGTGTGTGACCGCCTTACTTGAGAAATTATTAGTTCACCACACAAACTTCCATCCCCCTGATTTCCGGAGACAAAAACTATTCTACGTCCTTCCTAGTGTCTCCTTATATCTATAATGTATACACCTCTCCAACAAATTACATCTAATTTGGTTCAGTCTTTCTTTCAAAATCACTTTGCATCTGTAATATAACCAGCTTCTGCCAGCAGTTTGACCCGCGTGAAAAGTGTTTTCTTATACCAAGATAACATTATCCCACGATGAAAAGTTTAGCCATTCAGCATATAAACTATTTGAGTAACAAACATACATAAATCCAACCAAACTTTCGCATTTATACTATTAGTAAGAAGTAAGGTAGTATGGTTTGGACTTAAACAATTGAAATTACAAGTAAAATTTCAAAATTTAAAAAACCCCCGACACATTTATCTTGCGAAAACACCCCGATTCAAACAGTAAAACGCCCATTACTTTTGAATGGCTGAACCGATTTTATTCAAATATAGCTAAGAACACTCTCGACAAAATCACCTTTCAAACAAAAAAACCTCAAACTTATAACACCTCTCTTTTTCCGGCGGGGGTTGAAAACTGACGGAAAAGAGTGTCCGTGGATTTTCTTGCACATTCTTCTCCATAGAGACCTAGGTACTGACACTTGTGAATGTGCTAATAGATTTATTTTTAACCCCCGTCAGAAAAAGAGAGGTGTTATAAGTTTGACGTGTGTTGCTGTGTATCTGTGTGTCTGTGTATCTGTGTGTCTGCCTGTGGCATCATAGCGCCTCAACGGATGAACCGATTTTGATTCAGTTTTTTTTTGTTTGAAAGATGATTGTGTCGAGAGTGTTCTTAGCTATGTTTGAATGAAATCGGTTCACGCGTTCAAAAGTTATGGGCGTTTTGCAGTTTGAATCGGGATGTTTTCGCAAGATAATTGTGTCGAAGGTTTTTGAAATTTTGAAATATTTACTTGTTACAAGCTTTTATTTAACTTGCAATGTATGTATGTAATTTTGTTCGGGTCAAATTTTGCAACTGAATTTTAAAGCAGTTATTCTCCAACGAATAAGATGAAATTTTGCTTACATGTTTAGTTTGGATGACAATGCATGGTTAGCTAAGTAAATTCATTCTAAATCCAATATGGCGGACGGCCCAAGATGGCGGCCTAACTAGGCCGCCATTTTTTGTGCTCTGCCATGATATGGGTATCAAATGAAAGGGTTTGCTGAGAAGAATACGAAAAAACCTGTTTTAAAAAAAGATTTTTAGTGTAATTTTTCTTGTTTGACTATTTAAAAGTACCTATTTATGGTCTAGTTGTTTTTTTTTTTTTTTTTTGATTTTGTGGGTGTAATACAGGTGCACCCCTGCCTCACCCTTTGGATATTGCAGGCGTATTGTTACGTTATGAAATAAATGCTATTATATACTTTACGTTTCCAATCGTATCCATTGGACCCTTTGATTTCCTTAATTATTTTTCTTATTTCAGAGATTTATTCAGCGACTGAATAAACACCCGAAATCACAAACAGAGCCTAAAACACCAATTACTATTTAAGCACCTAATATTTGGCGAATTTCCTAACAGTATACTAAATTATCCTCAGTCAGTTACCCAAGTCCCAAGTTTGTAAGTTAAGCTAATTGTCCGCGTTTCTTGCCGACTATTCGACTAAAAATACTTACATTAGGCTTTTTCGCTGATTTCTCGCAAAAACTGCCTTGCGGTCAACAGTACCGGAGGGAGGGAGGGCAAGGGAGGGCGATTTATATCCCTCTCATCCCTTGAGGATTCTCTTATCGACTCAACTCATACCGCCTGATATATGACTGGGTAGTGGAACGGAAAATCTGGTTTATATGTTTCATTTAGATTATCTGTAGAATGGCGGGCGCGGGGCGGGTTCATTCAAGGGTTATTAGAGAGGGTTAAGTTCCGTATTGCTATTAATTGGCTAGTCGTTGTAGTGATGCCTGGGACCTTCACTTGATATCCTTATTCGTGGTTTGATTATTTTATGTTTAATTTAATTATATTTTCTATCGACTGATGCGATTTTTATTTTACGAAATTCGACATGAGCAATCTCACCACGTCAGACTCTGAATAGAGATATTTGTGGTCCACTGTTTAGTAACTCATATTCTTCTTATTGTTATAATTAATCAGTTTTGGTCAAACCCATACATAGTTAGGACCATTATTGTCATTTTCACTAACGCATTTCATAAGCGATCACCCACAAATCCAATAGCTTAGCGAAACCCATTGACGGAGGGTTCATTAAGCCATTAATACATGTCCATACAAACGCGACGTGTCGCTCCTACACTGGTGTTATTAATTAAGAGTTGGCGGTATTCAGCGCCTCCATTTGTACACACTCGTATGTTATAAGGCTGTGTGGTTTGTGCGGTAATATTACGCACGGTGTGGTGGAGGATCACTCGTTTGAGGGTGTTGTGGTGACAAGATATTAGACTTCAGGTTTACCTTCAATGTCTTTGTAGAGGTAGAAAGTATGTCAGAGATATGATAGTTATTGCAATTTTGATTTAGTTTTTTTTGTTAGTTAAAAATCCGTCAATTCTGGCAGATTAGGACTCATCACTCGGTTATTGTCAGTTCTTACAGTTTAGAATTCGGCATCATCAGCGCACAACAGTCCACAGCCTGATATAAGCTGGTCTAACCACACGCCGTTTGTGTCGGTTTTTGCCGTCTCTTTTCAGCTGCTACTAGTCAAAGAGTACCAATTCACGATCTCCACTTAAGAGCAATGTCTACCCCAACGGTCATCGGTGTCAGTTTAGCTTGTTCGAGACTTGATTACTAAGGGTTTACGACTCATCACCTCGTTACGGTCAGTTTTGGCAGTAAATTACTAGTAACTCCGTCGGTCACTGAGAAAAATATATTCAAAACTAGTAATTTCATCATAAACTTACAATCAATAAATCAACGTAAACAACCATAATTTCCATACAATTTCAATCAAACACCAACAACTATCAATCACTAGCACTACATTCATTGAAAGCCAGCTTCCTTTCATAACGTTATCGCGGCCATTTTTTACCGTTTCTGCTCGGCTCCCGAACACTCCCGATGATCTCCGAGCGCGCGTTTCATCACACGTCATGTTCGTCAGTAAATCATCCCGCGCCGCCGGCTATCTTCACTCGACCTAGTAACACCCCTTAGACCTTACGTGAGGCAGTGAAGTTTCAGAAATACCAGTTGGCTTTTTTAGTTTCAGAATCTTTGCTTGCAATGCAGCTTAGTTGAACTCTTCTTTATTGAATATGAAATATTATAATATGTAAGTAATTTAATAAAGCAATCAGATCAGATCAGGATATTAAGTTAGATTATTATGTTATTTTTTTCATACATACTGATAAATTGCCTGATCTCTACTCACTACTACTCACTACTAATCTGATATTTTGGATAGCTTGTCGTTTGTTTAGCCTACACTGTCCTACTGCTGGACGAAGACCTTCCCCGTTCCTCCAGAAATTCTTTTCAAGCACCACCTCAAGCTGCAACCCTCTCTCAACCGTCCAGAACGTCTCGCCACGTCTCGATTGCTGGGCCGGCTTCGGTGGCGCCGTCGATCTATCGAATGGAAAACGCAATCTTTTAATTATGTATATTTCCAAAATATCTTTGACTCTTCCTCTAACATAAGACATCTTTATTGTTCCAGGTACGTAAATCAATCTTTAGCAACGCGGCGGCGGCGGTACCTACAATAATTGCGCTGACATTATGCTAACATGCAAATCTCGGTAAGTGTTAGTTGCTACTAGTGAGCAGTAAATTACGAGTGGTAGGAGTCGAATTTAATAATATGTGGATGGTGGGTGCAGACCTGAGTCACGCCGTAAATTAGGCATAATGTGAACATAGGTCTTTTGTGTGGACTTAGAATATTGTACAATTTAATGCGCGGGTGTAGAACTTAAACTTTTTCAATGCCACGTAAATCGTCAAGCCAGAAACTATTGCTTTACACCATCGCAGTGCCTCAAAAGTCAAACAAGAGTTGAATATATCTACAATCATAGAAACAAAGGCATATTTTGTTGTGAAAGCGAAAGAAATACTACGAGTAGTATTATACAATTGCAATTATTATGGAATCGCATTCCATCTAGCCCGTTCCATCATCGGACTACAAGACGTATATAGTACGACGATGCGCCATCGGTATGTACATGGTGGACATCCCACCCATACGTACCAAACGTGCTTCACCATCGACATCATCATCGCTTACCATCAGGTGAAATAGTGGTCAGCGCGAGCCTATCAATATTAAGAAAAAAATATACAGGTTGAATTTTTCAAGTGGGTGTGGATGGCCAAATTTGAAACTATGAGGACTAGCGGCAATCACTCAAAAGAAGTCACGAGGCCGATTTGATGAAAACTAAAACTGCATCATTGAATTTTCGAAAAATCAATATTCCTAGCCAGGAATCGGACTCGTGCATTTTGAAAAAAAAAAACACAAGCTGCCATCAAGCCATTCGATAGTGTCGCTAATAAGGATAATTGTGTTAAAATTTATCCTCATCCTTAAGTTTTCCATATGCCAAAATGTTATCCTTATTAGCGACACTATCCAATGATGCAGTTTTAGTTTTAATCAAAATCGGCCTGGTGACTTCTTTGAGTGTATTCCGCTATTCCTCATAGTTTGTTATTCCTCATTTGGCCAACCACGCCTACTTAAAAAAATCAACCTGTATACTTATATCGTTGCTGTTTGTTATACAAGTTTTCGCAGAGAGTGTCATCATACGACTTTTGTTCTTATGCAAACGGTTTAGTATGCCGAAACATTCTACCTCTCATATTGAACCTTTTACGTCTTCCCTGCACACTGGCGACTCATTGATCCCCAGAGCCATGGAGTGGTAATAAAAACTGAGCGTTGTATCCGCCTCCGCGATGATTAATGCACTTCTGCCAGCTCCCATGAAGCCAAGGGTCCTCACAATGGATGGCTCACACCCGTGTGTCTATTATGTATGACTACTCCGAGCGAGGCTTCGAATGCTGAACTTTGGATGAAAGGAAGGAGCGGTAAAAAGACATTCGCGGGGCTTTTCTTTTTCTTGTAATGATTTTGTTAACTTAAATTATAGTATAATGTTCGCCTATATAGTTTTAGAACTACATTTGCCGTACTTATGTTCTTAATGGACTGAAGCCCACAAGATGGGAGCTGATAAAACAAGAAACTTCAAGAATGGTATCTGAGAAAGCTCCAACAAGTATCTCGATCTATTTGTTGGTTGGATTATGTCATTCTTTTGTACCTATTCATTTATGGCCGTACCTATCGTTGATGTTGAAACCGGCAATAAATGAATTTTATTATAATTTATTTGAAACATTAATGCAAACCAAAACTATACGATCGGAAACCATCTCCACTGCAAATTTGCCCGTACACCAACATAGTGGATACCCACCATTACGTCCCATAGAATCGAATTCGATGCTTTTGAATAGGATGAACCCAACCTCCCGATATATAATGGTCCACTATATCTACGTCATTGCCGGCTATAACATCAATCATAATTATGTCAAATGACACTGAATAGTACCTCTTGCTTACTAACTCTCTCGACATTCCAGGATTATTTAGAAAAAAAAGGTTAGTTAATGTTGGTAACGTTAGTTAGTTAATGTTTTATTTGGAAGTCGGCTGTATTTTTTTGAAAAAGCGTTTTGTTTTCTTTCACTTTTTAGTTGCTAGTGGGCAAGTTTTACAGTAAAAAGTACAAGCAACAGACATACGATTGCAGCAATCCCGAGAAATTTACTGATTTTTCACGATTGGTGCAGTGGTTCAGCCATTGACAGCTGCGCTGTGTGTCGCGGGTTCGATTCCCGCACGGAACAAAAATTTGTATGACCTACAAATAGTTGTTCCGGCTTTGTGTGTTGTGTATGTGAGTTTATATGTTTGTAAACGCACCACCGATACAGTAAAAAATTCCTAGTGTGGGGCAACGTTTTTTTAAAAAAGAGAAAGAGTTCTGTTGTATATTCGCCGAAGTTCTTTATCAAATCTTCACCAAAATATGAAACCTAATCTCGGGCAAGTACCCTTGCGAACACAAAAAGAATTTTCAATATCAGTACACAATTTGACTTGGATATGGGGGAAAATTCTAAAATAAAAAGTACATAGAGACGAACATTAAACCTCCTCCTTCTTGGGCAGTCGGTTCAAAATACTATTTTACTTTGAAAGTTAGGCAGTAACATTTTAATAGAACCGAAGCATAAATATTTAGTACATAAATTACAATTATTGTGATATTAATTAGTGAGTAAAGTGAAAACGTTCAGACGTTAGTTACCAGGGGCTCATAAATCAGTGGATTATGTCTTTATTATGTTAATGTTATATTGTGGAAATTTATCAATTAGCAAGCTGAGGCGGCTTCGGCTGGATTACTGTACGAACTTGATTTAGTACTTGTGAATGAATTATTGTGGCCAATGATTGAAATGTTAAAGTTTTAATCGATTCAAAGATATTTGAATATCTGAGATACTTTATTTCTTTGGAATACACCCACGTCTCTATCAGCTTATATCTAGTTGATTGGATAATTCAAACTTCTAATCATGAGCGTATCATTTTAGAATACTTTATGGTAACTACTCGCAATATCATAATCCTTCGTTTCATTTCTAGCGTCGAATAAGAATGCCAGTATTTCACTCATTTAGGCATGTAAGTAACAACGTCTATCTGATTAAATTATACTCATTACAACCATATTTCAATGTGATTTATAAACATCGAAAATAATTCCACGCTTATTAAATCATGGATACCGACTAGAAAGCGTCTAATTGCCCGACAAACGAGAAAGATACATGAATTCCTTCACAGTACATCGATGTCACATTAAATAACGTGACCCCAATAATACTAATACAATATCACAGGTCCGATGTTAATATTCCGTTTAAGAAATTCATAATTGGAACATAAATAAGCTTTCTTATTTAATAAGTAGTAAAGTGCTGCGCGGGCGCCGCAGCCGTCATAAACGTCAGTTGCCGCGCGGCTCCGCTCGGGACGATGATGGCCCGCTATCGGTCGAGTCGGAATTAAAAGCGAGTTACAACTGTGTTTTACAGTTAGATAAAATATAATGAAGCGGTAAAGCTTGTAATGAGGCAATATAAAATGTTATGTGTTCGTTTTTTTAAATAATTTTTACATTACATTTGAATATTGTGTTTGTTTGTGTGTTGGTCGATACGTTTGTCGGGTACAATATTTTAATCATACTAAATCTTGAACTTTATGCAATACTAGCTTCATCCAGCGGCTCAGACCGCGTGAATGTCGAAAATTATCCCAAGGAGCAATATTCCCGGGTTAAAAAGCATCCTATATGCTATTCCTGACTATAGTCTATCTCTCATCCAAATCCATTCTACCGTGTGAGCGTGAAGAAGTAACAAACATACAAACACACTCACAGACTTTCGCCTTTATAATATTAGTGTGATATGATATTATATCTAGTTACCTAAAACCCTTGAGAAGCCCGAGATAAATTGTCTCAATTCCTGTAAATCCTGTAAAAGAGACTTAATACTAAGTACTGGATCTATAATCTAGCTTCTTGTAAACTTCGATAAGCTACTCTGAGAAGCCCATTATTGCTTCAAGACGAAAATCAGATTACCCAATATCTTGAATTTCTATGAATAGGTTATCAAGTATGCCTTCCTAGTATTCAGGTATTTAAGTCAAGAGAGAATAGGTTTTCTTCTAGGCAGACATGCTCCATCGTTGATAGCATCATCGCTTACCATGGGTGAGATTGTGGTGAAACTTAAGCCTAACAATAATAATAAAATAACCTACCAATCCTTTACTAATTTCTCCAAAGCAAACCCAGGTGTATTCACTAGAGCAGTAGGAAATAATAAAGGTGCCATCACCTATGAATGTTAAACCATTTATGGTAATCACAGTCAAGACATAAAAACTCTATGGTCGATGGTTTCGGAAAGCGTTGATTGTAAACCTTGGTTTATGGCTGACCCCGTGGCTGCTGATCGTGACGAAATGTTCAAAAACGTGAATAAATAACAATAGAATAATTAATACATATCTTGTAAAGGAAGAAGGGTGTGTATGAATATTGAGAACTGAAAATGATTTCGCGTGTGGCCTTCTGTGGTTATGTGTCCTCGTTGTACAGTAAAAAGAAAGCTGGAAATCAAACTATTGGAAAATAGCATGCATGGTCACGAAAACCTTTTGTTTCCTACCTCGCGGTGTTTGTAGATATTTGTGGTATGGTCCAGGATGAACAGTATTCTGTTAGGAAGGTCCAGGGTACTATTTAGCATTACTGACAATGCGACATATTTGTCAAAGAATTACATAATTATCACATTTTCGCGATAATTATGGCATGTGCTTTGTCGTTTTTGGTGCAAGGAGTGACAAGGTTTTCATCTATTACTTGTCGGTTATATCAAACATGCACTAGACCGTCGCAGTAACGTTAAACACCTGTGAAAATGCGCGTTTCCCCAAAGTGTAACAAACATACACTAATCGCGAATATATAACACAGGCATCCGAAAAAGAATATCGCCTATGAACCACAAGCACTCTTCAGTAAAACTAAAGTAGAACATTATGCCCAGTTCACGCTCACATATTCCAAACACGTAAAAATGTTCGTACAGTTGTAAAAACTATATTTTTGCAGCAGTCTCGAGTTCGCACACATATTCTACCTCATTTTCTTAAAATTTTCTTCCGCAGTCCGCTAGTCCCTCGTCGCGGAGAATTTAAAATTGTACTACTTTGCTACTTCCTTATCTGAAATGGTGCAAGAGTAGTAACGCTTCATGCAAACTACCTTTTTGAAAACTGTGTGACATCACAATTACACTCTTATAAAACCTGAGAAGGACGCCTGCATTCCTTCGGGAAATTTTGTTTGGATTAGGCCTAAGAACTGTTGTCTCTTGGTACTTCTACTTAGTTTTATTTAATTTAATACGATTGAAACACTACGAAAACACGTTGTCGCATTTTTGTCGCAATGCCGCGATTGTCTGCGGGAGCCTTGAATAGGAAAAACTGTAGAAGATGTTCATATTTTTAAATCGCACACACTTTTTTACTTTCAATATCTTTTATTTTACCTTTTCAAACATGATCTTAACATTCCCAACAGACTTACTATAAGTCTTCCATTGTATAAAGAAGTGTCAGTAGCAAGGAGGTCGGTCGGTCTCAACTCGCCGTAATCTTTTCCTTTCTTTTCAATTATTTCCTTTATGAAAAGTTTGTATTGTGGAGCCAGAGGACTAGGAAGTAAGTTGTTGAATGTAGTGGAAGTTGATAAGCGGGGCCGGGCGCTAAATGAGCTTAATTTGTTAGAGTCACGCGAAAGATCAAATCGTTTAACTAATAGGACTTTGTCAAAGTATCGAGTGACGTCGTCGTAGTGGAATAATGGTTTGATTGGAAATTAGAATACTTAAACTTAAGATAAAATACTTAATTTTCCTTTTTAACTGACTTTCAAAAAAGGAGGAGGTTCTATGATCGACCGATTTTGAAAATTCTTTTTTTGTTTGATAGAGTATGTTCCGAAATTGGTCCCACTTTAATTTGGTGAAGATCTTATTAAGAACTTCGGAGATATACAACAGAACTGAGTGTCATTCTGAATTTCGACAGTTAATTATTTCGACAGAGTCTCAATTTCGAAAAACAGTAGTTCGACAACTCATTGCTTCGACAGAACATATATTCGACTAGCATTAGTTCGACAGATTATACTTCGATAACACACATCTTCGAAGAACACTACTTCGACAAAACCATTCATCGATATGCACTTGTTCGGCGGATCTCTAGTTCGACGGAACATAACTTCGACATAATACTGCTCTGAAATGTGACAATACGATTACGTGTCGGCGTTTCGGACTAAATTGAACTGGCTGCTGATTCGGCGTCGTCGAGATACTCATATCCTATTTCTTCTCTATACTATGTACACAATCCTAATTCTCCTCAATACCTTCGTGAACGCTTTGGGTACATTGTCCCGAGGGGTAAACCCTGTCGCACTTCCACTTCTCTTCTCCTTCGTATCCCACGTCACACTTCTAGCCGCTATGATGGCTTCTTCTCTGTTACTGCAGTGCGTCTCTGGAACTCTCTACCACATTCCCTACGCGACAGCCCTTCTCCGAATTTCTTCAAGAGGAAAATCAAGGATCATTTTCTGACTCGCACTTGAGCGGTTCTTTTTTTTTACGTAATGTCTCGCGGGCCTTGGTAGCCTTTTTGACCCCTACAGACTCGAATAACCCAGCCTTAAAGCAGTGTTACCATTACATAAATTGTACATGCTGAAATCGGAAGGCCTGATTTTCGGGCGAGACTAGAGTAGCTTCGCGCATGCAAAAACTAATAGGCAAGAAGTTATTGTAGTCAGTCATACTCGATTTTTTTCGAAGGAAATATTTATTTATTTATTAAAACTTTATGCACAAATACAAAGGCGGACTTAATGCCTTAGGCATTTCCTACCAGTCGACCTTAGGGTGGTGCAGAGATAAACCATGGCAGGTGCAATTAACTGAAAGAACGAGTAGAAAAAAATAAAATAAAAAGAAATTACTAAACTTACTACTTAAACATATATACTTAGATACATACATATAGATATAAAATTTATACATAAACAATGTCATTGAGAAACCGAATCCAACAAACTAACTGTGTCAAGTTTCTGCAATAAATGTATGTCTGATTTTTCGGCAATAAATGTATAGGGGTCTCATTATCCTAATGTGGGCCTCCAATAGGTTTAAGTCGGCCCTGCCTCATCGGTTTTGTTTTCTTTCTTTTAGATTGGTCACTGCCTGCCTACAACTTCATATAAAGCGAAATTCAATTATTATTGTCACATTTCAGAGCAGTATTATGTCGAAGTTATGTTCCGTCGAACTAGAGATCCGCCGAACAAGTGCATATCGAGGAATGGTTTTGTCGAAGCAGTGTTCTTCGAAGATGTGTGTTGTCGAAGTATAATCTGTCGAACTAATGCTAGTCGAATAAATGTTCTGTCGAAGTAATGAGTTGTCGAACTACTGTTTTTCGAAATTGAGACTCTGTCGAAATAATTAACTGTCGAAATTCAGAATGACACTCCATAACATCACGGCAGTAGATTATAAGGGGTACGCAGATGTGTACAGTTCACCTTGGTACAGTCTCATTTCGCCGGCTATGTTCATGGTATTCTGGTAATCTATTCTGGCATTATAAGTACCTACCTTACTAATAGGGCAGGTTGCTTAATAAAAGTTTTTTTATTTTATTATTTTTAGTTGTACCTAACTAAAAATAATAAAATAAAAAAACTTTTTTACAAAATAATACTACCACCTTCCAACTAAACTACTGCTGTTATTTTTCACTTTGTAGTGTTTTTAGTTGGAAGTCGGTAGTATTTTTTTGTAAAAAAGTTTTTTTAACATATATTTTTAGATTATGAAAAATACTTACAGCTAATCGAGTACAATGATTAGCATAATATTTAATGATAAAAATATTCCTTAGATCGAATAGCTTTAACACTCTGAATAACTTACCCACCTCTGGGCAATTTAAATGTGTCTGCAAATAAGATATAGAGCCGGTTAAAAACGTGTTTAACTCAACTATACTACCAAAGTTTCACAGATTTTCTGGCTTCGATAAGTAGAGTTTGACAACACTCATATCAAAAAAAATAAAAAATCTCTAAATCCATAAATCGAAGTTTGTGAAAATAACTGATAATAATAATGCTTTGAGTTTTGTTTTAAATGATGTATACCTATGTAGATTATCATCTAACTAGCTCTTCTTAATTTAATTCAAAGGTTTTATAAAATAGCAGATCTAAATATGTATCTTAAAAGTTCAAGTTACAATAAAATTATTTAGCGTTCATTTGGGGAATTTATGAGGAATTACTAACAATCATTTTGACCTGCAAAGGTTAGCTTACGTGGGAGATCCACTTGTCAGCAGTAACATGGAAATATTACGTACCTACAGGTCAACCTCATAAAATTGTGAAAAATGGCGCGATTAACCTTTTGCTTTTAAACCATTTAACATTATTGTATGAAATTTGGTGTGTTATCCTAATGTTACTGAAATTAAAGACAAAGTTCAAACATTGTTTCTCACGGAAACAAAAAAAACATTTAGTAGGAACTATTCTGCTTATCATTTTATTTTCATAAATTAAAAGTTATTAGGACATTAAAAACTATGGACTTAATTAAGTCCTTGACAAGAGGTAAAGCGCGCTCACTGTCGGACTTCATTGAAAAGAAAGGGATGCGCGACGACACAACGCTTGCAATTGATTGCAAACGTGAAGCATTTTATCGATTAACTCAAAAAAACAGAAAATTAATTATTATTTGGGGTATGTTTTCTTAGTTCAACACCTACGCGGGACTTCCCTACAAGCTAATTCTAATACTCCAAGAGCATGTTATCAAAGCCTAACACCTTCCATCACACGCTGTAATACAACCTGCGTAACTTTATTAGGGCGCGCCTATTACTCGGCCTGCTAGGCCTTGCTCCATTAGCATGCTCGCATATCGATGCTAACGAAACCCTTGTGGCGGCACTCATGCGCACAAATTATACCAGCTCAAATAACGGCCACTCGGTACAGCCTCAATGACGGAAATGTGTTTAGAATAGCAGGGATGATGTTGGTTTGACAATTCCGATACAATCAAATGCTATGCAATTTGAAATGAAAAATGGGAGTTTGGTATACAAAATCAGCTCTTATTTTCAGGTTTACACTTTCCAAAATTCACTTCCCCTTTAGGTTTTGATTTTGCTTTATCCTTCTATTCTTGGATGTTAAATGTTGCATGAAATATCCAGACTAAACAATCCAGCCAAGTCCGGACATCTGGCAGACTCACTTACCTCCGACATCCACGTCACCTCAACTGACCGCGGTCTCTCGCAGACGAATTAAGGATCAAACTGTAATGGCCCATCCGACTTTATTGTGACTGCACATCGCCATCACGCTTTATCGCGAAACTTAGCTCTAAGTGCTCCCATTAAGGTCGTAATTTGTTCGATTGCGAGTTGTTCGGAGGTTCCGAGGGAAGCTATACAAATTGATCCCATCAGTGGAGGATTCAGTTTAAGGATCGCTCGTACGATACACGGTTTGTCGGAAATCACACTATTTATATGAGCATTACGTTAATAGCAGGCTTTGTCGTACTATCGGTTGTTTGAAATAGACGCCATTATTTTTGAAGTAAAGCGGTACACGAGCCGAGGAAATGAGATTGAGGGTTAAGATAAAATAGGCTGGTTTTCAACAATTTGTTCACCTGGAGGCTCTGATGCGAATAGTTTAGTTAACGAATTCATGGGCGCAGTGAGATATTGACGGAAAATTGCTTATTTGGTTTCTCAAGATTTTGTAAGGATCGGAGCAGGCAGCTTTCTGTAGTTTCTGTCTATCATGGGTAAAAGGTGTGAGTTAATGTAAGATTTTGTATTCCACATCATAACTTTTAATGTTGAATTCATCAATCATCAATTCATCATTGATTGGTCTAACACCATTTATTAGTTATTTTATCTCACACCAGAAAAAATATATTTTCTTATTAAAACGAAACAGTTATCAAACGACCAGCCATATACCACAGCTAGCTCCTAAAAGCTACAAAATGGCAGTAAAACAACATTTTGGCTGGAAACCACAAGTTTTTCCACGTCTTTAAACGCTGGCAGGTCTATGTCGAAGATAAAAACTCAGGCCACAACGTTAGTGGACAATAAACCAGCATACGTTTACTGCGTAAATAAACGCAAAGCCAGGCTTCGGATAGGCAGCGGGCACACAAGCAGTAACTTTTTTTTAAAGGTTTTAGAGGTTCAAATTAGAGCATCAATATTCTATCTGACATGATTGACTAAACCTTTGTTGTTACTGACGAATTCCCTGAAATGATTGAGAAACGCTGTCCTTTGAAATTATTAATCAATTATGGACTCTGAAATTATTTATTTACTTTATTATTTTAAAATTCTTATTATTTTATAAATATGATGGTGATGATTATTTTATAAATATAGAACTCAATACATCGCAGTCTTACGCTTTATGATCTACTGTATTACCCGTTCCTGAGAAAATCGGTGGTGTTCATCCCTACCCTGGTCGATAGTCCCTATTAGGTGTATAAAAATCAATTGACAATTCTAGGTCAACCGGAAGTACCCTATAGGTTTTGAGTCAAAAACCTATAAAGGTATAAAATATGGTAGTTCCCGTTGACCTAGAATCACAAAATTTCGGTATTTACAAGTTTTCGCGAAAATCTAAATTTGCCCATACCTTTAAAACTTAGCCACCAATAAAAAATATACCAATTTTATTATGGTGGTATAATGTACCTACCGTACGGAACCCTTGGCGCACGAGTTCGACACGCACTTGACCGGTTTTCATTTTGTTCTTTTATGGTATGCGTCGTGCCTGGCGCAAATAAATTATTTTTCTTTCTTTCTTTTTCATTGATGTTCATTATTTCCAAAATAGCCGCCAAGTGTGTTCCTAACCTTTTCCGCCTACTGTTAGTCGTCCCATGAACGCAGCCTAACCAGGCTTACAGAACACATTGACGTTACATGCTTCGGTCCGGCCGCGTGCCAAACAGTCCCGTGCTATTGCAGCCCGCGGATAACACCACATTAACGAGGCGTTGTTTATGGCTACACAATCATCATGCGAATTTGGCGATGGCCGCGGAGATTATGGGCGCCTGGTAGTCTCTTAGTTGGAGCTTATAATAAAGTATGCCATATAGGTCTTAGCGCACGGCCCTATTGAGAGCCACCTATTACTTTTGTAGTTCAAGAAGAGCTATATGCAATTAGTTCTATTAGGTTAATCAGAAATGGATTTACAATAGTTCATTAGTTTGGAAAAAGAAATAGAGTAAACCATCTAATAGCTTTCGATGGCATCCCAAACTTAGGCTCTAAGCGAAGCGTCAAGCTAGCTATAGCAATTGTCGAAATGCCAAATTGGGGAATGATCACGATACATTTCGATAGCTCTTGGCATTGGCCATAATTTTTATTTTATTTTTAGACAATCGCTATTGCTGATAGATTTTTTATAATCGATAGGCTCGCGTTTGACCACTATCTCGCCTGATGGTAAGCGATGATGTGGTCTAAGATAAGAATAAAATAGAATAGAAAACATTTATTCGACATAGACACAACACGACAACAAAAATCACAAAGTAACAGAGAAGAACAGTAAAAAAAGTACAAACAAGGTTTAAGGATAATTACGCCGGGCGTGCCCATACCGAAAGGGTTACCAACTCAGCATTTGCTGGGCGTCAGACACCAAGCGCTGATGAAAGATGAAGCACGCTTGCCTAGAAGTAGCCTATTCATTGATTGACCTATTGATTGTCACTTCTCTAAATAAAAACAATTTGCGATCATTACTATGGCACAAAAATTACGAGAATATTAAAAAGAACGTAGTATGTAAGTAGATAAAGCAAAAAAAAAAAAAGTTATTGCAAAATAGAAAAACTGCTCATCGGTGTGAAAATAACAAGTCCAGTTTGAAATATCAAGCGTACATTTTAAACAATATGCGCACAAAAAAAAAGATTGTTCAAAACGTGCTCTATCACAAAATAACACATTTATGATTTACTGAAAAAGAGACGTGAAAAGCTCTAAATAAATTGCTCTGAATAACATTCCTACTAAAAAAGCGCCCGTAATAAAGAAACTCAAAATTGTTACTGTTATTAACTTAAATATGTATTTACCCTAACCTATAATTTCCCCACACGTTTTAAATAATACGTCGAAGAATTCACCCCTAATAAACTTCAATTTAGACAAGCGGCTACAAATCAACTTTTTATAAAAACAATCCCTAAAACCTACAAAAAAATAATTGACCATAATTTCTATTCAGTCAATCGTCTTATACCAATTACGTATTCTGAGAAGGAACCATTCGATGTGTTACAACACAAACATCGATTCTATTGTATTCGAATTATAATCTCGTGGACAATCGATTGATACCGATCTCGCTCGTGTGACATCTCGATTGGATGCGGGTGTTGCGGGACTTATCTACATGAATTTATTTACAGCTGTCCCGATACCAGATAATCGGTCTAGTGACGTGAAACGCAGTGAATCAATTCGGTGTTGCTAATGAAATGTTGTGCAACGCCTTGAATGGAAAATTTAAATTAGTAATTTATAAAAACTACTAGTTTTTTTATCATCTTCCTGCCCTTTTCCAATATTACTTGGGATAGGAGCAACACGTTTTCTTCTTCCATACCGTCCTGTCCCCCGTCACGCTATTACGGACTCCCTTGGCCGCTTGATAATTATGGGGTATTAATTGCCTACAAATCATAACTTAGCTGCAAAACAACCTGCCTAGAGTTTTGCCGAGTATATTGGGATCGGCTTACCGGCCTCTAACCGGATACAGTTGGATTTTACATGAAACGACTACCTATTTAACCTCCAGAACCTAATAAAACAATATCACTTGGCGAGACTGGTGACAGATATTCTTGCCTGACTTTCGTATAGTCTGATCTGACACCAGTTCATTGCTTAGTGCATAATCAACTAGAATTTTGTGTAGTTTTACAATAAGAATTATAAATGTAATTTTACACTACGGGTACTTGTAGTCTACATAAACCAGTTTTAGCAACTTACAAAACAAACAATTGCGGTACTATACACTAACTTTTAAATGTAATGTTCTTTTCAGCGCTTAAAATCATTGCTGTCACACGAACACAAGACTCGAAATAATCCGCAAAGTTTGTTGTATTACAAAGTTTGAGTAGTCTGTTCTGTGCCGCGTAGTTTACGAGCATAAGCGACTCACTTATGCTAAGTAGATGATTCCAGCTTCACTTAGTTGACAAATGAAATAGGAACAAAGCAACGACGCGAGAACTCGTCCCATATTTTGTGAGATTTCTTCAATATAAAGTTTATGACTACAGTATTTATTTTAATGCCATCTATAATTTCGAAACATACAAATTGTCATTCTACGTGCGATGGCGATGGTCTAATTGCCAAATGTTAGGTTAGGTTAGTTGATTACGTGTCATTTCGATAGTGTTTTGCATTCCCATACATTTTTGTCATTTTTCCAATCGCTATCGTAATTCGTGACGCTTTCGTTGACAAAATGTCACTTGTCTAGTTTCTAGCCTAACCTAGCCTCAGTTGACTCACTGTTCAAACCTGCACTATGTCTCTTTGTCTCGTTGGTCCCCAATTCGTCGCTGATCGTAATTCGGTTACAATTGATATCGGAAGCTGGTTAATCTTTTCATCTCGCAGCTGCTTTATTAGCGCTTTTTAGTGGCACAGTGGTTAATTGATTGATTGAATGACAATCGCGTCGTTTTCGACTGATTAGGCCTGAAGCATGCGGCGCGGTGGGAGATAATTGCGGGAGTAATGTTCCATGGGGTACTCATGAATATCAGTCGTACTGTGGTGATAAATATAGACAATAATGAGGCAGCAATGATAACGTTATAGTGTTTAAATCATTCAAAAACGGCTGGACCAATTTGGATGAAATTATGCATACAGATTATAATACAAATTGACACAGAATATTTTATATCTGGTAAATGTGTTACCTGTAACTTTGGTGAAAGAAGAAGCTCGGAGTGGGGCTGGAAAAATGAGCGGTAAAGACCATCAGGAGACCAGAATCATGAAGATGCAAAATTTCCGGCTGAACAAGTATCACAAATTATAATTTATTTACATTTATCATTTTAGTCGGATTACACTTTTTTCAGTTCTCTCTGGATCTAATTCTGAAGACCACACAGCGAATTTCGCGGCCAGAAGCTAGCTAATTATTCATATTTCAATATACAGCAAGACACAATAGACAACACAGTCTCACCGTATCAAACTATTCCCTTGCTCTATATTTACTAGAGCTGTTAGTAACTAACTTACCTGCTTTACAAACCGTATTCTACCTTCCACCTAAGTCAAAACATGTTCCTACATTGTTCACTTGTCTTTTATTAGATCTAATCTGCACCATAATGCATCGCCGTGTATATTTCGGGAGCCAGTCGCTTTCCACTGTCTTGCCCTTACTTACCTTTGTGCAAAGCTCCTTTCACTGGGAATTTTACACAGAGTTTACATTGCACTAGATGAGACAATACATACTATTTAATTCTAAGTATGATATATATTAGAAATTTTAGCCTCCAAACGATGAAGGAAAACATCGTGAGGAAACCGGCATGTCCCAGAACCAAAAATTCGAAGACTTGTGACATCCACCAACCCGCACTAGGCCCGCGTTGTGGATTATGGTCCTATTCCTCTCACAGAGATGAGGCCTATGTCCCAACAGTGGAAACATTAATAGGCATTAATGTTTAGAATGATGATAAGATATTTGAGTAAATAACTCCATATCCAACACAAGTTATAAATAAGTATTCCTGATAAAAATGACTACGTTTTCTATCTTAATTACAAAAATTGATGTAACTAAAAGGACTGTATGATATACATATTTAAATATATTTCATACATATTATATTTATCTAGGAGATCGCTGCCTCGTCAAATTATAATGTTATACAAATATAATGTTTCTGCGTATAAACCTACGCTCTATGTCTATAATATCCTAACTACACAACCAGATTAATTTAATTTTAAACTTGCTTATTTATTTTTGTAAGTCCTTCAATTAGTGGATAAAAATCTAACATTGTTAGCATTCCTCAGCTGTTGTGAACAAATAAAGACAAACCATAACAAAGAGTCATCAACTGGCAATGATTCACCTTCAAATAAATCTTAATAAATAACAGTCAGGTCTGACCAGATATCTTAAGACATAATTATATAACAATGTTAACAATTTGATCGGAACAAGGAGGTACGTTTATCTGCGATCGCATCGGTGCGTCAACAGGCGCAGTCGCACAGTCGTATAGTCGCGCTGCGTGCCGTATCATCATTGAACATCGCTCGTCTGATCCCGCCATTAGATTGCTCCGTTCGGTACATTCCATTACCAACTACGTACATATTTGACTACGTTATATTGTTATTAATTCTTGATATGAGTATATGAGCTTTGTTCAAATATTGCTCGCATTAAAACGAATTTAGTATCGTTCGGGTACATCGCCTTTCGTGCCGCCGTGGTTTGTTCCTTCGTAATTTATGTCCAATGTATTAAACGATGCTATCTTTTCTACTCTCAGTATTGTGTTATTTGAAATTTACAGTTTCCCTCACGATGTGTTCCTTTAAAGCTCAAGGGTTCGCTCTCGGTTATTCGAAAAGCTTTCGACTTAAGTGTCTCTAGAATGTTTCGAACAAGATTATCTATCGTCCTCATCGCATTGTCTTCTTAACTCATTGTCATGTTCCAATTTGCAAGACCAGTTCGTGATTTTTGTGTATTAATATGTAAAACATTATAATACAGACAAGAATCCAATAGATTTACAATACAGTACAGATTTATGATTCGAGATTGAATAGATAAATGATTGTAGATAAGATCCGACCAGCAATAAATTTGCCACTTGCAAAACACGAACTGAGCAGTTTTAGAGCACGCTTCCCGTTTAACAATTGTGTTTGGAGACAAAATATGCAGAAACGGTGATATTAAACAACGGTGATCGCCCGAAGCTTTGTGATAAATTATTGTTAAGTTGAAGTTTAAAGTGCCAGCAACAGCTAGCAATAAATGTGTTGACGCTTCAGTTGTGTCGAAACCACAGAAATCATAGAATAACAGACCAGGACTCTCCAAGAGTTATGAAGAATCCTTTACTACTCTAAAAGTATCTGATCTGTAACATAGCACAATGATAGAAGCGGATCCGCTAGCAATTAACGAGAGCAAAAAACCTGTAAAATTATCTTTAGCATAAAAAATATTTATGTCAAAAAAAGTAAGTTCTTCCTGCTTATCCCGGTTTCCAGGAAGAAAATAATTATCTTTCGAGGGTCAAAGATGAAAGTTACCTTCTTTACAAAAATATATGTTGTTACAAACGAAAAGCTCGCCTTGTGAAGACTTGTCAAAGCTTTAGTATAAAGGTCCCTCAGGAGACTCGAGGGCTAAACTCGGTTAATTTTCAGTTGTTTTGTTCATTACATTTATGTTTTAGGTAAATGTTAATTTGTTTAACATCTTGTGTTTCACAGTCTACAACTGGCCAGTAAGGATTTCTTTTGTTTTTCTTTTGAACAAAGGGATCTATTTTAAAAATGGAACTATTTTTCTTTGTTCCAAATATTGACGTCAACGCTGACTGTAGTAAGTACAATTATGCGTCATCAATGTTTTCCTACGATACAAAAATAAAACCTTTATGTAAAAGTAATATTTAACGTACCTTTGTTTCTTGGCACTGACTATCCGGAGCCTCAAAATCTTTTCACCGTCGACTGGTGACAAAACATTAGATTGCCGACCAATATATCCGTCCAAGCCGTCTCTTCATAAATGCCATCAGGTTACAGTACGTTTTGAAATACCACCACCAGGAATAGACGCACCACAGGGAGCTGGGATTTTATGTATAGGCGAGTTCAGAGAAATACGTCAAAAACACATTTTCACCTTGCTCTTCCATTGTAGGAAACGATCGTAGGCAGCTGATTTAGTATTTCTGGAGGGGTTAACTCTATCAATAATGTTCATCTTCTGCACGAAAACTTAACATTTCTAAAATAATTTACTGTGTATTTAAAAAATGTGAAAATTATGTCGCGCAATCTTTTTTTTTTCACGCGCCAAATGCAAGGTGAGTGAACATACAGCCTACTTCAAAATTATAATTTAAAGCGATAAAATGCAGATATTTTATAACAAATTATTGTGAATTATGAATAATTTGATTATAATAAATAAATTTAAAAGAAAGAAAGAGAAACAAATCAAGTATCTCGACTTAGCACACGAGGTTGTCGATATGTGGAATGCTGACTCGGCGATCTTTGTGCTGATTGACGTTACGGCCAACGGCCTGACGGCCAAGAGCCTCGACGACCATCTGTCGAGGCTGTCATTGCACGGTTGGATCAAGGGCCTGATACAGAAGGCAGTACTCCTCGATACGGCTCGCATTGTGAGGAGGTTGCTGTCTCTGGAGCCCTAACCACCGGTAGCTTGGACCCTGCTCCTGACACCGGTGGACAACCATTTTTGTTATATTTTTAAATGTTTTTTTTTAATGATTTGTTTTTTATAAAGAAATATTTAAAAATGAAAATATAAAGTGTGTAAAATATTTAATTAATTTAATAATAATAAGATGTTTCAGTACGAGTATCATTTTGGATCGTGTTAATCAATCCTGATTATAATAAATAATTATTGCCGAGCTAGTGGATTAAAGCAAAGTCTTAGTTTAAATTGTATAAGCTTTCTGCACAAAATAAATTAAAAACTGCACTTTGGGCACGCCATAAACTACATTAGTTTAGCACATCGTTTTCAAGCTTCGCAATCACGATATCATTTTCGACCAACCCTAAGCAAATCCCGATATTGAAATAGGGATACTTCCTCAACACTACCTCGCTATTAAGTGGGGCTGTATGTTTGTTGTAATATAGATTCCAAGACAAACGTCTCTGTTCCCGCTGTTTGCGCATCGCCATTGTTTCGGTTGTTTGACGAGGGATATGGGGAAGCCATCGGTTGTCTAAAGTATAGAGTTCGGATAATCGAAGGGAACTTACAAGTTTTTGTTTGATGGTATTGTTTTGCGAGGTGACTATTAATTTTAGTTTAGTTGGGCAATGTCGTGGGTTTGTTAAATCCTGTTTGTGATACTTCAACGTGTATACCTATGGGTCGCAGGTCGGAGTAAATACCTATACAATTACATTCATTTAATGTTAATTATATTTGTTGCTGTAGATCTCTACATTTATCTTTCTCTTCAGTTCACTTACTTCTCGATCGTCCTCTTTTTCTCTTTGCCTATATGTTGGTTTCAATAATATCAGTGGTCATTTATTAACAACTAGCTGCTGCCAGCGGATTCGCCCGCGTGAAAGTCAGAAATTATCCCGAATTAATATTTATTACCGGGATAAAAAAATATCCTTTTTGCTATTCCTGACTGTAATCTGTCTCTGTGCCAAAATTTCATCTAAATCCGTTCAGCCGTTTGAGTGTGAAGAAGTAACAAACATAAACACTCACAAACTTTGACCTTTATAATTAGTGTGATCAATTTAATCAGTACAAAATTTCAGAAGCTGCGGCAAAGATTTTGGAAATTCTTGATTCGTTGAGCGTGATTTGTCCATTCACAGATGCATGTCATGCTTTTGTCTACATACATAATTAACTTCGTTCTATATATTTTGAATTGTATTTAAATTAAATCCATGCCCTGCCCACAGTATTATTAGTTATAAATAAGTTTTATTGTGTCGAATGACATTTCAAATATAAAATGAAGTCTATATAGTTCTAAGACTACGCTTATTCTTCTCTTTAGACTGACAAATGTTCTTAAAATACATACCTTTAATACATAATCTTGTTAGAGACACTTGTATTTTCTTCTATATTTGTTGGTCCTTTATATCAAAATAGACATAATTTATGATCCTGCAAGTCACATAATATTTTGGTCACGGAGCGAGCAGGATTCCAATCTGTATCTTTGGACAGCTTGTTTTAAAATTCAAACAGGACAACTGGTCACAAATATTATGGTTCGTTGTTTATTGTTTACGTTTCGAGATCATAAAGAGTTTCATGCCATTTAATTTGACTTTTATGCCAAAAATCACAAACTGAAATCAGAGTTACAATAAAATAATGGTTTGCAAAGACTTGTAACCTCCTTGGCTTTAAAACAAAGAAGACCAGAGTAAAAACATTGTTCAAAGTAAGAGCAAGATAAATATATGAAATTACCAAATAAAAATTTCTTCTGCAACAATAATAAGAGTACTTTATTACGAAATCCGTCACTAAATTTTGGTTTATCATATAGCCAATAAATAACGGGAAACCGTACACATTTAAACTTAAACGTAATAACATCAATTCTGAACGCACATTCAACAAATTACGGCCACTGAGAACGCTGAGCCTACAATTTAGTGCGCCAGTCGAGCGAGCAATACCAATACCGATACAAGTGCTACGTGCTGAAAGAAGTTAAGTCCAGGGTTATATTTGCCGCTTCACGTAATCCCCGTGTTTTGATATCAACCTTTATTTGGCTACCGGACTAAACTCACCTTTATTACACTGCGTTTTCTAGAAAAAAATCCCCAATCATATTTTAAACTGGCGCCCATAAGCTTGAAGTAGAGCAGTGTGAACAACGCTCTCGCAATTCGCATACAATTTCCCCCGTATTAGGGGCTGGGATGGGTCATACGCAAACATTTGCCCAAATATTACCCGCTGCCTTCAGGACCGACTCCGCTGAATTATTGTGACGTCCCGTTTTAACACCAGATGCTATTTAGATGTTCTCATGTTTATTAGTTTGTCCTTCGTAATTTGTCATAGAGCCGTTGATGGCTGTAATTTAGGGCATCCCATGAAGCGTTGATAGAATAATGTTGGGGAAGTATGTCCACCAAATGTGGCTTTCAGAAGCATTAATCTGCCCGAATATTGCGTAAGCATATTTAATCTTAAGTTCCGGAGCAATGAGTTTTCGAGACTAAATATTTGTTACACGAACTATTACTTTGGAATTATAACCGTAAGAAATCACAGACAAAAGGTAAAGGTTTATTATAAGTATCGATTGCTGATCCGACATCGGTCGGTTAAAGAATGGTTCTGAAGCCGTCGCTATCATGAATGAGTCTGCCTGATAAAGGCAAATACCTGTGGAAATCAAACGGTGGAAAATAAATGTCGCCGGGCGCGACGGTGAAGCAAGGAATCGTTCGGTCCTGGGGCCGGTCGCGCACGGATTTGTCTCTCTCCTATGACATTTGTAACTTCGCTGCCTTCGCTACTTTATTTGTCATTGTCACGGTGTATTGTTTCTTTGCTTCGTCAGTTTTTCTTACTGTTCCTTTTTTTCCTTATTTCTTTTAGAGCTTTGTGAATTACATTTCATATGTTACTTTACACAAAAGTCATATGTTCTTACCTTTGAGCACAATAAGAATTTCACTATTTAATTTACTTGGTTCCATTTTGTAACATTGTAGGAATATAACAGTTTCTTACGAATGATTACTAAACTTGCATATTGCTTACTAATGACTGACTTACGAAACTTTTGTACGTCTCTAAATCAAGCTGGAGATATCGCTTTTCGTGTTCTCCTAATCGTCAACGACCATCTAAATGGCTGTTTATGACTGTTTTACAATCACCATTATAATATCAAGATGACCGCTGTATAGATAACTAACCGAGTAATTTTATTACCGTCTTCATTCATAAATGTACTCGTAATTTATTAAGAACGAGGAAACAATTTTATTCAACTTTTCATTTTATTGATTGTAAAATCAGACGCGTTTTACGAGTGCAAGTTTTAGTCCAGAGGGGCTCGTTGAAACAAATTGAATTTTTAAAAAGCGCTTTTTGAATAAACAAGCTGAGATCAAAGCGAGAAAGAAGATTACTGGGCAAATGAAAGCAATTTATAAATGCTAGATAAACAGGCTGGATTAATGAAATAGGGGCGCTGTATCTTTTTACACAGCTCAATGAGTGCGAACAAAGTCCGCGATATGCGTGCTCTGCCGCCCGGCGCCCGACGCCCGGCGCTGACCGCCGTCCCCTTACTTCCTTATCTCGATTCATTTTCTCTGCCAATATTTATTGCTCTGCTGTGCACTGTTTACTTCTGTTGTAACTTTGTGTCGTGTACCCTGGATATGTGACGTCAAGGAATAGCGAGATATTCTCTGATGAATTGCTGATTGAAAAATTGTGTTGACTTCGATTAGATGCTAAATTAACTTGTACCGTTACCAGTGTTTTGTATTTTCCTGTTGGTATTGTAAACGTTCACTTGGAAATCTCTCACGTTATCTCTACTTTTTAACCGACTTCAAAGAAAGGAGGAGGTTCTCAATTCGTCGGAATCTTTTTTTTTTATTTATGTTCCCCGATTACTCAAAGACGTCTGGATCGATTTCAAAAAATCTTCTTTAGTTTTGAAGGGTATACTTTCTAGTTGGTCCCATAGTCATCAGGTCAGGATCTGATGATGGGATCCCAGAGCAATCGAGGAAACTCTTCAAATATTATAGGCATACATATAGTGATTTTGGTATTTTTATCAACAATGCAATCACTTGCACTCAGAAAGTATAATTTGGTGAAGTGGAACTGATGAAGAAGACCACAGGTGGCCACTGGAACTCCTAAATGCTAAGTATGTCACGGGTATATAATATCTCGAATAGTTAACCGACTATGATGAATTAAATACTTATGAATGAATGGTACTGATGAAAATGGTACCATTGAATTGTTCTGATGGTCAAGCCGGAAGGTAGGCACTGGAACTCTGAAATAAAACAATGTATCCTAGTCGTGCTTGGGCTTATTGGAATCGTCATGAGATGTACTTTGGCCATAAATGATTATCATGTTAATTGGAGATACCTTCCAAAACTAAAAAGTTTTGTTAAAAAATCTTTTTAACAAAAAATCAAACCGACTTCCAGAACAAAAAACTACAAAGCAAAAAATTACTTTTTTTTCCGAAGTCGGTGTAGAAAAACTGAAAAAAAAAATTACAAAAGACACCGACTTCGGAAAAGAAAGTTATTTTTTGCATTGTAGTTTTTTGTTCTGGAAGTCGGTTTGATTTTTGTAATGCCATTTCAACTATGTAGTTACATTGTACACAATGCTAGCTAGAAATATCCATTAAATTTTGAGTATCTCTGAAGAAACTCAACATTTTATGTAACCTTTAAGTATCCTATAATACCATAAAGATGTTACATCGATAACCGTTAAAATGCTTATTTGAAACCACCTATTAACATAATTTATCACAATATAATTATCTCTCATCTAAATAGTACCAGAGATATTGTTTGTACATCTAAATACTAATCGAGACATCTAAACGTAATACATTTTCGAGGCAATCAAAGTAAATAAGATTAACTCAAAATAATATCACGACTTTAATAAAGGAGACAGTTTACGAGGCGGCGGCGGTCACACAAATCAGTAATAACTCGACTTGATGATAAATTTAACTAAATGAGTCAACGAAGCGTAGGCTTCAATAAACTCAGGGAATTTCAGGACTTCGCCTCAATCAAACTCGAATCGAGATTGATAAATTGATAAAATAATTTACGTTAAACATGAATTCTGATGATATTGGTTGATTCGGTCCAATGACAAATGTTCGGAAGGATAACATCAATCGACGAGTATTGAGTTGATGTATAGAATACTTTAAAAGAGCTTCTTATTCTTGGAATTATATTAAAAATGATGATGACGTTTTATTTAAACTAAGATAATATAAATTAATAAAATAAGTCATTTGGACCACGGGTCTTCGGTAGGGGCAGTTGTCCAATCATTATTTTTAGTTGGACAACTGCCCCTACCGAAGACCTGTAGTCCAACTAGTTGGACATTATAGTTGGACCACGACCCCTAAACGAAAATCAAACGACTAAAAACGTAAAACAATAAATAAATCCGAAAATATATTTTTTTAATCAAAATAAAAATTATCAATAAAAATTCCAAAAAAAGTTCTTTTTGAAGTTTAACTAAAAAGGGAAAAATAAAATAAACATTTTTGCCTAAAAATACTACCGACTTCCAAATAAAAAACTACAAAGTGAAAAATTACTTTATTTTTGGAAGTCGGTGTCCACATCGCAAAAAAATGGGAAAAAGAAAGACACCAACTTTCAAAAAAAAAGTTATTTTTCACTTTGTAGTTTTTATTTGGAAGTTGGTAGTATTTTTGTGCAAAAAAGATTTTTTTCGGTTTCCTTTTTTAGTTGTACTACCTAAAATAGGCAAGTTGTTTAGTAAGGTACCTATAACGCCAGAATAGATTACCCGAATAACATGAAACTTGAACATAACCGGTAAAATGAAAGATCTGCGTACCCCTTTAGAGCGTACTGGCATGATGTTATGTTATGAAATGGTATAAACGATAAACAGATATGCGATTGCCATTGTTGTTGAGTTGCAATCCCGAATGATTTGCCGTTATTTATTGATGAGTTCTGTTGTATATCTCCGAAGTTCTTTATCAGATCTTCACCAAATTAAAATGGGACCAATTTCGAAACATACTCTTTCATACAACAAAATAATTTAAAATTGGTCCACAATTGACGGAGATATCTGTGAGCAAACATAAAAAAAACATACATAAAGCCGCACATAGAACCTCCTCCTTCTTGGTAAATCGGTTAAAAAATTAGATACATATAGAATAAAATGAGAATAAAATCCAATTAAAACCGTTATTCAATCCTTCATTAATTCCTCTCGACATGTAACTTAATACAGGGCCACAATATTACGCTAAGAATGCTGTTGGCTCTGCCGTGGACACGACTTAGCAGTGATGCGGCCCTCTTTCTGAGGACGGCATGAAAGCCATCGACACGCATTTTCGCAAACATGCCCGAAGCGCTACAGTGTCGCGGCAGCCGCATCAGCATCCTAAAAGCTTTGCAATCAAGTTTAAAATTTTGAATCCTGTTGCTGACAAAATAAGCAAAATAAAGGGTAGTGCTTACACGTGACTTTTCAAAAGCGCCTGTGGGACGCTTCAAACTCAACGGTCATTTACGTGCAAAGAGCCACCGAAACATTACGAGGCCGACAGATAAACCTTTTTGAAATCTCTTACCAAAATAAACCTGACGCAATTCTAAAGCGCAAAATCATCAAAACAATGCGCGTATAACTTCCACAAACGACAACAAGCGACTCAGGGAAATTAAAGGCCGGGCCGCAAATGTCGCATGCAAGTGTTGACGTGGCCAGCGCGGCCTGACCCCTCACACATCTCACACGTCGCCCGCGTCAGCCATTAGTGGACGAGCTTAATGAACGGTCTGAGGTCTCATTAGAGTGGTCGAGGTAAATTTTCTTAACAGCCCAGTTGGTGCCACACGCCGGTCCTAAACACACACACCCTTCTGCGGACAGATAATTTGTCCAAACTTTGGCGGTGTTAAAGTTTCCGCTTGCATAGTTTCTTTATCAGTTTATATCACCGCCCAAACTTAGTGTTGACGAGCCGGGGGATGTCGCCGCAGGGTTATTGTTTGTTCGACTTCTGTTGTCATTGAAACCGTTATGCTTAGTTTAGCAATTATAGAGTCGAAACGAAAGTCTCTCAATATTTTAATAGTCCTGTTTTAAGATTAAATTAGCAACCCACGCTACAATTCTGACGCAATGTTCATTCCTAAAAGGGGAATCCTCATTTTTTAACTCCATAACAGACGCAGCTGCTGCTCTATTTTAGTCAAACCAGATCGAGATTTTGATAAACGAAGAACAGGCAATCAACGAAGCCATATAGAGTGATCATTAAGGTGAGACAATGTGTTGTTTCCCATCACGAGAGGGACATTAGAAAGCTGGCTCATTGGCGGTGGTGGCTTCAGTAGAGCAGTAATAAACACTTGGCGGTGTATCACCTAGCCCCGCGTCCCGCGCTCCGCGGTCACGATCCTGGGACTGCGGGATGCGGGAACTATGCCCGCCGCACTATTTCGGTGGGAAACGCGGGATCGACGCGAGAACGAAGTTACTCTTTATGTTTCTCCCGTTCGACCTCCTCGTCGCTGAATAATTTGATTGCGTTACTTGTTGTTCGCCGCTTATTTTGTGCGTAGTTGGTAATCTGTTGTGAATTTACACGTTGTTTAGTTTTCAGTGTGTGCCGGACAACTAAACTTTATGTAAAGTAGGTCCTTTTCTGTAATTAACAAACAAAGTAGGGATGGAAACGCCAACACAATTAAAGACCATAATTTATGTCCTTTCCGTTTAAATTTACTGAACGAGCTTTATCAGCTTTCCACCTGCAAATACTTGTACCAATACATATTCCAAATACGTCCTTATGTACCCTATTAACTATGATGACCTTAATCTGCGTTATCTTATTTTTGATAAAATATTTTGTCCCACAATCTGTGTACTTTGCAACTTCAACATTGCGTCGTGTTGCTGGTTGTGATTTATTGCGGGACGTTCGTCTGCGGAGCGCGGCTCGCCCCCGGGCCGCGTTATATCTTTATTGTTCTAATCTTCACTGTTTACAAACTACGAGTATTGTACCATTTTAAAGTTATGAACTGCTCAGATAGCACTCCCCTTCCATATCGCCGCCTTAAATATTAAGAATTCTTGATAAATTGCAACTTTATGTTACCTTTTAAGTGTAATGGTTGTTCAGAATCAGTTTAACAATGTTCGGTAAATATCGATACGTAACTGTTGTTCGTGACTCCAGTCCACATTGTAGTATTGAGGTCAGTGAGAAGTGTGACACCAGGCGTAAGGCTAATCACCACTTAGATACACAAACGTGACCAACATCCGCATACATGCAACAACAAGTATCATATCCAGGAATAGGCCGAAGCTGTATAACTAACAGCTTTCCTAATACTTCACAATTACAATTCGCAAAATCACACTGATGGAAGTTAGCTCGTAAGGCCGCAAATTGGAGTTTGCCCCGGCTCGGAGTGATTACATTAGAACATCACGCGTCACCTCGACTCCAATTTGAAGGGTCCAAACTATTTGTCCCAATCGAAACCCATTTGGAATTCAGATGGAATCGAAACGTCTAATTGCTTTCGGTTCAGCTCTTCGCATACTAATCTGTGACTGTGGTCGCTGCTCGTCCTCATATACTACGTGTGCCGTTGTCGAGTACATTTACTTGTCCATGTTCCGGTTTCTATCAGTATTAAAAGCAAATTTCTACAGAAATACCACTTTGGGAATTTAAACTCATTTGTTCTCCGATTCCAATTCCAAAAGCCAGGAAAACTTTAAGCAGGAAATATTCCTTGAACTTTTCCGATTACAATCTTGTTTCAAATAAATACAAATGAGAGTTTTAATCAGCGTCGCAGAACAAACAAGTAATAACAGTAAATATCGGGCACCGCACTGCGGACGCGATTTTTGCAAGTTCAATATTTACGAGCTCGAAACATCGGGACTCGGTATTGGTGTCGCCAACAATTCGCAAGTAGGTGACCTCTCGCCGACAATTCATAAAGTGGAGGAAGTGCCTCAGTTCACACCCTTTCCCCCACTTCTTCTTCCCTCCCCTTCTCAACTTTTCCCAATTCCACCACAAACTGTAAATAAAGCAAACGATCCGATAACGTGGCTGCTCCAATTTGGTACGCGGACGAAGGGATATTTCACTTTCGTTTCGGCGATACTAAGCTATTTACATTTCGCGCCACTGCTGGTACTCGTAATATTTACGCCTTCATTCCACTGAAATTGGAATGGATTTAACAAGGTCACGCCGATTCTGATTGCTCGAAGGAAATTGAATGTTTCGACAAACAATTACAAGAACCCGGAGAGTAGCCGCTACTGATTAATTGACTTCAATTGATTTCCAATTGAGTTAAGAAAAAAATGTGACCTACTGGGGGCTTCTGGTGAAAAATAATTATTTTCGTTGAGATCAGCATGTGTAGCGAATATCAAAGTAAACTCAAACTAGATTCACTCTAAAGCGAAGCCATGTGAGTTTGATGACTTCATTCTGTTTATAAGTTTTCATCCCATCACATATAAGAGTCCTTTGGAATTGGATGGAAACAATTCGTAGAAAATCGTTGCAGAATAATATTGTTCTAGATTACAAACTACTATCGTAAAATGCTGACACGAAAAATGTTATAGTCATAGGAAATGAAATTGAGCCAAACGAGAATACTAAACACGCTAAAAGGCTCCGCAGAGTTTTGTCCCATAAGATGTCTAGAATACTTTGTTAGGCAAGTTGAATCTGCTCAGCAACTAAACTTAGATCATTGTAAGTTTCTGGAATTACTCTTAAGCACCAGCGTAACCATTACGTATTTATAAGTTTTCTATTAAATATCATATAACAGTTCTTAACTTTTGCGGTCTAAAGCCAAGTCGAGAACCAACATAATTTTAATTCACGTCCGAAGATTTCCCTCGACACTCGTCGACCTCTATAATGATTAGACAAACTTGAAGTTAAACAAGACTTTGTATGGACACAGTCGGCGAGGCTGCGAGGGAGCCATCGTGCTGCTCAATTATTCAAAAGAGTACGAGATTAAATTAAAAAAATATAAACTGTCAGTGCGGGAGGGTGTCTTAAACTGAGCGTTTGACGAAGTACTAAAGTTTAAATTAAATTTATAGAAGCGAGCGGAGATGGATGCGCGCACCGTATACCCGCACGCGTCCGGCACCACGGCGCGGTGGCGCGGGCGGGTGACACAACGCGGAGCTAAATAACGACAATCTAGTTTTAATTGCAGCTATTTGTCTCAGCACCGATGTTGCAGATTGCGTCGCCGATGGAACAATTTTGCATGCTCTTAACGTATCAATTACAGCACTTACAAAAAGCAAACGACAAAATTACGAATTTTTAAACAATCGTCACAATCTTGTAGTTAGTATTATCTGCACGTCTGCTGCACCTTTGTGATCAGTGTTTAAATATTCACAAAGGCGAGCTCAGAGCCAGCATTTAAACCACTCGAACGACGCATCAAATATAATGCCGTCATTAAACTTCAAAACGCTCTTTTCAATCCTGTAAATATTGCATTAAAATTTTATGAAATCCAATTATGGAGTCGTAACTTTAAACCGAATTGTAATGGGGATCGTAAATAACAATAATAAAATATTTGAAATGACCATTTAGATGTGTATAGTATTGATAAGGATGGACATTAGAGGCTCAGTGCCTTATTAGATCGGTATGCGCGTGATGAGCCCTTATCAGGATTATCTTTTAATTTTATTATGAGTGCTTTATTACAAAGGCTCGTAATGCATGTCAGGCTCAAGTGGCGTGGCCGCGCGTGGTAGCGGGCGCTAGCGGCCGCCACTCCGTTTTTAATGACTCTATTAAAGAGATTAATAGCGTCTATCGCTTAAAAAACATTCATACTTTTTTCATTCCTTACAAATTTAATTAATGTCGATATGGATCTTTTACCGGACCAGTGTTTAGGACGGAAAGGATTATGGAGGTTACAATTTTTTGCCTCATATTTTATCAAAATTGATTGCCTTCACCGCCTTAAAAGGACTCGTTCGATTAGGATAATTACGTATTACATGGGACATTGCACGAGCTTGTGTTTAAAGCTCTCTGTATATATTTCGTCAAATGTTGTAATAATAGATAACTCAATACTTACATAAACGAGACTTGGTTCATACTAACTTCCACTTAACCCATCCCTAAACATGCGTTAAGAATATATCATCGTTACAAATCTGAAGCACTCGTCTGTCATCGTTAACAACGCTCAATGTTTTATCAAAATTACATTAACAAACAGGATCACGTTAACAAATTGAAAGCTCTCTTGCATCAATTTACATTTGTTTAGCTTAAATTACGCAGTACAATACTTTGTCTCCGCACTACGAATGTAAATTCTTCGTTAGCTTTAGCTTCAATTCGTATTAAAAGATGAGACAGCGTAAGTTGGAGTTAAACCGGTGTTACAATTCAGTGTCTGAGTACGGGAATCGGGACCGGGATCCGGGACCGGTTCGGGGGTGAGCGACTAACTGGATTGGCGCCCCCCTCGGCTCTTCCGCGCGAGCTAGCGCCCAATTTGGCGGCTTGCTCGGGCCTGCACGTTTTTGCACGCATCCCCTTAATATGGACCTGCCGACGAGCTCGCAACTAGCGACTATAAAACATGCCCCGGCACGCGGCACGCTGCGGAACTTGATTGCGAAGGAAAAAACTTCGCCAATAAAACCGCCGGTTCGATTCTCGAAATCGTTCCCAAAGCATGGGAAAGGTTAATGATCTACAACTTTCTGATCAGTTGTCTTTTCAGTACCGTTAATTAAATTTCGAAGCAAAGAGGTTTTTCTCCGTTTATCAGTCGTTTACTTGTTTTCGAGCCAACAAAAATAACAGCGTCGTAATTATTAATGGAAAAGAGACATCCGAAATACATTTTTATCAGATACATAAAACGAGATTCGAAATGCGAGGTATATTAAGAAACGTACAAGCTTTTACGAAATTATAAATTCAAAGGAAAAAATACAAACAGACTAACAAAATATTCAAGGAGAATTCCCAAAAGCTGATGGCGATGTCCCGCGTGCCGGAGCCGGCGGCGGCGGCGGGCCGGTGTGCTGGGCCGGAGCACAGAGCGCGGCGCCCGCCTCACGCCTCACGCCGGCCTGTCTGCGAAGCCGAGCCGCGCCGACTTGATCCACTGCCTGCCCGCAGTCAGTGGCGCTCCGCCTGCCGACCAGACGACACGCCTCTACGCTCCTCGCGCGCGTACCCTACGAATTCAAACACGATCCCGTCGACGACAACTACGACCGCTCACAACATTCCTAATACATTTTCCGTGTTCCTTTGATTTTCACTTAATTTTTCTTTAGTGTGTTTTTTTGTTTGTGTTCCGTATTTCTGAGCTCTTAAATTCGATTTTGTTAAGAATAGAGGAGGTTGGTACCGTGAAAAGCTTCGGGCCGCACGCATCTATTGTGAGTACAATGTATCGCCTTCACGCAGATCGGGTTGAAAATTTACGATGAGAATATCGAAGACGATGCGGCTGACATTCCACTGGGATAATAAATTACATTCATGAGATACAGAATTCTGGAAAAATGATTTTGAAAATAGGAGGGAAGTCGCCACCGGGCGTGAAGGCGGTGGAGAAAGAGGGGAAGAAGGAAGAGAAGAAAGAGTCAAATAAAAAGAAATGGGAGAAATGTGAGGACAGATGTCCGGGGGATCCGTGGGCTTACTGTGTGGTGTTATGGTGTGCGTGTGCCATGAGTCTGATCTCGAGCGGCTACAGCCTGTACAAGCAGCAGGGACTGCAGGGGCGGCTGGCGCTGCTGGAGGAGCAGCACCTGGCACTACGCAGCGCCGTGCTGGAGCCGCAGCAGCCACTAGTGGAGAGGCTGCGGCGCGAGGTGTTGGCGCGCCCGCCCATGTACTGGCGGCCCAGGAGGAGCATCCGCGACTACGGAGACTGCGTTTGTCCACCAGGCAAGTCAACTATTACACTTGTATAAACGAAATTTCTTAATTATTACACACATCATAATTACTGACATTAACATTTATAGACATAATTGAATTCTGTAATATAGAGGTAAACTTTTTGTTTGTGAAATTAGTTCAGATGTTTTAGGTAAGGTAACAAACAAAATGTAATCAGCATATTTGTGGTAATGTTACAAAAAGTTAACATCAATACGACAACATGACACAGGAATAAGAAAATATCAAATATAGATATATGAACATTAGACAAACATTAATAATAAGCCTGTTTATCTTGCAAGCATCCTCGGTTGTTTTTACTCCCTCTGTACCAGCACCAAAATCCAACTGATCAACATTGTTTAACAAAACATTCGCAGATTTAATTCTATATTTGCATTGTCCTCGATTTGTGAACATTAATCAAGTGCGTTTGTTACTCGTGCACCAGCATCAATATCCAGTGAGCCCATCTCGTATTCATCACAATTATATTATAATGATTGGGTTATTAATGACTATTGAAAATACTATTCAGTCACTCGTGAGCTGGTCATCATTTATTATGCATTCAACTCGTCCGGTGTTAGACAAATTTTTGAACACCCATAATTTATTTGAATTTTACAATATTATATTTATTTTTATTTTTAAGAACAATATTTTTATACAGATTGCCAATTATAGAGTAGTTTTTGAATTGTAAGTAACTCTTCGCAAGGGTGCTAGACAATCTTTTCGGAGCTATTAAATTTTTCCCTCTCAGCCGCAATACGAAGTTAATCCGGGGTTGAAAGCTGTCACTAACCCCATGGTTATCAGGCGCTAGGCGCTGCGGCTCGAGATGGAAAAATGATAAACGCCGGATCGCGCAAATACGTGTCGGGGTGACGGCTCAGTTCGAGGGTCCCCGAACTCCGGGCCCCTGAGCCAGGGACCCGAAGCTCGGGGCCCACGGGCTGGATAATAAAGGAGTTGAGCTTTTATTACGAGTTGTTGTTTGGCCCGATATTGCTGTTGAATTTGAATTATGTCGTTAGTATTCTGTTCGCGGTCCGCCAGTTTATTTTGATGATTACGAATCTTTTGTTTTTGTTTTTATACCTACCTTTTCATAATTTATAATAAGTAAAGTTAGTATTGCAAACGTTTGTCGTAGCAGGTTTGATAGGGGACTGGGGTCAGTTTCGTATAAAGTTTAATGGTGCGTTTCAACAATATTGAGCTTACGTGTTCTAGCGATCATTTGGGTGAGTTAGCAGCGTAATATGGGAAGCAATGTTCAATCAATAAAACATAGTGGTAGGTCGGACAGAGCCGGGGTGGCGGACTAGCGCGATGAAAGTGTCGTGTGTCGTTGACAGCGCCGTGTTTATTTGGATTATTGGTATTGTGGAGTGGTCGCTATTGGCGCGGCGCCGCACTATTGACGGCTGTATAGCCGGCTGGCCCTCCACGGTCGGCCAGGCTGGGCCACTCATTGTACTGATCCCTTTATGTACTTGTTGTGAACATATGTAATTGATTCGATAGGACTCGTTTAAATATGTGCATTGGACGGAAAATTGTTAGCTCTTGATAGGTATTTGTGGGCAGTTAATTTATTGCGGGTCATCAGCCAACTAAATACTCTTGTATTTAATTAAGTACAATATTATTATCCGACAACATTCGATGGAATTAAAATTCTGTACAAAACATGTTTTACAATGTAACTTGAACCAACATTATACCTACAACCAAAATTCAATACTGAGTCACTGAAGTCGTAAAGGGCCAAACGATCGACAAAACTGATTGGCTGAACAAATGTCACAACCGTCACTACACAAAACGAAGATTTAGTGGCATTGATAGTGTGTTCGGTTCGCTACCTACATATAGAGACTGTAATGCTGGCGGTAGGTACAATCATACATTATTATTTAGAATCAGATTATGTATTCAACAATCATTCAAAATCAGAATCGGTAAATCTAGGACAATCTTAAATGGAGGTTTGTGAGTGTGGGAGGCAAAGGACATCAATAGATTCCTATCGAAGCCACATTAAACTCTGAAGCATGACTTGACACACTTCCATCTAAACTTCACTCCTACCGAGTGTCCAACAAATTATTATTATGTAAATTGTAAACGATCCTCTATCAACAATATCCCGTTAAGTTTGAGTTAATACACAGTGATTGGTTATTCTCTCAATAACTCCTAAATACACTGAAGTCTTTGGAAGCCTATGTCAACATTGGCTTGTAAACTTTAATCTGTGCAAGCGATTTATAAGGTGTTTTGGCATATAAATAGTCGTCAGTCCGAGCAATAAAGGCTTAGCCTTAATATAATATTCGTAGTATTTTAAAGGTTTCCTTGTAACTCAGCGGAATTGGTTCGATATTGAGTATTTTATGCGCGCACGGCTTGCTAAAATAAATGTTCTCGGCCTGTTAGAGCTTTTTGATAAGACTTTTTCATTTAATAGTTATGTTTGCGTAAATAAATTCAATGTGTCGATGCCTAAGGGTGGCCTAGGTCCAGCAGTGGACGTGTTGATGATGATGACATAAATTCACCAAAAAAATCGAATACATGTAACATCCACCAATCTGCACTGGGTCCGCGTGGTGGATAAAGGCCCATTACCTCTCAAAAAGCGAGGAGGCCTGGTTACCAGCAGTTGGAACATTAAAAGGTAGATGATGATGATGACATAAATTAAGAACATTATTTTGTTTGCATACTTAAATATTATGTCCATCCGATTACCTTTAAGATCAGTCAAATATTTTAAGAGATTTCAGTCAGGAGCAAGCACTTTTGTACGTATACGTTTATAAGGGCAATAAAGGGACATTAAGCGACTTAAAATATTGGATTGTCTACTCTACTATTTACTAGGTATATAAATATTTTTATAAAGTCGGTTCAAGAAAACTCTTTAAAAACTAATAGTAAAATATCCTGCGAGGTAAAGATTTCAACGCTAACTTCCAACCGAACAATAGCAGTAAGTTGTACACAGCTCACAGTTATGACCACCAGCAGTAATGCCCACACGACCATACATCCGTTCACACGAGCCACTATCTACGCCAGTTAGCGCGAGTGTCGCTACTCGCTCGCCAGTGCAATTACCCAGCTTTTTGTTCCGCGACTTAGGCATAACTAATCCGTTGAGTCTAGCTCCATTGTGAGCTCAATACTGGTATGAATGAATGGGCCAGCAGTGCATGCTGTACGAATGTGTTCACTGGTTCCGTTTTTGTTTTGTTATAAATGCATGCAATCGTAACTAATTTTTTTTGCTATGAAGTTAGAACTTCATTCTGGGTACTTTTAATACATTTTGTTACCGTCAAAATTAAAATAATAGATTTTAACCCAAGTTTAATAATTTATTTAACTTTCATTGACACGTTATATTTTCCGGCAAACAAATTACACTGTAAGTGACATGTTTCACTACAATAAACAAATATTAAGCTTGACAAATGATTATTTGTTTATCTTAATCAGTTGAAATACTGGTATTATAGTAAGTCCTATAAATTGTTTAATAAGCCCTATCTAAACGAGACAGAATTAGAAAATGAGATATCTCATAAATTGGTAATTATGCTCTCCCCTTCAAATAGTGTCATTCCGTCACATACGGGTATGAAGACATCAAACAAAATCAAATGAGATTATGATTGCCTCATCTTAATACTCCAGCTTGGCGAAGTTAATTGGAGAAGAATGATTTAATTGCGTTTTCAGAGGCGCTAAAAAGAGTCTGTAGCAAATACGAAGCACGTGTAATAAAGATGTATCCATAACTTCCTAATGGCAAATTATTTCTGATATTTGTTTTATTTAATTTTATAAATCAAATACTTAATATTAATAAATAAATCTTTATTTGGACTATTTTCACACAATATGAAAATATAGCTTTAATTCTCAGTTTATAAAACCAGTATTTGCCGCATACCTTTAATCAAATCCTTAATAACCTGTTACCTACAGTGGTAATATAGTAGGCTAATACCTAGTAGGTACTCATAGAATTTCTCATTACAACCGTGACCACAGCAAATTGCCGAGCAGCAACAAATTAGCGGTAATCTTGTTGGATAATTGAAATTAACGATAATCGCACAATCGCTCGCTATCAATACATGATCGCGGCGCGACTGGTTGCAGCAGCAGTAGCGAGCTAGCGCTATCGCCCGTGGATGCGTTCTGCATACATGCATGCTAACCAGCCCGCTTGTGAAGATGTTCAGATAAGCACTACTTAGTGAAAAATATTGGAGCTGGAGGGAATATTAATGAGATTTTGTTAAAGTCAATTTTTATTTAATTTAGTATTTATAATAATTATCATAGTATACTTTTTTAGACTCCACATTGCTTCAATGGAGTGGAAGTTAGTTACTGTTATTTAACCTTGTTAAATAACAGTAATCTCCCTGATCCTGAATACCTAAAGTGCTCCCAAAATCAGTTGCAGTGTAATCTACAGGTAGTTCGAGAAAAGTCAACTTAGAGAAATAAGCTAGATGGATTTGACGAGGTTATATCAAACCTAATCATTTCAATACAGGAAAGCTAAATGGATGTAGATGTTTTGACAATAGGGTATGATCACCGGTTTGATTCACTGCTCTGCGCTAAACATCTAGGCTTCAAAAGTAGCGAATACACACCTATATTCGTATCCGAACAGCTCACTGCAAAAGGCTCAAGACTACACTTCCTTGCACGCGACCTCGCTAAGTCAAAGGGATATAAGTACTGCTGGACCGCTTATGGTAAGGTTTATGTTAAGAGACAAGACGATTCACCTACATACATAATTAGAAGTGAGTCCCAGATACAAAGCCTAATGCAAGAAGCGTGACTATCATTATTATGTTGTATAAACTGTGTATTGTTTCTTATGATCTTATTTTTCATATTTAGCTTCCTTAAAAATGTTTGTAATGTATATTCTCTCAATTTACTTATAATCAAATTCTACACACATAAACACGTCCAATACTTATTACATAGAAATTACACAATTACACATACTTCTACACACACGTTCACACAAATAAAATACATACTTGTAAGCTTACATAAATTACATACTCAGTTACCTCTTCACCGTAAACTCTGTTTATACAAAAATAAAACAAATGCTTATATAATGATTTATCTATACTAATATTATAAAGAGGTAAAGTTTGTGAGTTTGTGACGTTGTAAGGGGTAATCTCTGGATCTACTGAACCGATTTTGAAAATTCTTGCACCGGTAGAAAGCTACATTATTCCTGAGTGTCATAGGCTATAAAATATTTTCAGAAAAAATAGAGATCCTTATGAAAATTGCAATAATGTAACCCAAGGTGGCAAAATGTTGTCTGTAAAATACATTATTTGGCGTGCGCTGAGAAAACTATTGATGATAGATACAAATTAGTAGGTAGGGTAGGTAGGATAGGCAGGTTAGGCAGGGTAAGCAGAGTAGGCAGGGTAAGCAGAGTAGGCAGGGTAGGCAGGATAGGCAGGGTAGGCAGGAAAGGCAGGAAAGGCAGGGTAGGCAGGGTAGGCAGGGTAGGCAGGATAGGCAGGGTAGGCAGATTAGGCAGGGTAGGCAGGGTAAACAGAGTAGGCAGGGTAAGCAGAGTAGGCAGGGTAGGCAGGGTAGGCATGGTAAGCAGAGTAGGCAGGGTAGGCAGGGTAGGCAGGATAGGCAGGGTAGGCAGGGTAGGCATGGTAAGCAGAGTAGGCAGGGTAGGCAGGTTAAGCATGGTAGGTAGGGTAAGCAGAGTAGGCAGGGTAGGCAGGTTAAGCATGGTAGGTAGGGTAAGCAGAGTAGGCAGGGTAGGCAAGAAAGGCAGGGTAGGCAGGGTAGGCAGAGTAGGCAGGGTAGGCAGGGTAAACAGAGTAGGCAGGGTAAGCAGAGTAGGCAGGGTAGGCATGGTAAGCAGAGTAGGCAGGGTAGGCAGGGTAGGCAGGATAGGCAGGGTAGGCAGGGTAGGCATGGTAAGCAGAGTAGGCAGGGTAGGCAGGTTAAGCAGGGTAGGTAGGGTAAGCAGAGTAGGCAGGGTAGGCAGGAAAGGCAGGGTAGGCAAGAAAGGCAGGGTAGGCAGGGTAGGCAGGAAAGGCAGGGTAGGCAAGAAAGGCAGGGTAGGCAGGGTAGGCAGGGTAGGCAGGGTTGGCAGGGTAGGCAGGGTAGGCAGGGTAGGCAGGATAGGCAGGGTAGGCAGGAAAGGCAAGATAGGCAGGGTAGGCAGGAAAGGCAGGAAAGGCAGGGTAGGCAGGAAAGGCAGGGCAGGCAGGGTAGGTAGGATAGGCAAGTTAGGCAGGGTAGGCAGATTAGGCAGTGTAGGCAGAGTAGGCAGGGAAGGCAGGGTAAACAGAGTAGGCAGGGTAAGCAGAGTAGGCAGGGTAGGCCGGGTAGGCAGGGTAGGCAGGGAAGGCAGGGTAGGCAGGGTAGGCATGGTAAGCAGAGAAGGCAGGGTAGGCAGTGTAGGCAGGGTAGGCAGGATAGGCAGGGTAGGCAAGATAGGCAGGGTAGGCAGGAAAGGCAGGGTAGGCAGGAAAGGCAGGGTAGGCAGGGTAGGTAGGATGGGCAGGGTAGGCAGGATAGGCAGGGTAGGCAGAGTGGGCAGGGTAGGCAGGGTAGGCAGGGCAGGCAGGGTAGGCAGGGTAGGCAGGGTAGGCAGGGTAGGCGGGGTAGGCAGGGTAAGCAGGGTAGGCAGGATAGGCCGGGTAGGCAGGATAGGCCGAGTAGGCAGGATAGGCAAGAAAGGCAGGGTAGGCAGGGTAGGCAGGAAAGTCAGGGTAGGCAGGGTAGCCAGGGTAGGGGCAGGGTAGGCAGGGTAGGTAGGGTAGGCAGGGTAGGCTGGGTAGGCAAAGCCAGGGGTAGGCAGGATAGACAGGGTAGGCAGGTTAGGCAGGGCAGGCAGGGTTGGCAGGGTAGGCATGGTAAGTAGAGTAGGCAGGGTAGGCAGGGCAGGCAGGGTTGGCAGGGTAGGCATGGTAAGTAGAGTAGGCAGGGTAGGCAGGGTAGGCAGGGTAGGCAGGGTAGGCAGGGTAGGCAGGGTAGGCAGGGTAGGCAGGGTAGGCAGGGTAGGCAGGGTAGGCAGGGTAGGCAGGGTAGGCAGGGTAGGCAGGATAGGCCGGGTAGGCAGGATAGGCAGGGTAGGCAGGAAAGGCAGGGTAGGCAGGGTAGGCAGGAAAGTCAGGGTAGACAGGGTAGGGGCAGGGTAGGCTGGGTAGGCAGGGTAGGTAGGCAATTGACGGGAGCGAAGCCCCGAGGGTCAGCTAGTTTGATATATGATTACTTACGTACACTAAAAGCATGCAAATGCATACACATACATTACCTTTATTACACACTTGTATTGGCTTATCTAAACTACATTAATATAAATATCAGATACAGCTTTAAAAATCTCACCAACTCGAATGATTTTGTATTTTTCTCTATCATAATACTTGTTGCTGAGGATCGAGCAAAATACGTTTACGTAAGCAATATGGAATTCAAACTCAGATTGTTAATTTGCCTATATTATGGATAGCACACATACAATAATGCAGGAAATAGATGACGCAGTTATAGCGCTTGCCAATCTAAAGAATTTGAAATCGATGATTTTGCGAAACAATTTTGTGTACCTAAATCAGATTTTACAATAATATCACAAAATATTAGAAGTATATATAGTAATATAGATGATTTACTAACCACTTTAACACAATTTAAGTTTAGTGTTGACCTGTTGATCTTAAATGAGTGTAGGCTAGACGCAAATAAACCTACCCCTGAAATTAAAAACTATTATTCCTTTACCACGACTAACCACATAAACAAGTGCGATGGCGTGGCAGTATATATCAAGTGTGATCACAAAGTTAGTGTTAAGGAAATAATATTAACTCACGCATCATGCTTGCAAATAATAATGCCTAATCTTGTTGTCCTTGCTATTTATCGATCCCCTCAAATAATAATGCTGACAGCTTTATAGACTCGCTAAATAATCACCTAGACTCACTTAAATCATATAAAAATATTGTTATAACAGGAGATATAAACATTAACATAATATATAAACCTACTGAACAAACGAATGAGCGCACAAATAGATTGAATTACCTAAATATGCTTGCTATTCATGGCTTGTTACCGGGACATTCCTTGCCAACCAGAGGCGAAAACTGTTTGGACCACTTTATTTTGAAACTGGACAAGATTAAAAACGCTGCTTCTATTGCTATATTGAATACCACTATCACGGATCACTTCATGATCTTCCATAAATTATCAAATCTAGGATATTCTTACAAATGCTCGAAAACTAAAAAAAAGTGGACTTTGATAAAACAATAACAGCTTTAAAAATAAGTAATATTTCTGAACTTAATTTAATCAATGATCCAGTCATATTATCTGTAAAATTAATAGAAAAACTCCAAAATAGTCTTCAGCAAAACACTATTACTACTTTAATTCCAAGAAATAATCGTATTATTAAACCATGGATAACTTTAGGAATTTTGCGCTGTATTCAAAACAGAAATAATATGCAAAGAAAGCTACGATCTGATCCAGAAAACGATATACTAAAAATTACTTACAGAAGATATCGCAACTATTGCAATAGTTTAGTTAAAAGGCTTAGAAGAAAATATGATAAGGAACAACTACTAAAGGCTAATAAAAATACGAAACTGATATGGAACACCATTAACAATATAACTCATCGAAATCCAAAAAAAAAACCTAACTCAGAGCTATTGGAGATAAAGACTACCCCTCATGCTTCAGTAGATCACATAAACGATTACTTTTCTAACATTGGAAAAACCCTGGCTGAAGATATTACCTCCACAAACCGATCACAACTTCAACACGATTCTGATCTTGTAATAAATTCACATGGTTCCTCCTTCGTGCTTCTCGAAACGGATCCTAGAGAAGTATATAACGTGCTAATGGGTCTTAAATTTGAAAGCGCTCCAGGCTGGGATAATATAACAACAAAATTTTTAAAGGCTGCACATGATTTGTTGGTACCCATTATTTCGCATCTTGCTAACTTGTGTTTTAGCCAAGGGAAATTCCCACCAGCTCTAAAGCAAGCCATAATTACTCCTGTGCACAAGGGTGGGGACAGAGACGATGTTAACAACTACAGACCTATTTCTGTTTTACCTGCAATATCTAAAATCATTGAAAATCTAATTAACACAAGACTAACCAGCTACACTAATAAATATAACATTATTTCACAAGCTCAATATGGTTTTAGACAAAAAATATCTACGGAAGACGCAGTTACAGCATTAACCAATCATATTGTTAGCCTAGTAGATTCAGGGAAAAGATGTCTGACTGTGTTTCTTGATTTGAAAAAAGCTTTCGATACCGTGTCTGTCCCCATTCTTGTGCGTAGTCTAGAAGGTATAGGCGTAAGAGGAAACCCGTTAACATTGCTAATAGATTATCTACGGGATCGTAGGCAAAAGGTTAAGGTGGGGGAGTATGTTAGTAAGGAGTCTTACGTGACCTACGGCGTTCCGCAAGGTAGCGTACTGGGCCCGACTCTATTCCTAATATACATAAACCACCTCTGCAACATGATGACAGAAAATGGTCGCGTTTTCTCATATGCAGATGACACTGCTATTGTTTTCTCAGTTTTTCTGGTGATACGTGGGAATCGGTATATCTAAGTGCTGAAAAGGGTCTTTCCAAAATTGCTAACTGGCTAAACTCACATCTACTTACACTAAATATTTCCAAAACAAAATATATTGCATTTACAATCTACAACAACACTCAACCTGGACCTAACGTAACTCTCAAAATTCATACTTGCCATAATATATCTAGCCCAAACTGTTCTTGTAAAAATATCGAAAAAGTGACTCATATAAAGTACCTAGGTGTCATCGTTGATCAGCGGTTATCTTGGCATACTCACACAGATATGGTCATGGCCCGTATGAGAAAACTTATCTGGATATTTAAGAACCTAAGACATGTGACAACAAAAAAAATGCTAACTGAGATCTATATCTCTCTGGCTCAATCAATTATTACTTACTGTATACCCGTGTGGGGAGGTGCGACAAAAACGAAGTTTCTTGAGCTGGAGCGAGCACAGAGATCTCTTATCAAGGTCATGTATACCAAACCGTACAGATTCCCAACCAATGAGTTATACTCTCTTAGCGGTATTCTCACAGTCCGAAAATTATACATACTCCATGCGGTCTTAAAATTACACAAAGTCATGCCTTATGACCCTCACCATCAGAAAAGAAGACGAAAATACAGTGTTGCACCAGTAAAAATTGTTAAAACTGCATATGCGAAAAGACAATTTAATACTAATCCCGCTACCCTATATAACAAAATAAATAAAATAATTAACATCTATCCTATGAGACTGCAAAAAAGCAATAGTTCAATGGCTAAAATTGAAGACCTATGATGACATTGAATCGTTGCTGCAGGCATCGTCAATATGAGTTGGAGAAGAGAAAAAAAAAAAAAACACGCACACACTCATACATACACTCACATGCACACACACACTCACACGCATACTCACACACAATATTTTAGAATATATTCTCTAATTTTATTTGTATTTTTAGTTATGGTTCAAGTCTCATCTTGTTTAATTTGAGATTTTGCTTGTAATTTTTTGATTCTAGTTTTCCTTTTTTACATCAATTTTACCATTTCATAATTTGTCATTGAAGAGCGGGTCCTCCTAGCACAGGTATATCTTATACTTAAAAGGAGGTCCCTATGTAAGATTTACTGTAAAAGTGTACAAGTTTCTGCAATAAACCTTTTTTTTTTATATTAATGAGATTTTGTTAAAGTAAATTTTTTTATTAATTTAGTATTTATAATAATTATCATAGTATACTTTTTTACACTCCACATTGCTTCAATGGAGTGGAAGTACCTTGTTAAATAACAGTAATCTCCCTGATCCTGAATACCTAAAGTGGTCCCAAAATCAGTTGCAGTGTAATCTACAGGTAGTTCGAGAAAAGTCAACTTAGAGAAATAAGCTAGATGGATTTGACGAGGTTATATCAAACCTAATCATTTCAATACAGGAAAGCGAAATGGATGTAGATGTTATGACAATAGGGTATGATCACCGGTTTGATTCACTGCTCTTTAGTGGTGGATAACTTTGCCGCTGCCATAGCCGAGGCCCCCAAGACCGCCGAAGCCTCCCACGTATCCGATGCCTCCGAGACCGAGTGCTCCGCCGAGACCACCGACAGCGACGTTCGGTCCGGCGACCACTGTGCCATCACCTCCACCCAGGAGGAGGGCTCCATCCTGAGCCTGACCGGCGACCGCGTCAGCAACCGCCTGCGCCTGCGCCGCACTACTGGCCACCGCCGCAGCCTGAGCACGAGCAGCGTTAGCGATACGAGCGGCCTCAACCGCGCGAGTGTTGGCAATAGCGACCGCCTGGACGCGGGCAGCGTTTGCTACGCGTTCGGCTTCGGCAGCGCGCGCTACTTCCACTGCACTGGCGGCACCGGCGCGTCTAGCAGCTTCAGTGGCTCTTGCGTTCTCCCAGGCGGCAGCCTGAGCACGCTGCACGTTGGCGACACGTGCGGCGTCTAAAGTAGCGGCGTTGTTGATGGCCTGTGCCTGACCAGCGCGAGCGGCTGCCTCGGTAACGCGGGCGCCCTGGATAGCGGCTGCGGCCGAGTTGGCGATCCGAGCGGCCTGCACGGCCTGTGCGTTCTAGATGGCACTGAGCTGAGCGGCTCCTACAGACCCGGCGTTGTAGAGTTCTATGCCTGAGCCGATCGCAGGGCCACCAGTGACGACTGCTGGGCCGGCGACGATGCCGGTGCCGCCAGCTAGAGCCGCGCCTGCAGGCCCAGCCCCACCAAGCTCGCTGAACCCACCATATCCCCCGTACGTGCCGACGACCACAGGGGCGATGCCCGACTTCTCCGCACGTGAATCTGTTACTTTACCTGTCAAATATAACAGTGTTGTTAATAGTTGTCAAAACAAGAAACGAATCAGTTCACAGATGAAATCAGTTATTTTCACTTACCGTCTGCAACGACCTCGTACGCCACGGGCGGCGGCGATAACAAAAATAATCTAGAAAAATAATGATTGTTTTTAATATTATTAGATATGTCCTTTATTTATCTGTTGTCTTATTTTGTACATTTTTAAATATTTTATAAGATATTATCATTAATTTAATTAAATCATTATTTTAATTTGATGAAATTTTCTGTAATTAAATAACATTTTAATCAGTGGTACTATAAACCCGTACCGTAAATCGAGACATTTATCTGAAATATTATTTATTTACTGCTGCTTACTACGACACTACCTAGTCGGACAGCAAACTGTAATTGTTGTAGTTACTGCGAATTGCGTGCACTTTTATACTGCACCTAAAATTATTAACATCGAATTAACAATGCTAAATAGTTCGATGCAGCCCCATTTGAATATTCAGTAAAAAGTAGTTGAACACAATCGAAGTCAGCGCGGAAGATATCAGACCATGTCGGATGAACTTAAAAACACCTAGCAACATAAACTTATATTACGTTACGTAAGAGCAATCAAGAGAATGCCATCAATAAGTGTCCAACCAAATACAATATTGAATACTTTTAAAAACTTAAATAAAGGTCGGCACATAGATTCATGGCTCTATGCATCTTATATCTCAGCATCAAAGCTTACGGAGGGACCTGAGACTCTTTAATAACTCAAATATATGCAGCTGAACAGATAGATAAAAATCCGTTCCTAAATGAAGTCTACACGAAGATGAAATTGGTGTCATTCTCGACCACTTGGCCAGTCATTACATTCCCATACATATTCATTCTGCAAACAAGTTTTACTTTTGATGCACTACTGAAAGCAAAGTTGATTCACCTCAGATACAGTAGAAACTAAGGACTGCAACCACATCCTTTCCTGTGGCGAATCAATATGTATTTCGGAAAATACAGTTAAAAATACAGAAAAGGGTTTTATTACAGAAATTTATTCGGTACAGAAAAAATATCATCTACATAAATAATAAAGACTTAACGCAATAAATTCGGTTAGGAACAAATTCTTTGGCAAATCTCCAGAGACTTCCGCGCCGGCTTTCACTCAGTTGAAGTCACGGCGATTGATGGCTAGCGCAAAGGTCTATTGATTACAAGACCGGCTTCCCGGAGATCAATTTTGATTCAATTTCGAAGATTCATAGGAAAAAAAAAATGGTAGCAGGTACTAAATTAAAAAAAATCTTTTTCCTGCTGGTTCTCGTTGCTGTGGTCTATCCCATAAGATCCCGTGCATTTTACCGAGATTAAGTAGCCTTCACGCAATAGTGTATCTAGTTCTAACAGTGAAATCATTTTCGCTACCGTTTCATATCTTTGAGAAACAGAAAATAAACCTCTTTTACTTCATCATCATCGTAATCATTTCAGCCGAAAGACGTCCACTGCTGAACATAGATCTCCCCCAAGCGCGGCCACACTGATCGGTCCTGTGCGTTTCGCATCCATTATAAACTTAGTTCAGATTAATTTAGTCAGAGACAATGATGATGTGCGTTCAACTCACTACATCACAAAGTGATGAAAACCTTTTTAACCGACTTCAAAAAAGGAGGAGGTTCTCAATTCGTAGGAAGCTTTTTTTTATATATGTTTCCTGGTTACTCAGAGACGCCTGGACCGATTTCGAAAAATTTTCTTTTGTTTTGTAAGTGACTACCCGGTGGTCCCATGGTGATCAACTCAGGATCTGATGATGGGATCCTGGAGAAATTGAGGGCACTCCTCATATCATACACAGCAATTTTGGTATTTTCATCAACAATGTAATACTTTCTAAGTGCAAATCACTTAAAAAGTATTATTTGTTGAAGTGGAACTGATGAAGAAAACCATAGATGGCCATTGGAACTCCTTAATGCTAAGTATGTCTTGGGTAGAAGATATCTCGAATAATTAACCGACTAGGATGAAGCAAATACTTATAAATAAATTATACTGATGGAAATGGTACCATACCATCGAACTGATCTGATGTTGAAGCTGGATGTAGGCACTGGATCGTCGAAATAAAACAATGTATCCTAGTCGTGTTTGGGTTTATTGGAATCGTCATAAGAGGTACTTTTCCTATAAATGATTTTCATGGTAATTGGAGGTATCTACCAAAACTAAAAAGAGATGAATAAAAAATACCAGTCTTGCAAAGGGGTATCGTGTCACCCAGTTATTGCGTTGTGGAGGTCAGATAGGCAGTCGCTCCATGTAAAATACTGGTAATCAGCTAAATCCGGTTAGACTGAAAGGCGACCCCAACATAGTTGGGTAAAGACTAGGCAGATGATGAGTGTTTTGTTTTGGAAATCGGTTTGATTTTTTTGTTACAAAGTTTTTGCAGAATGTAGTCTATCCACCAAACCAGAACAAAACCAATAACGAAATGCATTCTAATCATAATGCAAAGTACCTCAAAATCTCCATATGATCAGCATAGCAATTTTAATATTAGTGCCTCCACCCACCGCGCCCATCCAGCGCCGCGGTTCAAACGGATCTAATTGAATATTTACCGAGAGTCGCGGGTACGTTACACGCGAATGACATCAAGGAAATTACAACTACCCTCACAAATACGCCGGTTGTTTGTACGTAATCAGAATCATTTTGTTTGATTTGTTCTGTCAATGTTTGTAATTGCAGTATTTTTAGAAAAAAATAAAACATCAAAATAAATCCATACCCAGTAAAGAGCGCATAAGGGTTGTTTACGGTAGAGGTTTCCAGTTTGAGCCACCCTTTTTTTCACAATAAATTTAGCTTGATTCGAAACCCCCGCTCTAGGATATCAACCTTCTCTATTCCTCACAACACACACTGGTCTTTGATTTTTTTCCTCCAACTCAAAGCATTCTAACCGAAAAGTCACCAACTGAACATAACAATCCAAGCCAAGATTTACGTCCACCGTGTACTTCGTCACTCTAAGACAGGTTACATGACATTCAGCAGCCATTCACTAGTTCCTGGAAACTAAAGTAGGTAACATTAGTCCACAGTTATAGTGACCCGATCCGTTTGTGTTCCGCGCACTATTATTACAGAAAGTGTCCATTCTCGCACTGTCTTGCGTATATCATCTGCTGACAGCTAAAGATTTGTTACAGGGGAATTCAAATTATTTCTATTTAAAGACGTACCAGCTGTGGGCGCTCGCGAGATGTAATGGTCTTCCATGCTCTGCATCTAGTTATCTAATATTAGGTTAATCTTACAAAAATATTTTAATGAGATAGGTATATAAAATATTTGGCTCTAACTTGAGATAAATTTGTACATATCCAATCAAAGTGAACAAATATTAACGACGATGTTGTGATTAATCTGGAATATTTAGCAACAGCACCTGTTCATTAAATGTGGAACGAACTTGAGCGAGAAGAAATACGTGAAGCATACGAAGATATACAGGAAGTATAGGAAGATATATACTGAGTCGCATGGAATCGAACCGCGAATCCCGCTGGAGTCTGAGTTATGCGCTACAAAATAAAGACGGTGGCAAATCATAAGCGGTAGCGATGGATAGGTATCTATCTTTTAATAGTCATCAAACTTTTTCTTTGAGATAATGATCTCTATAACGACTACCAACTATCTATGTTCGAAATTTATTAATTGCCTTTATCTCAATCATGACCATTAAATACGAGACAAACACGTTTGACATAATTCCGGTAAATCTATCCAAAATGTTGCAACAAGCATCATCAGGACAACAAAATATAATTTATAAAAGCATACTTACCTTCGCTGAGCTTTCGTGACTGGGATCACTTGGTGGCGTAGTCTCCGGGCGTCGGTAATGGCGGCGGTGTCGACCTAATTGATTCGTCGCCGCCACCGCACGACCCGACTACCCAAGCGACTCCCGAGGCACCGCCGCACCGCGTATATATGCGGGGAACATACCTCCACGGCAGCATCATTATAACGCCTCTTCATAAACTCAATACAGTTTTAATAACAGTGTAGGCAAAAGATACTGTGAATAAATAACCAAATGTAAGCGCCTCTCAGGTGCTGTTATGGTAAATGGAATCAAAAGCCTTTTTAGAATCTATTAATGCTAAATACAGCGGTCTGCAAAACCAGATTTATGAACGAAGGACAAGAATTATGTAAGGAACGTAGAAAGTAGCATTTTATAGTTTTTGCATACCCCCATGAAAAAGGTTATTATGTATGTAAAAGAAGTCCTTGGTACCCATAGTATTAAGTTGATTTAAATGTGTAATTTCTTTTTTTGGTGTACAATAAAGTATATTCTATATGTAAATACTAGAAATAAATATGAATCAAAATTGAGCGAAGAGGTCGATTCTGTTGATAAAGTCTAGTCGGGAAAAGCCTTTAATAGAAGTGGTTCAAAGCTAATTGATTACTACGCGAAGTATTACCTTCCGGCGCGTAATGGAGTAGATGCTGTTATCTCTAACGCGCTAATTATACGCCGATAATTCTATAATAATAACTCGCATAGAGGGAAACTTTCTAAGCTGAGAGTAACAGACTCTAGTAAATAGATTCCTCCGAGACGAAACTTTAGAGCTGATACTAACACATTTATCACGTTGCGATCCACATTTGAAAGTCCCAAGATCTATGTGAAATTGATTATTTAATAACTTCTTGTAACTTAGGACTATCTAATAACAGTGCGGTAGATTAGACAGAACTTATCAATTCCTTTGAGAATTTGAATTTAATAGAGCTTAGACTAGTTTTAGTACTCTGGAGATAGTTTTATACGTGCGGGAATTTAAACAGTGGAGGATTACAGCAGTTTATAAACTTATTCTTTTTTGGTAATCCTTTTGATAATAAGAAAATATTTAGTGATGCAGTACTATCTAGTGTCATGGTGAACTTTCTACTGAAGAACTAAATTCGCAGAGAATCTTAAAACTAATAAATTTCAGTAAAATCAAGTTTAATGGAAGTCAAAGTAAAATAAATGTTATGCTATTCGGCTGAGTGATGCACGGACTGTATGGTATTGATTACTTTATTACTACACGAAGAGGAGAAAGTTTGTAACAGTTGAGTTAGTTTCCAAGTTATCGATACCACGGAGAAGACTGGGGACGGTTATAACGCTGATATGGCGCGGTATTGTATGATCTTGCATTTATATCTTACCATACTATCTTCCTATTATTATAAATGTGAAAGTTTGGATGTTTATTACTCAATCACGCCAGGACGGCTGAACGGATCTGGATGAAATTAAAATTGGCACAGCGATATATTATAGTCAGGAATAGCACATAGGCTACTTTTTATTCCGATATAATGTTCCCTTGGGATGGTAAAACACTTTTCACGTGAGCGAAACCGCTGGAAGAAGCTAGTGGGCCTTTATTTAGAATCGTAGTTAGCTGGAGAAAAACAATTACTTGAATATAATACGACGTGTAATAGTAAATCCGATGGCGCCACCTGGTATGTTATTAATTGAAATTGTAACAATTAAATTAAATAACAAAGTAAGACACGAATCATAATAGAAAGAAAAGTTATGATTTAGGAAAGGCCTACGAATATAAATTCTGCCATACTATGTTAATTACAAAAGCTGGCGCTCTCATAGACCGTTCAAATAGACAAGACGTTTTACAAGTTACAACCTAGCTCCTATCGCAATGTGGTAAGAAAGTACAACATCCACGTGAAATTAATAACTTTACCTTGTGAGAGAAAGCGGTTGTAATGTCGGGGCGATCAAACTAATTGATTCGGCCGAACTGCGTACGCGCTAGCTTTACTAAGTGGCGTATGTTAGACCAATGTTAACGAAGTCTTCACCCAGGGTAATGGCTAGTGTGAAACATTCACGAATATTTTAAGAAATAACGTTCAATCTGAAAAAGAAAAATGTTTGCTCAAAGTTTTCTTTAAAATATTTTACACACGTTTTTGCCCTTATTGAATTTGCTGTCGCGTCGCACGTCGAACCATTTGAAAATGAAGTTTTAATATTTTACTTTTACTAAAGTTGTGTTTTAAACTTTAGAATTTTTGTCGTCTTATTTTTATCAACTTCTTTCTCAAATATACATCTTTTAAAATCAAATACTCTTTGTAAATGGTAAGGTAAAGTAAACATGGTCCCTACCAGCTTACTAATTTAGTTAAACACTCAAAACAAAAAGGGCAGTGATGCTCATAAGCGGTGTTGACTCAATCAATTGTAGAGCTGCAAGCATTGAGCGGTTCATGTTTCGTTCTTCGGTAATTGAGAGCTCAACCAATGTATTCAGAAGGTGCAGTAGGCCAAGTAAACGTGAAGTAGTGATGGTTATGACTTGACGAAGTCCTACCAGGTTCCAACGATGCAACATTACGACCAGCTTCGTGCCTGATGAAGTTTGAGCAAGCTACCACGGTGTTTTTACAGAAAATATACTAGAAGACTGCGCTATCCTACGAATTCTTCTTGTATCATTATCAATATCTCTGAAACGATCTACTGCACGTCCATCAAGAGCGGCAAACTTCTTTTAAATAATATTTCAGTAAATTTAACTTAACCTTTTACTAGTATACTGGAAAGACAACTTTAATTTGTTTATCAGCTCCTACTTTTTATTTACCTATTTCAGATTCCTTAGTGTTCACCTTCTGTGTCTCACTTCTATCGTCCGTGAGCCTCTAATTAATGCCTTACGTATACGATATGTTCCTTCACTTAAAATGCCTGTCTTTGTTGACTTTGTTCGGTAATATGGAAATTGCTTTCGATGCGCCTCTTGAACTGTTGGATACGTATCAATTAAATTGCCTCTTTGTTTAATTCCTTTCATTAAAATGCTAAGCTCGATTGTTTGATTGCTTTGCCTTTATTCGTTCTAAATGGTAAATTACTTTTTTTCGGTGGGTAAACACAGAATTACTTTTGACCAAGGAAACAACAAAGCTTCTTCTATTTTAAGTACTCAAAAGTAATTTAAACAAAAATTCTATTTCAATGACAGACAATTTAGTAGAAAATACAGTTATTTTTCTGTTTGTTCTTTCCAAACTTCAGGTATCCAAGTTACGCTCGGATCCAGCAAACAAAAGAGCGAGAGCAAACACATTTAATCTGGACAACACACAGTCAAGTTATCTAGTTATATCTCTTTACATTGCGAGTTTTTTGTGAGTAGCAGTCGAATGCTAATGAGGTTGGCAATCGTTGGGAGGTGTAGTCCTCGATAGAGTCATTAGCACTTGGCAGGTCTGATTTGAGATGCAGAAGGACCAAAGTTGGACTTCGTTCTATAGCAGAGATTTTGCCAGCAGATCATTTGTGCTTTATTATTTATTTATTTACACACAAAACAATTAACAGAGAAAAAAAATACGGCTTTTTGTGTGGTGTGGTTGTACCATTCCCATTCCTTTGATTTTGGGACATTTTGCTAATAGGTCATTTTGAGAATAGAACTTTGTGCTCATAGGACCTTTTGGAATAGGATGTTTTGATACGGCAACTTTATTTAGTACAGAAGTGCTCATTTTTTTAAATTAAACCATCGCAAATTCAATATTTCACACAGATCAAATTACGGAGTGATTTAAAAAATAAACACTGTAATTAAGTACTAACATTTTCCATACACGAATAGAATTTCTACGCTTGCTGACATAAAAAGCAGAGAGACAGAGAATCCTTTTTATGTCAGTAGGGGTGGTCTTTCTGTACTTTATCCGGTGTTATTGGTGTAAGCACTTAGAGCCGTATGGCTAGGAATTTAACTGGAAGCTGTGCTGGTAATAGATGCGGAATCGCGCGTTACGGCGCGTTTTATTAATAGTCTTGCGTTTACACGTCCGAGGTGGTACACGGGCAATTTGTACTCGCATCGGTTTGTTATGGCTGCACTGGAGTTTGTTTGGACGGCTTTCTCCTTTATTCCTTGACTATATTAAGTTCATTTGTATTACCACGCACGCTTGTGATTAACAAGTCAGTCTTGCTAATGGGTACTCTACGTATTTAGTACTTCATGTAAAATACTGATGATGAATATTTTGCCGGTGTGACGAGAAGCTGACCCAACTAGTTACGAAAAAGCTAGGCGTATGACTGATCAAGTAATTTAATAAGCAACCATTATATACCTCACATAATGTGTCTACTACTGGAACTCGAGTCTCCTCTCCATGAAAGAATTATGTTACAAGTATCGACTGTAGTACTAGTATCGACGAGTATATTGCACTTTTAATTCAGTTGAGTCAATGTAGGTGTGTATGCTTATGCAAACTACAACTGGGAATACGTAAGGTCATAGTTATATATATTCTACATTGTACCACAGTGTCTACATCTAACCACAAACCGCTAAAATCTGTATATAATCAAAACTCGCATACCCTACAATTAGAGCTTTACAATAAATTGATTTATATTATGTTCCCGTTGAAACAACCACTTAAACCACTTAATTATGCGTCGGCTAATGTTCCGAATACTTTGAATTAATTAACTTCACACCAAGTTGGGATTATTGGCGTTGTCGTGTTATCGGCCGATCGGCACGTGGTATAATGGACCCACAGACGGGTGCACGTGGTCTAATGGTCTCACCAGACGGGTCTGCAGACTGACCAGTCACCAGTCAGCACGTGCGTAAGTACCAGTGTTGTAATCAGAGTTAGACTTATAATAATTACGATCTTGATTGTTTAATTTGCATGTAAGGAATGGGTGCGCTATAAAAGCGCCTTTTCCTACCACCTTTACAATCTACTTACTACCAATTTTCATCTCTTTTCGTTGTGGGTAAAAGATTACAATATTGTTTAAATACACAAGCAACTCATCTTACTGAACTCAGTAGATAATTCTGTTTTACGCAAGTGAAAAATAAAACTAGAAGTGCCCATTAGATCACTAAGACTAAATCCTAGTTATGTTTATTAATCCAATTGTAACTTTCATCATTTTGTCACTTATCAAATTAAAAACTATGCAATCTACAAAGCTAATCCATCATAAATTCAAAACTACTAAACTACTACAACTTTGATTACAAACTCTCCCCTTAAAATCCGAGTCATCAATCAGTGGTACAACATCTGTATGCGAGTGGATTGCCTCGATAAACATCTGTCATGTTCCAAGCACTCATCGACACTGTTCGCAAACGTTACAAGTAGGATGTTCCAAACGTTATTCAATCCCAGCGGTGCATTTATCACGTAGGGTTCTAAAACAAATCCTTTCGAGGCTCGTAAAACGCTCATAAAAATAAAAGCGAGTCGCCATCACGGTAGCACATTGATAGGCGCGACACGACCGCATCTGTTTGTTTTATTTCCACGTTGATTGCTTGTTTGCGCAGCGCGCCGCACTAACGACGCCTCTGTAACTACGCAATGGTTACAGATTAACTATTAGCTGAATTTGCGTCGTTAAGCCATTGTTGTTTTAAGTTTCATTCGGATTTATATTGTATTAAGTTTTTATTAGGTTGGCTCTATTACAGCTTTGCCATTTTAATTGGTATTCGTACCCGTAAAAAGCGGGTAATAACAAATGGTACTTGGTTTGGTTTTCCCCTTGGTCGGTACGTGGTAGTAAAGATAAAGCTAAGCTTCCGTATCACGGCTCTGGGATCTCTTAATAATGAAGATGGATGCGTGTTCACGTAATTTATATTTAACGACGTTAACGTTACAGAAGGTTGTAGTGGTTTCTTCTATTGTTTAAAACATGATGTTATTTTCGACCACTATCATCAAAATATTAGTCATCGACGGATCGAGGATCTTTTTATTTGGGCCAGCGTTCCATTAGTTCCGTTGAAAGCCTTTCGTTCTATAAATAAACAAAACTTATCCAGCCCCCGTGTATATGTTATATTTAGAGACAATTTCTTACACATCCGCCGCATGCCAGGCCGCTAGCCTGCCAGGCTGCCAGGCGACTTGGCAAGTTGGCACAGCATAGCACGTGCCTGCGGACCGCGTGCCAGCTTGGCTAACCGATGCGCTACGTGTAATATGACCACGGAATAAGTAGACACAGAGGGCTCACTCCATATATGGCTTATTTTAAACTACCAAAATTTAACGGTGTATAGACGAGTTTATTATAAAAAAAACCTATGGAGATTCATATAATTATGTAGATGGGTAATGTGAAAATGGTTTTTCTAAACTTTACAAACCCTGTTCTAGCTCTATTTGTAATACCTACCTAACTGTGGATTTATGGAAAAGACTTGTGATCCTCATACAGACTTAGGTACTATAAATTAATTCAACCAATGATTATACAAACAAGTACCCGTCCAAGGTGAAACATGTGCACATTATTATGAGTAAAACCTACAACAAGTTCATAAAAATATGTAATAGCACCTATAAAACAAAATTATTCACAAAAAAAACTTTTTTAAGCAAACATTTTTCCTATTCTTCTCAGCAAACCATTTCATATGATACCCATAATATGGAAGTGCATAAAAAACAACTAGTGCGCCGTCTTTGGCCGTCCACCATATTGGATTTAGAATGTCGTCACTTAGCTTACCATGCATTGTCATCCAAACTGAATGTGTATGCAAAATTGCATTTCATTTCATCGGTGGAGGATAACTGCTTTAAAATCGAGTTTCAATATTTAACCCGAACACACTTACATACATACATACATTGCAAGTTAAATAAAAGCTTGTGAATACAACAGATTTAGAGTTTTCATACTTAATTGCGAATAGTTCCTTCTGTAGCTAATATTACTCTACGTCACCCCCTGTCACCCCTCACAATGACCTCAGAATCACGCCCTTTGAAAAAAGGGGTGATTCTGACAACGCTCTTCATTCGGACAACGCTTCAACCCTTTTTCATTCAATAGGGATGTTTTTGTTTTGATCGCTCCGTTGTGTCAATAGTTTAACTTGAGTTTAAAACGAGAGTTCGATTTTACGAGTTTGTTTTATATTTGAATATGGACAATTGATTGTTTGTTTTCATTTTGTTTGTATTTGTTTGTGGTTACAAGTTTGTGTGGGAAGATGTGGGAATGTTTCTATTTAGTCCAGTATCATGTAAGGTGAATGTGTTCAGCTATTTCGTTTCCCGACAATTTGACGGTGTTTTATTTTTATAGACAACCTACATGTAGAGTTTATTCTACACGTATTTTTTGTTAAGTATTTAGATATTTTATGTTAATATCTATTTAAAACCCAATTTAAATTCAAACAGCTTTGAGTTATTGCTGAATACGTTTATCGTCAGCTGTATCATTTAGTGAACCGAGACGAACAATTTATGTACCTTGTCTATATTATAAACTTTATGATTTTTATACAAGTTATCCATGCGTTCGTCTCGCCTCATCGCATGCGCAGCTGCCCTGTGAACTATATCGCACATTGTCCAAAGCACATTTGCATGATAAAATGCCCAGCATGGCCCACTGTTTGTACACAATGGTGCCGACCGTTCACCGCATGTTATTGTTGTTAACGCACTTTCATTCAACATTCAATCGACAAAGACTCCCTTGTAAGTATTAACTTGTATTTAAATAATGTATTTTGTTCCGCTGGCGAACGTAATTGCATCGGTGTAAAGTATTTTTTTACGTTCATTAAAATATATACGCAACTGCGGGAGGTCTATAAAAAACGGTTAAAGAAACTTTAAATACAGGTTACACGGCTTCTGTAATGAACATAAATAAATAAGCGAGCAACAGTTTAAGCCTCAGGATCGTATAAATAAGCAAACAGGATTTAGTTCACGTATTTACTATGAATCGGGGAATACTTCAGTTTTATTGGTTCCAATCCAAACAAACGCAGAGACGAAACGATTAAATTTTAAAATACTCTTCACAACAAATCGAGTCGCGTTTGCAGCTCACGTGCAAATGAAGTGAATCAATCAGCTGATTGCACTCAAACGGAGCTGTATCAATCTAAATTCCTTACTTTACAATTCTGCAAAAAGTATGGTTTTTCATTTTTGATTTTCCTTTTACACTCATCGTGTTTACCTAGTTGGTTGCCGTATTAATGGAAAACGCAGCTTTTTACTATGTCCAATACCGCTCCAGTTGCTAACATTTCTATAATCACAACGTTTTTGCAAGACGTTGTTGAACAATTTACATATCAGTTGGTGCAGACCCTTTGTTGCGAGATATTCTGGATCTTAACTATAATCGCTATGCAAATAAACCTTTAGGATAGAGATTAATAGTTTATTTAATCTGTGCTGACGGGCGAGCGGGCTGCTGGGATCGGCCGTTGCGAAACGCTTGTGAAAATCCCTTTATTGTCTCAGCTGGAGACAGAGTTGCGTTGCGTTGATCTTACTAATGTATTAAGTATAGTGTAAGGGATAGTTTTGTAAACATTCTACATTATAATATTATAAATAGTTGTAGGCAATAACTCAGACCAACAAAAAAAGATAGACCTTAATCGTTTACTTTTGAGGTTCAATACCATACTCAACAATATCTTACTCGAACAATATTATCCTACCCACACAATAATATTATTACCCATTTTATAGGAAAAAAAATCAACAAATGGCAACCCTTCCAAACACACAGCTAAAAATGTGGCTTCACTTATGATGTTCGCGACCTTACGTCTATCTTTTTTTGTTGGTCTGAGGGCAATAAGTAATAAAGTCAAGTGTTTCAGCAATCAAAATGATAGACACAAAGTTCAATAGACAATTTTTATTTCTAGTCTATATGTTGGTCTAGCAGGTAGGTATATGCTACATAAAAATGCAGTGAAGACCGTCAGTAATAAAAAACAAGTAAAAATATTGTTTACTTAAAGTTATCCATTTTTACCCAGCTATTCCAATGCAATGGACTATTACTTAAAACCACAATCCAATGGCATGATCTTCACAACAAACCATTTCAAGAGGTGTTCCACCACCAAAACACGTCCCACTCCCCGTATCTAAGTTCATTCGTTCCACGCGTGTGTTCAATGGGCCGTGCATTGTATTCGTTTCGTTTCACGCTCGCGTCGCGCGCCACCTCACCCATACACAGCCACCAATGTAATAGAAGTAATTTTATGTTTTCATTTATGCAGCGTCAACTCGTCAACGACTGACACGCTTCGAATTCTATTCGACACGGCTATTGAAAACTGAGTAATTTTCTTGTGTTTTATTTTGTCTCTTGTATTTTGTTCTTTCTATATAATTTACATTATGATCAGTGCAATATAAAACGTCTCGTACAAACCGGATTGTCAAGATGCCCTTATAAAATCGCATTATATCAAAAGGAAAAAAAAAATCACTCCTCCTTTAAAGCTCCAACAAGTAACCACTAAACCCTACTTTGACTAATGAACTTCTGCAGTGACTAATGTTCGTTAATGACTAGTGAATTCTAAAGCAGTGGTTCAACAACACCGCGCAGTATTTTATGCTCGCGCGAACTATGTCCCGGCTACATTGTAAACCATTTACATTAGTTGATGATTCGAGCGATATAAAGCATGCAGCGAGGTTTCACATTCAGGAAAACGAAGAAAGTCGATGGGTCTGTCGTTTCGTAAGAAACTACGGTAAGTTTCTGAATACAGGTCGTACCCATATATTACCCGAACACCTGATGTTAATCAAAGTTTTGTACTGATAGAAAGTTAAATGTAGTGAGGCTTGACGCTCTAACTAAAGTTCTGGATGATATTGACAATTCTTTAAGTAGATAGAAATAAACAAATGGTCCACCAACCCAAGCGATACAATATGTGCCCTCCTTACATGACATTAGACATCTAACGCATCCCGCAGCTTTGAATAATGTAAATGAGCCATTAGCCAGGCGTGCATTACCGACCATTGTATGTGTTACAATGCCGACGACGCTTTACGTCGGATTTTGCTACTTGACGCCACTTGCCACGACGCCGAGAAAGTGTGTGTCTCTTTTTTATTGTGCTCTGGTAACATAGGAGGCCATAAGTAGGATTAGGCCGAGCCTTAATATATTAAATTACTTCGAGATAGCACAATAGACAGTAAGTGGGATAAGCTTGACATACCATATATTTTCTCCAGATTGTGTAGGAAGTGTACACCAAGATGACATTTGGGCCAACAAGGTCCTTAAAAAAAGAGGTTGACATAATCTTGACAAAAAGTATTAAGCCGAATGGTAATCCTGTCAAAACCAATTCGCAACGCATACTTCGTTACTTGAGTACGTTCGTACGTATTATTGAGTTTGTCTTCAATTCTTTCACATACGACCGTTACAACGAATCTTTGTTTCCCAATGATTTACGATGCGATGTCTTTAGAGCTCAGTTCATTTATTATACTTTTGTTTCATCCAACCTTTTGTTAGAGAGGACTTTATTTTTGTGACGTTTTGTACACGAGCGTGTCACGTACATTTATAATACTTTCATTGTTTACGTACATTGTCATCATTATTTAGGATTTCACCAACGTGTCACTCTCACGCTTTTTAGCATTGGTGGATGAAGCCCCGAATATTATTAAAACGATATATTTTTACGAAATAAATACTTACAACTTCATCATCAGTTAAACTGTCTAAAGTGTCAGGTTCTAGCTCATTGACGATTACCAGCACAATAGCCATTGACAATCGACGCATAACGAGCACCATTCAACAACCCATATCCCTCAATTGATTGTCACAACTTACATATATTATAACAATAGCTGATACTCCATAGGTGTGTCATACCACATCCCATTCAAAATAAATAGCCTTTTAATTCTAAAACCCTTTTAATCTTCAAAGAATAAATAGTTTCGTTTGTGTTCGCAAATCGAAATCAAATACAGCTCTCATTTTTCGTCCCCAAATTTAATAGTGTTGTAATCTCGTCCCTTCGTCGCGCCGTGGGCCCCGGGGCTCGGTGGGGACAGACATAGCATTAACATGCTTAACTGTATGAACGTTAACCCCCTGGCTTGCTGCAGAGGGTTCATTATCCACTGGTCATGACCGGGGTAAAATGAGCGTGGAATTATGTTATTTTCAGCCGCATCTGGACTAGTATTTGCCTTAAAGGAGATAACTTCTCCATAATCATTGGTATCAATTAGAAGTGTTATTGGCTCGCGTAACTGGTTTCGTTTGTAGGGCTATCCTTTCCTAACGAGTTTCTTTTAGTTATTATTTAAACGTTTCCGCAGTTTTTTTATCCTTTTATTAAGTAGAATGTTGTGACTTAGTCAGGAAGCTTACGTCATTCGCTAACGTTTTTACTAAGTTACTAGATTTTGCCTGTTTTTCCATATCCTTCTTGCAAATAAATAGTCAAAGTTGCCTAGAATGGTCGTTATTAATCTTACGTAATAAAACATTTTCTGGAAATATTGGCACAACAAACGTCGCCTAATGTGGGTTTCGTTCAGTTTTTTTTGCGACAGATGTTTGTTTTCAATACTTTTTCTTTTCGTTCCCGTTTGTTCCCACTTTCTTTATTAAGTTGCCGTCCATTGTAGCGTTCGTTATTTCTTCAATCGAATTCATCTGCTTGATAGCTAATAACAGCTGCTTCATTTGCCGCCGGCCTTATTTTGTATTGAGTGGCTACTTTGTATCTTGTTAGTTCTACAAAATGAGTATTTCTCTGAGAAATAAAGCTATGCTGAGAGAGTCTCTTTCAAATGACATCGTCATCTGAATGAGTTAAAATCATTAGCTTCCTTTTATTTAATTAGAAAAACCTTGAGTCGCCTTTTTAGTAACAAAAACGATTGATATTAATCGAGTAATTTTAAATATGTTAATGAACTTGGCCGAAAATTAAATACCTATCAATAAAATAAAAAAACAACATTTCTTAAAAAAAATGCATCTGGCGTTAGTTCATGTTTAATATTTTATGACATTATTATTAGATATTATACCAAGATAATATACATAAACAGTATCTCTTCGGTATCATTTCTGCAACATTGTGTTTACTTATAAAGAGACAAGCTCCGACCTCACTCAGCCTGTCTCCAAAGAAATTGTTCTAAAATTACAACGCGTCATGGTAATAAACAAACAAAGCATTATCTGGCACAGTGTAGCAGGGACAGTCGCCCTCGAGCAGCAGGGATCCTCAGGCTATAACGTGCCGGATACGGAACCACGCCGCAGAGATTAGAGGGTAGAACGTCAACTCCACCTAAAGTGTGAAATTAAGATGCGCATAAAAAAATTAAACCACCTGAAATAATTTTCAAAAAACTAAATCGACTTCAAAAACAAAACACCACAAAGGGATAAATAACTTTTTTTTCGGAATTCGATGTCTTTGGTACCTATTTGTTTTCGATTTTGACACCGATTTTGGCAGACGGTTTAATTTTTGGTACCTTATATTATCACGAAAGTACGCATTATTAAGTATAACTTATAAACTACTCGTCTGATCTTGATCAAATTTAAATGAGTACTTACTACTACATGAGAAGCACCAGTTTTCAAATAAAAAAATAATCATCAAAATCGTTTCATAATTGGCGGAGTAATCGCGTAACAAACATACAAAAACATACAGTCAAATTGAGAAACTCCTCCTTTTTGAAGTCGGTTGAAAAAAGCATGCGGTTGCGGTATCATTAAATAGAAATCATTATAATTATAATATTTGTCCGAAATATTCACTGCAGGTTTTCAACAGAGATCGCGAGAATCGGCAAACATGAAGAATATTATTTCAATATTCATTTGTAGTCTAGATACGAGTACGTAAGGCAAATAAATGGCTGGTCATAACAATTCACAGAATGGCTATAATGTAACAGGATTTGTCCATCATCCCACAAAGGATGTTTATGTAAGTGTCAAGCAGTTGTTGGAAGTGAGCCCTCTGTTTGTCGTTACTCTGTGGCATTCAACACGGCAAGCCCGCGGGACCCAGCCACTTATCTGCTGAATTAAAATCTGCTTATCTGGCGTTATTTATGTGGCCAGTTATGTATTCATAAATGTTATATATTGCATCGCTAGATCCTAGTAGCTAAGCATGTAGTTTATCTTCATGATGCCAGATAGGCATGCAAAGACTGGTAGTCAGAGCAAAATACAAGGTTATTACATTTTATTTAAATATAGAGCACAGATTGTATAATGTTTTGTTTGGTACAATCGGGAAAGGGGAACAACCGGGGAACAATTTCGCGAAGAAAAAACAGCGTCGAAAATAGACGTAGACAAAAAATGCTTTAAGTGCTCGGGTGATTGTCACAAATAGACAATTACGTCAGCGAGCGACACTAGGCACTGTGAACGACCTAATTATGTACTGCACGGGCTAATATATTTGACACTGAAATATCTCTAAGGTTAATAAACGGATCCGCTGTCACAACACGTCACCTTCGGCTAATTCATCAATTGTTTGAGCTTGATTACAGTGAACTGCTCTCGTTCGGGGAAAGTAACAAAGGGATCGTGTGTTTACACGTAACTGTCACCCCAATATAACGGGGAGCATTATCTCTCAAACAAAAAGCGTCGTCCAAAAATAAACTTTAAAGGGGAAAGATCGTAAAATTTCAATATCCGTTCGTCGTTTCGTTTAATCTTGGGTGAATTTGTCGCCTGTTATTGAGTTAGAGATCTGTCGGCGATCGCCCCCAAATGAGTCGGGCGTGATGATAACAATCGACAATCGAGACGTAATGACGCGCGCGCCTCGAGAGGGTGAGGGGGGTAGGAGGGGGGGGGGGGGGGAAATGTTCCCAATGTAAATTGTTACGAGTTTGACAGAATGATGCCCTCACTACAGAGTAATTCCTTCATTGTTGGAATTTTATCCGATTTTCACAATCCAGATTTTCAGAATTTATTTTTTGCCATCCGCGCCTTTGTGACGTCACTGAATACAGCTCGTTGAGCGTGTGATTTGATGAAATGATTTGTTTCCATTATTTCTTAACACTGAAACGTTTGTCCGCTGTTCTTCAAAGACTTTGCATGTTTGTTTTTAGGGTTCCGTGCCAAAGGATCCAAACGGAGCCCTATTGCTGTCACTCACGAGTCCGTCTGCCTGTCCGTCTGGCCGTCTGTGCGATCAGACGACGGACATACATCCGTCGTCTGCCACACGAGTTTTACGGAAAAACGGTTGCAGCTACAGTCTTCAAATTTTAACAGTACAAGTAACTTGTTGTTCCAAAGCTATGCAAATTGTCAAAAAATATTTTTAAGCTATTGCATAGCTTCTATCGCGGGCCTTGAGTGCGGGGACCGAATCCAGAAATTCCGTAACGAAAAAACCTCACGCTCCCCACTCCGACGGGCACGGCGGTGATACTTTGACTTTTAATAAGGTTTTTGAATTCTGTGGAATCTGAGTGGTGAGGGGCAGGGGGGCGGGGGGGGGGGGGGGGGGGGAGGGGGGAGGTTTGTTGCACGTGTTTTCGATTTCCGTGTTGGTATTTTTAGAATGAAAAATTTTTTTGCGGGGGGAGGTAAACGGTTGCGGGGAGTAAATCCTATCTTGTTCTCCTGGATGAAGTAGCGGTGGGCAGGGGGGCAAATTTTTTGTCAGAAATGCGCTAACTCCAACCGTTTCTGAGATATGAGGGTTTTAAAATTTTTGTTGGTCGTAATTTTTTTGCCTTTTATCGGTCTCTCTGAGCTGTTTCTGTGACAATGGTGATCAATGTGGACCTTATGCTAATGAGAATAAGGGTCACTTTTGCTTGTCAAAGAAAAGCGACCTTATTTCAATGTGAATAAGGGTCATCATCATCTGCCTAGCCTTTTTCCCAACTATATTGGGGTCGGCTTCCAGTCTAACCGGATTCAATGTGAATAAGGGTATTTTTGTTTTGTTTTTTAGAGTTTTATTAATCGTAAATAAATGCGGGTTTGGCTCGCTACGTTTTCGAGTTTTTAACGTTTTTAATTTTTTGACACATTTTCCAGGACTGGATCTAGAATAAATGCTATGCAATAGCTTTACCGCGGCAGTCCCCGAGTGCCACACGACTTTTTTTATACAGCTAAAGGGGGGTACGTAAAAAATAATTGGCCTACGCCAGTGAGGGGGTATCGTTATCGTTGTTTAGAACTCGTTGAGTAGATAAATACTGTACTTTTTGTTTTAAATAATATTGAAAAAAACAAAGGAATAAGAAGCCACCAAAGTCAGCAATTTTTACAAAATTTTGTTCCGAAGAACGGAACAAAATTTGGTACGGAACCTAAATGTGAGAAGTTCGACACGCACTTGGCCAGTTTTTTTAACCGACGTAAGGAGGATGACCTCCTTAAATGATAACATTTGTGTAATAGGTGAGGAGTTTCAAGTGCCATAATTATTATAATTTTGATATGAAACATATTACCTGCTCAAACAAAACGAACACCCTAACCCAACATGTCAGTAATTTTTGTACCCCGCCAAAACACACTCCGGAAATGATAAAATAATGTCAAAAATACCCTCAAGGTGGCGCCTATGACAAGTGAGTTGCAACGGAAATTAACGAACTCTTATCGCGAACCCTAAATTAACCACTTCCAACCGGAAATGGAACCCCGGACACGGCGCTGACAATTAATTACGGAGCCAGTGGGGATTTAGCGTTTCGATAACAATGTTGATTTCAGGGTCAAAAGGTAAACCCTTCTGGGAACCCTGGGGAGCTGCAGGGACCCGGATGGAATTATGAGATTTCGTATTAGGGAAATGCTTTTGATTTAGGTTCGTAATGATGAAAACCCTTAGGCAAAGTTGATTTGATTGATTGATTTCACTGCGGCCATTTATACTGGGATTACATCGGAACTCTTCCAGCTTACTACAATGTCTGCCTAAGCCGACACGGATAAATGAGTTCTTAAACCTAGCTTAGACTGAAATAACAAACAAGTTGGTACTTAGCTTTTACGATATAAGGATGCTGGTAAAGTTTTTGATAGGCGAACTTGTTTGACTGCTTTTGTCAGTTGAAATATTTTAGCAACAAATATCCAAAAGTAATGCAAAAAAATAAGAGCAGAAACTCCGATGTTGAACGAGGGATCACTGTAGATACTCATTTATGGTAGAACAATAAAAAACTTTGGACCTTCTGTGCTTATACTTATTATGTGCTTGAATCGAATACGCGCCCATCTTCTTAATACAATTTTGCTCCTTTAGTTGACTTTACATTCTGGGTGAATTCGTTTGTGATACTGTATTTTTATAAAATAAATTGTGAAATGTCATCGTTCTTCTTTATGCAGCTAAAATTGCTAAAACTCGTTTACCTACACCAATATACTATCTTCCTAGACTTAGCAAAAGCTTTTGACACCGTATCTGTTCCTTTGCTTTTAAATAAACTGGAAACGTTAGGTATAAGAGGTACACAGCTGAAACTATTCGAAGATTATTTAAACGATAGATCGCAATGTGTTCGAATAGGAAATATAACTAGTAACGATGAAAAATCACTAGGATTTGGAGTTCCACAAGGCAGTATCCTTGGTCCATCATTGTTCCTCATTTACATTAATGATCTTTGTAATTTAAATGTAGGAAATTGCAAAATAATATCGTACGCTGATGACACTGCGCTTATTTTCACCGGAAAAACTAACTCCGAGCTGTATAATGTTGCACAGGCAGGTTTTAACATCGTTCTAAACTGGCTTAAATGCTATGCAATAGCTTTACCGCGGCAGTCCCCGAGTGCCACACGACTTTTTTTATACAGCTAAAGGGGGGTACGTAAAAAATAATTGGCCTACGCCAGTGAGGGGGTATCGTTATCGTTGTTTAGAACTCGTTGAGTAGATAAATACTGTACTTTTTGTTTTAAATAATATTGAAAAAAACAAAGGAATAAGAAGCCACCAAAGTCAGCAATTTTTACAAAATTTTGTTCCGAAGAACGGAACAAAATTTGGTACGGAACCTAAATGTGAGAAGTTCGACACGCACTTGGCCAGTTTTTTTAACCGACGTAAGGAGGATGACCTCCTTAAATGATAACATTTGTGTAATAGGTGAGGAGTTTCAAGTGCCATAATTATTATAATTTTGATATGAAACATATTACCTGCTCAAACAAAACGAACACCCTAACCCAACATGTCAGTAATTTTTGTACCCCGCCAAAACACACTCCGGAAATGATAAAATAATGTCAAAAATACCCTCAAGGTGGCGCCTATGACAAGTGAGTTGCAACGGAAATTAACGAACTCTTATCGCGAACCCTAAATTAACCACTTCCAACCGGAAATGGAACCCCGGACACGGCGCTGACAATTAATTACGGAGCCAGTGGGGATTTAGCGTTTCGATAACAATGTTGATTTCAGGGTCAAAAGGTAAACCCTTCTGGGAACCCTGGGGAGCTGCAGGGACCCGGATGGAATTATGAGATTTCGTATTAGGGAAATGCTTTTGATTTAGGTTCGTAATGATGAAAACCCTTAGGCAAAGTTGATTTGATTGATTGAGAGGTGTGATGCTTCCTTCTATCATCAGCTATAAACAGTAAAATAGTTGGCAATTACAGAAGTTTATAGTTAACCAATGTTTGCAGATAACAATCGGTAAGGTTCTCTATATAGTTATGGATGACTTAACGCAATGTAGAAAAATCTGCTAAATAGTCTTGATATAGAGGCGACACTCTGGGTCTTACTGAACATTCCCATTGACTCGCTATGTGTCCACCACAACAATAGCAGTTTACTTAGTACACCTAACGTATCCCTGAATCAAACTTTATAGAATTAGTCTTAAAGGATTACATTCGCAACAGTTGCACTGCTTGTCGAAGCACCGCGGCAACATTAAGTAACTGATGAACAGATTTCACTGCGGCCATTTATACTGGGATTACATCGGAACTCTTCCAGCTTACTACAATGTCTGCCTAAGCCGACACGGATAAATGAGTTCTTAAACCTAGCTTAGACTGAAATAACAAACAAGTTGGTACTTAGCTTTTACGATATAAGGATGCTGGTAAAGTTTTTGATAGGCGAACTTGTTTGACTGCTTTTGTCAGTTGAAATATTTTAGCAACAAATATCCAAAAGTAATGCAAAAAAATAAGAGCAGAAACTCCGATGTTGAACGAGGGATCACTGTAGATACTCATTTATGGTAGAACAATAAAAAACTTTGGACCTTCTGTGCTTATACTTATTATGTGCTTGAATCGAATACGCGCCCATCTTCTTAATACAATTTTGCTCCTTTAGTTGACTTTACATTCTGGGTGAATTCGTTTGTGATACTGTATTTTTATAAAATAAATTGTGAAATGTCATCGTTCTTCTTTATGCAGCTAAAATTGCTAAAACTCGTTTACCTACACCAATATACTATCTTCCTAGACTTAGCAAAAGCTTTTGACACCGTATCTGTTCCTTTGCTTTTAAATAAACTGGAAACGTTAGGTATAAGAGGTACACAGCTGAAACTATTCGAAGATTATTTAAACGATAGATCGCAATGTGTTCGAATAGGAAATATAACTAGTAACGATGAAAAATCACTAGGATTTGGAGTTCCACAAGGCAGTATCCTTGGTCCATCATTGTTCCTCATTTAAATTAATGATCTTTGTAATTTAAATGTAGGAAATTGCAAAATAATATCGTACGCTGATGACACTGCGCTTATTTTCACCGCAAAAACTAACTCCGAGCTGTATAATGTTGCACAGGCAGGTTTTAACATCGTTCTAAACTGGCTTCGTTGTAATTTACTAACACTAAATGCAGATAAAACAAAATATATTCAGTTCAACATGCGCAATCTTAATAACAAAACTAATCCCCATTTATATGCACACCAATGTAACAATCAGTCAGCCACTTCTTGTACCTGCCCTATGATCCTGGAAACAAAGTGCCTCAAGTATCTTGGAGTTTTTGTTGATAACACGCTCTCGTTTAGGCAACATATTGACAGTTTGGTTACTAGAGTACGTAAACTGATGTTTGCTTTCAAACAACTGCGCTCCATTGCCGACACTAACTTAGTCAAACAAGTTTATTTTGCTCTATGTCAATCAATACTTCAATATTGTATAACCTCATGGGGCGGAGCTTCAAAAACTATCATTCTCTCTCTTGAAAGAGCACAAAGAGCTGTTCTAAAAGTAGCAAATTCTCTACCTTTCCTTTTCCCTACCCACCAGTTATTTAAATCCTGCAAAGTCTTGACTGTTCGGCAAATTTATTTACTGCACATAACACTAAAACAGCATGCAATGCTTAAATATAACCTAGATATAACTAACAAAAGGCGAAACGATATAGTATGCAGTTCAACCTCTACCTCTAAATTTGCATTTACATATAGATTCTTTACATTTTTAGGGCCCTTTTTATATAATAGATTAAATAGAATACTAAGTATATATAATTTAAATTATTTTAACTGTAAAAGCATTGTTTTAAACTATTTGCAAGGTTTGTCATATGACCAGACTGAAGACCTGCTTCTAGTATTAAAATAAAATTAGATTAAAACTACGTAAGCATGATTAAAAATAACACTACTATGTATATTTCCGCAGTGTCCTAGTTTTACTTAAAATTGTTAATTTATTGCAATACCTACATTATTAAATATAAATAAGCACTTTTACGCCTGAAGCACAGGTTCTACCTAGTTCAGGCAAATTATACATCAGCACTTTTTAGAACATAAGCAAATTATTGTAAATTTTGTACTTTAAGAAATAAATAAACGATTTTTTTTTTTTTTTTTTTTAATATAGATATTAAAAAAAACTTGTAGGCTACATCTATGTTACACTGACAGAATCTTTTCGTATTTTATATTTAACTAGCTTCTGCCAGCTATTTCGCCCGCGTGAAAAGTAACTACTAAACTATAATCTATCTCTGTGCTAAATTTCATACAGATCCGTTCAGCCGTTCTAGCGTGATTGAGTAACAAACACATAGCCACACATCCAAACACACATCTATTCAAACATTCACATTTATAATATTAATAATGAGTCCCAAATAAATGTCAAGAAGATATGTCACAAGTGAAGAAATTATCTCACGCCGCCGTACTAGGTAAGAAAATCCCCACTCGATTTATAAACCAACCAATAGACCATTAGTGTGCTCTAAAATTATGGAGATGATTCACAGCCGTTTTTCAATCACTTATAGGGACAACCTATCCGACTTGACATAATTACGGAAATGCCGGAGAAGTGCAGTAAATTATATTTAATGAATCACAAACATGTGTAGCATCCTAAGAGTACGACCACACAACACACATAGAACAACATGACCGTAAAATTTGGTCTTCAATATTTGAAACTTTTAGTAAGATATAATTTAGAAGCCCGAATTCTGGTAATACGGTCATAGTCTGTATTTAGATTGTGATCTACGGTCACTTAATACGCCTACAAGACTAGTTAATAACTCTATCTTTAAATCAATCGAAACATTTGATTAAACACTCGTGGGAACATGCCCGATGACGGCATCGATACTATAGTCATATTGTTAATAAAGATGTCAATAGATGAATCTGTTAATAAAATCAACAACTAAACAAAGTACTCCATGTAAATGCGACAGTATATAGATGATAAAATCCCACAGAAACAATCGTGAACAAACCACTACCGAGCGCTCCAGAAGCCATTACTGCGAGTTGTTTTCTCAGACAACACAATAGAATTTCAGCTTACGTTTCTAATTCCCGTAACGCTAAACTATCAGGCAAGCACTATTCTATTATTTGAACACTTTCCACTTAACTAAATAGGATCTGCTGGTTCGCAATCTCTTAGGCGCTAACGTTCGGCATTCGGCTGATTCTTGTGTTTTGTGCGAGTCAACACATTATTATGCATCCCTCTAACTCGCCGGTAATTTATTTAGTGTATGCTAACACGGCTGATGGGGCTCTGTACACACCGCTGGGTTTTATGGGATGTTTTATGGTGTTTGGGTGGTGGCGATGTCTTTATTAATATGTTCTTTTGTATGGTTGGTGGTGACTGTTTAATCCATCACACAGTTTTTATAATCTCTATGATCTTTGCAAGGTGTCAATTCTGCTTATGAACAGTGAATTATGAAAGCTTCAACTACTGGTGTTACAAATAAAGTTTCCGGTAAACTACTTTAAATATTGCTTTAAATGGTTATTGAGACTTGTTTCACTGCCATTCATTTGGTAGCGTCCGACTTAATCATCTTCCATGACACAAGTCACAACGCGTAAGAGTAATCAAGAAAAAAACCAGATTTTATATTTATTATATTTTTTCATTTTTCATTTAGTTTTGAAAAGTTAATGCCTTATTTTCCAGCTTTCTTACTCAGCCAGGTCGTCTGGCCGCTAAGCGCACGTGTGTTTACTCTCTCATAGTGTAACTCAGCGGCTCGGCGAGTCGGCGCATGCAAATGACTCCGCAGTGCCCGCGTCTGTTTTCACTTACATCCAATTTGCGAGCAAAATGCTCACGAATTAACATTACGTCTGAACCTTGCTTTTATTAATGTCCGGCTCCTGTAACGTGTTACGAATGGTACTATGGCGAAACAATGCAAAGTGCAATCGAAAAATAAGCTTCCGTAAAAAAAAACACTTTGTTATCTGTATTTTCGCTGATACAAAGAAGGCTCAGATCCTATTACATACGCCAAAGACACATACGTTTGTATCTACTTCGAGAATAGCACAGATAAACCAACAACGGTTAGTAAGATATAGGAACCCAGCTTGAACCGCGTTATTACAATTTGCGGATACTTCTAAATCACTTAGCCTAGTACAGTTACATGATTCTATGGTCGTTTAGCGATGTTGCCCGCAAGTAATGCGTAAGCCAAGCTATTAGTTGAGCGCGAAACACAAGCTGTCATGTTCCTCCTACGACAGAGAGAAGGGAATGTAGTGCACTAGTGCGCTAAACGGTTACCATAATTTCGCCACCTACGATGTAGTGAGAAATATGTGTCCATTTTCTGTGGTATTGTCGTTCGCTTTGTAGAATTCCGAAATGGCTGTGATCAATGATATTCAAATATAGGCGAAGAGCGATAGGCTTTGTTGAAACAAAAACAAATAAAACAAAATGCCATCGTGTGTATTTAGAAATTGTACCAATTATGATACCAAAGTACATAAAACAGAAGGGATCTCATATCATATCTAAGTACGCAATACGCCTCAATTTACTAATTTATTTCATTTTTTTTTCTAATATTTTGATATTTGGAGGTTAGAAAAAGATAACAACATTGGTGGTCAGAATAATGTTTATTTACATCCATACGCAAGTGACTAACACTAGCTGTCTCTTTTTTTCTTGTTGGTTTTATCAAGCCATTCCTTTCGACTTGTAGTGAAATGTCAAATGAATGAAAAGTGTGTATGTGTGCTGCCGCTGCTACGCGGAACACTTTTTTCAATTGTTTTGTGAGTGTATAACGTATCTGTTTATTTGCTGTGATAAAATGAGTATTTCAAATTTCCATTCGTTTTTCAGTTCCCAGCTACAAGACAATTTCTATTAATGATTGAGCAATACTCACGTTTATTGGAGCCATAGCAACCGCTATTTTAATTAAAATTGTAATTACCACAAGAAATCACAGTAGAAGACTAATGTGTTCCGTCTCTATGGTTAACAAGACATCCCACATGTACAACATACTCTTTATTTCTCAAATTAATTGGAGTTCGTAAGTGATCGTGAATAATTTATCTGTGACATCGCGTGGAACGTGGAACTGTTCCAGGGATCTGTGAAATATTAAAATACGTTTACGATATTGATGGGAAAATAACTGTTATTTATTAACTGGTGCTGTGTTATTTTAATCGGAGAAATGGGATTAGTTTCGGGTAAGATACTGGAATCTTGTGGCCCAGCATTTAATAAGATTGCGTAGCAATATATGTAACTACAAATACAGCTCTCAATTTAGTTAGATTTAATACGAATCGAGGTAAAAGGGCTGAAAATTGTGGCAGACGAAGTAAATAGCGAAACTTCATAAAGTCTACTTTACGCTTCAGTTCGTGATTGATGATGTTAGTTCATCCATCTTGCCTAAGTCTGGCTTAGTATTGCAAATAGAAATACGTTACTATTCCATGAGCCTGTCAGTTTATTAAGGTAACAAAAAAAACTAATAATAAATGTACAGTAAATTTCTGATACTTTCTTCAGACACGAGAGTATAAAGTTCAAAGAAGATAATGGTATACTTAGTAGAAGAGGCCCGATCACACAAGATAACGCTGCAATGTACAAAGTGAAGAAGAAAAAGTCGTGAACACTTGCGCCACATTGTCACCCACCATTATCAAAACTTGATTACCAGCTCGCAGACAGGCCATGCCATTACCATAACTGTGCACAATAAGCTGAAGAGATTCTTTCCTTCCGGCGTCTCTGGGGCCCAGGGTGCTAGCGGAGGGGGGCGGTATTCTTGGCGCCCCGCCAGCCCCGACAGACGGGGCGCAGACGTTACCCACGCCCGAGTGTGTCGCCATCGCACGTGTACACCGCCGCCTGAATACTGACCACTCGATCAGATCGCGTGTCTACTACACCAGATTACTTAATATAGAGACAGTTGATTTTGAAATCGAATCTGGCTCGTTAACAGTGAATTATAGGGGAAGGAAAGACTAGTCCAATTAAGTCGCCGTTTGAGCTGAATGAGATGAAACTGCTTATTCAACACGTTACGTCTCACGCAGCCTTAATTTCCCCTGCTTTAGTCCGACCACTGGTCGGCAGTCCCTGATTGGAATGTTGATTTTCACATGTGTCGCTTTAGGATCGAATGCTAACGGGATAGGAGTAAATGCTCGGATGGAGTTGATTATAAAGCTAATGAATGAGACTAGGCTAATGAAGTCAGACGTCAAGTAGACGACGCCCACGATTAAACAGTTAGAATACCTTGGGATCTGTTGTAAAGGTTCAATAATATTCATATTAAAATAAACAGTATTCTGTTTACGATGTTACAAGTAAATCTCCAACAAAACTTTTAAGATTTACCCAGTGACGCGGACTCAAAGCACTCAAGACATTCATCATTTTGAACACTTAAATCTCTTGGTGATCGATATTTATTACTTAAGTTTATTTTAAAGCAACAAAAGTCAAAGCAATAAAATCAATCACAAGCACACGTTATTATTAATTGCTTCTCAACATTATCGAGTGTACAAAGCATTCACTGTCCAAGTGTCCACATTCATTGACACATTTGAACGCACCTGCATAATTATATGCCATAGAATTTTGAATACGAGTATATCATATTATATAGAATACTACGTGTAATATGCAACAATAAATACTTCCATAATATTGTACATTTGTGTGAAGTTACGAGCCTGGGCCGCGAACAAAGATCCCGAGACATAACTCAGAGAGCTGGCTTCACCAATAATACGTTATTTAACCGCTTATGGACTGGCGTTGCATCGAAATCGACGATTTATTATAATAATATTATATTAGTCGTGGAATAATATCGCAGTTTGCATATTTCAGTTTTTTATTCATTTCAATTATACCAGTAGGTGGTTTTGGGAATGGAATGCTCATTTAATAAGACCAGTGGTTCTTGTATGAAATATTTGCTCAATAAATTAAATCTTATGCAATACGTTTTTACATAATATCAAACGCCTTAACTTGACATACCTATTAATAATACATAATATGCTGTCATAAATAGTATCAAAGAACCTTCTAATTTGCATGCCTTGTATAAGCTAATTTCCGAACTAGTCAATATTACCCGAAATATAAATGTAAGTGTGGTACCGAACATGTAACCTTCGTTTACTTCCGATCTACTTTGCCACAAAATTGAATGCTCAAACTGTCAGCTGAAGCTTATAGTTAGCGCGCTCCGGTTTCAGCGACAATAAATAAAAGAGCGTAGAAGTTTCAGTACATGTAAATGAAAGAAAGCACAAAAAGAAGGAAAGGAAAATGGAGCATTAATCGCATTATCTCTCTGTAGCACGAGAATCTGGACATGTACAGGTTCCAAAAAAAAATCTCTGACTTTTGAATTTCGAAATGATGGAACTTGCTAATTGGAAATGGCAACAGCACTTGCTTATGAACTTATATCCTCTTTTACGGAATACGGAATTTTGCACTACATTTCATTTGACTACCTCGTTGGTCGCAAGCACTACTGCTGAGCAAGGTCCAGGGTTCGATTCCTGGGTCGGGCAATGTGTGATTTGACTTCTCCACCTGGAATTTCCCGGCTGATATCAATAGGATGGCCCCCTATTACATGGGACTTAAGGGCCTACAATCGCTTTAGTGCCGTAAAACGGTAACTTTCCAAAAAAAAAAAAACATGCTCCTTAGTAACGGCTAGGTTAAATCGATTGAATAAAAAATATTTATTATTGTTTCATGTATATTATTTGTTAAACATTTTTTTTCGTATAACAAATAGTTTTGCTTTAAAAAAACAGTTAACAACACAATATTTTGCCGCTACTTTTGGATACTCCTCCAAAACGACTTAAATGTAAAAAAAGATTTATACACAGAACATTTGTTTGCTAGAATTTCTTCATAACTGAAATAGCATATGTAAATATAAGAATATTTTGCTAAAAAAACTGTCCAAAAGAAGGTTCAATATTGATATTCTGGTAGGCGCACGGCCAGTACTGCGTTAACATTGGGGAATTTATACGCCTTAAACATAACTGGTGAAATGTCCTATACGTGCACTTCTGCTTAACCCTTCGGGGACTTCAGGCGTGATGTTATTTTAAATAACAATTTAAATGAATTCAGGTATTTTTTCTAGTAAGTATCTGTAATTCCTTTCTTATAAAACTGATCCTCTCTTCTGTATTGTGGTTCAATATAAAGTGTATGATTAAAATGTTAATAGTTGTCGATGGCGGCAGTAAGCGCCTCATGAATAATTCCCTCGCCGATACTTCGCCTTCGCCTTATCACCAGTTATTGTTACCGCTTCGCAACACTTTGTCGTGCACTTTTCTTGCTGCTTCTTACTTAGTTAGTGATATTTCATAATACTGAGCTAAATGTTGCTTAGTTAGTTAGTAAACTGTGCTAAGTTTGATTTAGAATTGAGTATTTGGAGTTAAGAACGTGTCAAACGACTCGTTAATACCAAAGTTTGGTAGGTTGTTAAGTTGGGTTTGGTTTAGGGTTTCAGGCTAAAGTATAGTTTGATCTCTTTTACTCAACTTCAAAGTTCAAATTCTTAATTCAGATTCTGAGAATTGAACAAAAAAAACACTTTACATTTGGTTGGTATATCGCTTAATTTTTTTAGCTTTACAGTTCAGTTCAAACGAGGTTGGTTATCTTCGAGGTTAGCTTTTCTTTCTTTCTTTCCTTTTATCAACTATCTAAAAATAGGCATATTGACATGAAACTGAATTCGTAACTAGGTAAGTATTTCATTCCCAGCCTTACCTACCAATTGATTCTTAATTTATAAATCAGACATGTATGTAAATTCTTCAGTCTTCCATATATTTTACTAATTGTCGTATATTAAGAGGCACTCTGCTCTTCTGAATATTTTATCAAGTGTAATTAGTTAATTTAAGTGATTCCTTTTACGATTCAATTGGGACGATAATTATTTAAAAGGGATATATTTGAGGTATCTCTGATCTCATGGCAGTCATTTAGTCGGTTGACGGTTCATGTTGCTATTTTATACTTCATTAAAACAGTCTTGAAACGTTTGATAAATATTTAATGAAAGGCAATGTTATTGCTATTTGAACTTTTAATTTGGTGATAAATATCGAAGCAACATGTTTTCAATTAGTGCTGACACTGTGACCTATCAGAGACGCAATTATATGAACAGAGAGACAAGCCAGCTTGTCTGCTAATTATAATTTGTATTTGCAAGATAAATTAATTATTACTTGTTATTGGTAATCGATAATATTTGAAGCTGTAAGAGCTAAGGAAGACCTTTGACCATAACCTGGGTCTATCCAAAAGAAATTGGATAGAACCATATAATAAACTTTAAAATAACACAAATAATTACATGTTTAGTAATTACTTAATTATTTTAGTTAGAGACCACTATTGTAATAAAGGTTTTTTGTAAAAGAGATGTGTAACTTTTTTGATTCCTACATTAAAGTATATCTATATATATAAAAATGAATCCCTATTCCCCTTGGTCACGGCATCACGCGTGAACGGCTGGACCGATTTCGCTTACTCTTTTTTTGTTGTGTTTGTTATTGTTAGTAGAAGGTGCTTATGAAAAAAAAAACAGGAGAAAAAAAAGAAATAAAGGTAGGGCAGTGTAGGTAAGGTAGGGTAGGTAGGGTAGGTCGGATAGGGTAGGTAGGGTAGATGAATGTTTGGTGTTTTTATGGCAAAACAAAGTTTGCCGGGTCAGCTAGTTGTATTATATATCTAAATTTTAAAAAGGCAAGAGTTTTTGCTTAGACAAGCGCAAGAATATAAATGTTAGATAAAAATAAACCCATTCTAAACAGCCATTAGGGGCAAATTGATCCTTTTTCAGTAAACTCCTCTTAACGTGAACTAATTTGTAGTAAGTCGGAACTTTTCTTTGAGAAACTTCTGTAGCACCGCCAACTTATTCCAAGTATTTGAAGATTTCTTCTTAGTTCAATAATTAGGGCAACTTCCCAAAGAAAAACAGAGTTGCGTAATTCACTCGGGTTTCTACAAAAAAATTATGAAAATAGGGTTGTGGAACTAAAACTAACTTCTGAAGTGCGTTTTGAAGACAACTAAGTTAGGAAACAAAGTTTTGTAACATTCTAGTAGATATATATTAGTACTATCTACAAGGACATCGCCCGAAATAAAGTCTGGTACTTTTTGTCATTGTAGAACAATTTAATACCAACTGAGTTGAATCATCATCTTCCTGCCCTTGTCACATATCACTTAGGGTCGGCGCAAAACGTTTTCTCCTTCCATACCGAACGCTATCACTGACTCCCTTTTATTTCATAATTATCACTCCTCACACAGTCCATCCATCTTTTCTTTGGCCGTTCCCACTCGCTCCATCCATCCACGTTTATATACGAACTGAGTTAATACTTGAATTAATGTTGTAAAACGAATTTTATATTAAAATTTGCAGAAGTTAACTTCTGAATGTTAAATCAAACTTCTATAATCCCCATAATTAGAACTTGTTAATTTAATATGGGGAATCTTATCGGCACTGACATCAAGTACTGATATGGAGCCTGGTGGAATTGGCTCTTTTTGCGGAAATAAGACACGCCTGGGTCTTAGCAGCATTGAAACTGACTAGATTGGCATTGCCCCATTCGGAGACTGCTTCCAAAGACAGGTTCAAGCGCTCAACCATGGCCTCCCAAAGACACCAAACTTGAGGCCCAGTAGCCCTTGCTTCAGACACATATCTCTCAGCAACAGTGCTGTCGTCTGCTTAGCCAAAGGTTCCGGGTTTTAGCAGGCCATTAATGTGCAGCAAGAAACAATGTTGCCGAGAGCACTGACCCCTGAGGGACACCGGCGTTAATATCAAACTGACCGGACGAACAGCCATCAATAACCACTCGGATGGACCGATCCCTCAGGAAGTCAATCCAGTAACACAGACCACTAGGCAGTGAGAAAGAAGGAAGCTTACCAATAAGGTTCTCGTGCCGGACCCTGTCGAAGGCATTCGATATAAAAAGGGAGACAGCACACGCCTCCCCGTGCTTCTCGATGGCCTCACTCCAGATGTGAATGGCATACGCTAGAAGATCCCCAGTTGACCGGCGGAAGCCGTATTGGCAGTCACTAAGGGGGTCGTTGTCTTCTAGGTGTGCCAGGAGCTTATTATATAATACACGTTCCATACTCTTACAGAGGATGGACGTTACTGATATGGGCCTGTAGTTGGCCGGTTCAGCTCGACTACCCTTCTTGGGCACTGGCTGAACGTTAGCTTGCTTCCAAGCCTTTGGCACTTTTCCGGTCACCATCGAAAGGTGATATAGGCGTGTCAAGATCGGAGACAATTCAGGCGCACAAGTTTTAAGTACAAATCCTGGTATCCCGTCCGGGCCACTAGCCTTGTTCACGTCAAGGTTACGCTGCACCCTACAGACCTCCCTCTGATGAATGCGAATATCCAACATACTCGTCTCACATCGAACAGCAGAAGGAGGGGGCCGCGTGCCATCAGTATTCAGACGCGAAGATTCCGCAAAGGGGGAGGCAAACAAGTTTGCCTTTTCCTCAGCGGAGTGGACCAGCGACCCGTCGGGCCTCAGCAGTGGTGGTAGTGAGGGGCGACAGAAGTTTGATTTAAACGACTTAGCCAGGGACCAAAACGCCTTGCTACCTGCGGGATGTGAAGCAAGTTTGTCCCCTATTCTGCTAATATGGTCAAACCGTGCCCTTCGCATCGCCTTTTTGCAAGACTTGGCAGCCCTGTTGAAGGGCTCTCTTCTTCTTACTCACGACATTTGCCTTGCGCCTACGAGCGTCGACCCATGCTGTGTTTAACCGCGTTTGCGTGGTCACTCTCGACACCAAACCATGGACGGTCAACGCTGGACACCGTTACGTCAGAGAACGGAATGTAGTACTCCATCCCCAAACGCAACACATCCGTCACTGCGTCAGCGCATGACGATGGGTCATCCGAAGAGAAGCAAGTGGGCCGCCAAGGATAGCATGCGAACGAAGAAACATCGCATACCATCCCAATCTGCTAACTTGTACCGCCAAACCCCGGTGCCTCTTGGGCTGGGATCGGGCGGGGAGTGGTCGGAACTACCCAAAGGTGATGATATCGACACTGAGTACTTTCTAAGAAAGCAATGCGATGCGGCTTGACCGATCCGATGCAACTTGGATGTGAACTACTTGCAATTTCGATTAGTAATTGAGCTTCCACACCGGCTGTTCTAAATGTTTACAAACATTTTCTAAATAATAAACAACAATAATAAATAAATAAATATTAATAAATCGCAATTAAAATTTTTGAATGAAAATAAATATTATAATTTGCTTTTAATAACACAGGTCGATAGAGCATTTCATAAACTATTTCTATACCTATAAATTTAAAAAAATTATCTTTTAGTGTTAGAAATCGTCAGAATTTTTTCTTCGCATTTTCTGTTGCTTAACGTTGCTTAAATAAAGAGGTGAAACGGCGCGTCATGGTTAAAAAAAATCTACGTTAGATCGGCACTCAGATAAAAAAGGTTCGCCATCCTTGTTGTAGACTGTGCCGTGTAGTGTAGTGGAGACCACACACCGCAATACTGACGCTGTGCAGCGTGGTGTTTGAGTGGGGTAGGCAGAGCAGTGCCCAAAGATATTAGAACGTGCAATCCTAGAATATTAAAATGATTTATTTTTCTAAATAAATCTGGGGGCCTTGCTTCATTGAAGAAAAACGTTGAACAGCTAATGTAAACAAACAGCTACCTTTAAAATACGCTTCAACTAAAAGTGCATTAATAAAAGTCTATTCAAACTTTATGATTTATCCATATTTCTTGTTCAGTATGCAATTTCTATAAAAGTTCATGTGATATAACAACCTCGTTAAGTTTGTTAATAATCATAAAAAGCTGCATGAAATCTAACTTTTATTGAACTTCTATATAACGGTGTGTCATAGAGCCGCGTTATGAAAATATATTCGTTTTATATGCATATAAAGTGACGCCAATCGCTGCATTAAATAAACGTGTGAATTATACAAATCACGCCTTTGACTGGAATTGGTATAAGCAGAGTTATGGATACAATCATTCAAGCTGTCAAGCCATGTGTTTGAAATATTGTAATAATCTTGATGGCCCTTTTTTTAGACTTTGCTTTGACTTGATTGCCTTAGACTTGGTCATTGGCCATAGACTGGACCTATTCTTGGACATAGACTTATGAAAAACTTAACAATGGTAAAATATCAGCCGTTTGGAACCTTGGGATTCCAGCTCAAAACTGCCAAAAGTGTCCCCTAACAGAGGACTAGGTAATATTAATAAAACCTACAAAAAATTAGTGGCCTACTTTTAACAGTTACTTTGGAGTTAACATATAAATGTGTGTAAATGACTTAAAAATAAACCTAGAATAAACAAAAATCATAAATTTTAGACAGCGAGTACCACCTCATACCAATTTTAATATATGCTACTCTCAAACCAGCATAGAAGAAATCGAAGTTACCAAATTTCCAGGTATTTATATTGATAGCAAAGTAAATTGGAAGTCACATATAGAGCAAGTTTGCAAAAGACTTAGTCAGAGCTCTCATGCTCTATACAGGTTAAGGAACACTGTCAACCATTCTGCACTACTAACTGCCTATCATGGATATGTTGCTTGAATCATACGCTACGGGATCATTTTCTGGGGCAACTCTGTAGAAAAAGAGCGTGCCTTTAGAGCTCAAAAACGCTGTATTAGGTCGATATGCAATATACGCCAAACGGATTCATGCAGGCCACACTTTATAAATTTTAACTCTACCTAGTGTATACATAATATATGAAACTGTAATGTTTATTAAATCAAACCCTAACTTATTTGAGTTTTGTACTTTTGCACCAAAGCATATTTTGTATGGGCCCACGTATCTATAACAATCTGCCACCGTTTTTCAGAACTATGAGCAATCTCTATGCCGACAAAAAAAAACTCCACGAATTATTGATAAGTAATTGTTATTACTCAATTATAGAATTTCTAAATGACAAGACACTGAAATAGCCGGTTTATTACAACAAACCAATAAGCATGAATTTGTAAACTATTACCTACTCACAAACAATAAAGTGACACTATTTAATTGAATTTACTATTTTTGACATTACATATTTTAATTAATAATTTGACATTACATATTACATTAATTTAAATTTGTATTGCATGACAATTTGATGTATTGTATTATAACTAGACTAATATTATGAAGCTTCTCGGGTCCTACCCCCGAGTGGAAACTGGTTCCTACCCCGCCTTCAGATCGGCTTCACACTACCAAGCGCGTGTGTTGGCCTACTCCAAGCACTGTTAGCTGCCTACTCCGTGTCGCCGAGCTACGTGACTACCTACACATCTACTCTGCACCACAGCTTCCCGGGACCTTCCCTCGAGTGGAGACTGTACTGCACCTGCACATCGCCGGAAGCCTCTAACGCTAAGGCCAGTGGTACACTATCTTGTGGCTACGCAACGTACTTCGGACCGCGAGTGACAACCCCGACCCTGAGGTCTAATAAAATTTGTTAACCTTCAGTTGGTTTTTCCATTAATACCCTCTAGCTACCTAGTAGGTAGGGAAACCAGTAGAAGCGTTACACTGGCTACATATTAATAAACCAATGAGGCAGCTTGCTGTAACTTGCGAACAAGTTATAATGTCTGTCTTGATACGAGGTGTCACAAAAAGTGGTGTGCCTGCTAGCTTACAAGGAATGTAACCACAGCACCACTCTACTGCAGCCAATACTAACGTAATGTTAACTGTTACTGACATGTTTATACACAGGCATGCTCATTACATTATGCGCCGACTTTACTTTAGTTTTTGCTACCTAAGATTCTTATATATCCAAAGGGAGAAAAATTGATTGCTTGATTTCTTATTAAACAGTATATGATCCTATGAAAGATTATCTCGTTCGAAAAAAAAATACTTTCACAATAAAAATCGAGAACAAAATAATGAGAACATGCCCAGTTTGAAAATGTAGGTACCACTTTGATCATTTCACACCACAGAAAATATCCACCACAAGATAAGTAGATACCCTATCAGCATCGTGTAAACAGCCTTCTACTAAGTTCGACGCTAATACACGATCGATTAAAAAAGCCACTAACGTGAGATTACATCGCTCGCTTCGAACTGTGCCCCCGTTAATTAGGGCACAGATTTAGTATAGATACCGCGACGCGGCGCGGCGCGATTAATCTTAATTTGTCGCTTCTGCGGTACACGGGTGTTTTACTATTAGATTACAGAGTAGGGATTTGCAGAAGGTCAACACACGAATAAAACTCGTGCCCATAGACTACATATTTCAACTTGGAAACAATTAAGTACATGCAAGCGGATTACCCAAGGAATTTGTTTATTATAGCAGCCTACGTAAAAGATATATTTTCCTAGTTTCGTACAGGTACATTTTGTGCATCTAATTGGGCGATGTCACACCCACATGACAGAAAACGATACCTACTTGAAATCGTGGGCGGGAGGCGTTTTGTTTGTTTGCTTACAAAACGGTGAAGCAATCACGAAATTTTCTAAATACAGTTGCAGATGTCCAACTGTGTCGCTTTCCAGATGACCATCAGATGAACGCGGCGACCGCGACGCTACACTATTCGTGAATTTTAGTTTCTTTTTTATCCTTCTGTAGTGCCATATTTTGTGACTTAACGCAATAACTGAGAGATATCGACAAATTAGAATTCATTGCAAATACTAGTTAGTGTAACATTCAGTACTGTCTTGACATAGAAGCCCTGTTTCATGGCAGTATCAGTGTTTACTGTTAATGTGTAGTTGTGCTCAGCATTGAATATTATTGCGCTAATCTACACATAGTAGGTACGTTATCGCGATTCGGTTTAATTAGATATTGAGATACATGCTGTAATTAATTCTTATTGAACACGCCCAGTCATCATCGTGGAACAAGCTGTAATATTAATTCTATATGCTTTGAATACAACGCAAGTTGATTTCTCATTTATAACTATGTAGTAATGAATATTGCTTGTTATATTACTTTGCTATCATCCCACTACAGTCCAAAAGTATTTTATTTATACAGAGGCTCTTTACTTACCCACTGTGCTATAAAATTTTCTTCAAGATGTTACTCTAACTGTACTATAAATTGAAGCAGTTAAAATTAATTCAGGCTTTCTGGGTTATTATTCATAGATATTATGGGCGCATGGATTTATGAGCAACCGTGAAACTTTTGTGTTTAAATACTGTATCCAACCAGTTTGCTAGTAAATATTCAATGTAATATTTTTGACCATGGTGTGATTGACGTGGCTGCGTATGTCCGCCGAACTGGAAACGAATACATTCGTGAAACATCGCGACTAGTCGACACACGAACAACGAGACGGAACGTGAGCGCGACACTGCGGTCAGATTCTATTCTACTTATATTGGATATACGTATTTTATAATGTGGATCTTGGCGTTTCTATCTCGAATAGGAAACTATATTTTTTTCATAGTGCATTTCAAATGTCATAAAAAGTCATTGTGTGTTTTCATTCATTTCAATATTTTTACTCTGCATCATAGCGCTGTGTGTGGTCATATCATTCGACATGGGTTTGTTTACGTCTCGTCCTCCAGCCGAATAGCCTACAATAATATTTTTATTGGCCCTTATCGAGTGGCGAATGCGATCCCCTACAAAATAACATTTTAATCGTTCTCAGAACTTTCACCGCTGAACAAATAATGAAGTAAAACCAACAAAATATGCCTCGGAAAATAAAAACAATCAACAAAAACTGGCTCGTATTATTGGAAATGTAAATAAAAACAAACTGAGGTCTTCATCGGAGCAACAAATCACTTTGTTTTTGTGAGTGGCCCCGCCGAGCCCGCCCGGCGCCCGGCCCAACTCCCTACAAGGCGTTATCAAAAACTGTGGTATAAACACAGTTTCGCTTTTTGATTCTCGATATAGATATACGCGCGGTCGTTGTTAGTAATAAAACTACGATAAAACGAGATTATCCGACGATTGGGAACACAAACACTTGCGCAGCCTCCATTCTCGTAAAAAGTTAAATTATCAAACAACTACGAACGCTTTAACGCGATGAAACTGATATTCCGTGTCGTTTGTAAGACAAGCACTAGATAAACCATGCTATTTGTACGCTATCATATTTTTATTCGCTTTTATTGGAGATAACATTCAATACTCAGATAAAATCGTTGATTTATCGCCTTGACCTTAAACAGTTATGTTTTAAAGACTATTTGGTTTATTTTTCTTCACGCTCACAACTTTTCCCAGGACACAACACAATATTTATCATTACCTCATTCACAACATGGTCGTATATTTCTTTCCGCTCCCATGACACCACATTCATCTGTTTGAACTATCACCATACGTTCAACTTGTCAAAAACTTACAATACACAATGGGAGTTGGTTTTTTGTCGCACCGTGTCATAATAACGACGTAACCAATAAAAACACCATTGACTCCCGGAACTGAACAAAACATTATAAATCACGTGGTCTGGCGGAGGAAGCATGCTCACTGAACATTTTTTCGAGGCAGTTATGGAGGGCTGGAACCCCGCGGGCGGCGGGCTCGTATTGTATGCTTGCAGCACCGCGCACACAATGTGCACGATACTATCGCGAGGGTAAGGAAACCAACGCACTCATGTGGAGCCTGATTACGGGGAAATTATAGGGTAAGGCAACAAAGTAGGCAGGCACTGTTAATGCAGGTATTCGGAAGTGCATGTGTCAAGTTTTTATTCAATCGCGCAGCTGGTTGCACGCTGTTTCATTTTGACACACAACAATCATGGCAACAAATATGTAATAAAAATAAAATAATGATAGCTATCAATCTAATTTTTATTTAAGAACCTTTTTATAAGCCCACGCAGTTAAATAAATATCTCAATTATCTACTCGATTGGTCCCATTCACGACTACGATCAACAACAAATCAAACTTGCTGGAGCAATTTTTCAATCATATCTCGATTGACGATGCTTTCTTTATCGATTCTTTGTTTTAATAGAGGGTGAAGAAAAAATAAAGATTATTCGATAGCGGTCTAATGGCATTGCGGGCTAGGTCCGCGTCCGCGGGTCCGCGCAGCGAGAGGTCCGCGCCGCTGGTGGTCCGGTCCGGGCGGTCCGCCCTCCGCACATATATCACGGACGATGCGTTCGCTCGCGACTTTTATACGCGTACGTTATTAGCAAAAAAGCAATCAGGACTCGAGTGAGACAATCCTTATTGGAAAAGCCGGACTGTTGAAATCCTGTTAACAAATGGGACTCTAGCGGGCCGATAGCCTGACGTGTTGGAAAGAAATAAATAATTCTGTAAACACACTTTTTATCGATTTGCTATCATTACAGCCTTCGCGAAGGTTTTTGTCGCAATATTTAGGACCTAGATTCATAAATCTTTACTATCTGGATCGTTAATTAATACTAAAGCTTTATGTTTAGGGTTTACCCAGTTTTTGCTGATTACTGTGCCTCTGGAAATAGATTACAATGACTAGACCAGAAACTATTGTTGGGCACTAGCAGTGAATTAATTATTAAAATTCCACTGGCGAGCTTTTGTTTGATCTATGACATCATCCATAAGTAATGCACGCTGCCGCTCACCTCTGACCGCTAATACTCGTGGTTAATCATGCGCATGTTGTTGTATAAGTTAGTAATGACAGCACTAGTTCACGGACGCAATCGATCCCACAATGGAACACACTGTATCGACCGACCCGCTAATTACTTCATTAGGTGCCTCACTGTTAATTGGCGACTATGCGGACACTATATTATTAACTACATTATATCCACATTGCATAGTTAGCAGATGACAAATTATACCTACGAATAGACCATGTGTAATTAAGCTTCTTATCATAATTATGTTTATAAATGGCTGTCACGTTTAACAAAAAGTCTGTGAGCAAAATTATCACTCTTAAACTTTTAACTCACTCTCGATTTAAATAACTCGTTCATAAAAGATATATAAAACCGTAATGCTATCAATCACATTAAGTTGAATCGTAACAATATTAATTCTCGAAAAGACGTAATAAATTATCTGAAGCTCCTTTAAAGGGATCAGGCGATAATATTATCGAAAACTTTTATCGCGATAGATTGATATTTTCGTTTAAAACGGTTTTTGTAAAACTGAATTTAAGAAAAAAATCGAAAAAAGATATTAAGCTTAACAGTGACTAGCGAAAGACAAACTAATAAATGAAGAGCTCAAAATAATATTAAATAGACCAGTAACTGACAATTTAATTCAGCGGGTTATGTGGTCATTAATGGAAATGAATTGACAATAACACTCAACACTTCAGTAAACTGTCAACAAAGCTCTCTAATTCACCCCATTCAAAACGATCCAGGTCAAGAGTCAAATATAAAATCGAATTAACGAACATAAAATGTGAGTACTAATCCCATCGAGCCATCGCCATCAGGCGGCGACGGATGAAGAGCCCTCGGCCCGACGCGCGACGTGTCACCATGAGTTCCCACATTTATCCCCTAAGCTAACGAGCTGGCTGCAGTGTAATTACCGCCCAATAGGTTATCACGTCAAGTGCAATTGAACGCAGTTATAACTTGGCCAGTTATACTCACAATTAGTTAATTGCCGGCCAGTCCATCCGCCACGTAGTCGCATCGCGTGCGTAACTGCCCTAACTGAACATGATTATCTCTTGTTTGTTTTTTCTATTTTGTTCGGTTCGTTTGTAGTTTTTGAAAGTTCGGAGACTCAATTTACTTTTCTGTAGAGTCTGAGTACTTATTTTTCGAATTTATAGTAACCTCGCTTGTATTTCAGTGTAATACAGACGCTTTCTCGGCAACGAATCAGGCATCAGTACGATATCCGTTGTCTGATCTCCCATCCGATTATTGTATTTAACATTTGCAAACAATAATTGCCGTATTTCCTATTCGGCTAAACAATGTGTAGACTTAAATCGTTGTGGGTGTACAATGTTGTGACACGAATCATACTGTAATGCCGCATTAAAAATTCCTGCCACCGGCTATTGTCAGAACACAACATGACGTATTACAAAAGAGACAGCTGGAGAATTAATGATAAATGTAGCAAGAAGTCTAAAAGCAAATAAGAATATCATGTCAATACATATATAAGAGGAAGGGGCTGCGGCAAGAAATCCACGTTGTTCCCAAAGGGTTGGATTGTGATACATAGTTACTACGTGGAAGCAAATCCGGTTAAATGTGATCTTCCTAAGTATCCTGTCCGACCTTTGTCAAAGTCAAGCCCGCATGTTGGCCCATCGATACTGAATTAACTATTAATAAACTTGTCGTCCCACATAATATGTAATTTTGTCACAAGATATAACAGGACAAAATAATAAGTAGGTAACAATAAAGTAGGTAGTGCGATTATTTTTGATCCCATATATGTTGTTAACTATAAGTATGGCACACCCGGATTTAATATTTTTATCTTTAAAAAAACCAAGCTTTTCCATGAAGCGAATCATTCTGCAATGCATCAAACACAAGATACATTTAAAAATAAAAATAAACGCCACTTCGAGGTTCATGAGAGCGGAATAATCCGAATAGTGAGTGGGTTGATTGAAGACTCCTCCCGCCAAGGTTAAGTGTAGTAACCGGAGATTCCAGACAATACATCAATCAGGATCATCCCGGATCTACTCCATATTTATTTATTTCGTTCCATCAAGATCCGCGGAATCTTCCGCCACGCTGCGCTGATACAAGTCACAATAAATTGTATTGACGCTGGTATTCTATTTTGTACAAGATGATAAAATAACACCGATAAGAAGAGAACAGTTTTTCTATAACGTTGGCAGTGACGTCACTTTGATGGTTATTTTAAATTTTAAGCAAAATAATTTAAAAAATATGAAAAAAGATCTTGAAGATTTATTTAATTCTGATGGTACAAGTTACGACGTAGTTTTCAAAGCGGCTTTTCTTAGGTATTCAATTCTGCACAATTAAAATGCAAGACACTCGAGTCCTGAATGATTCATTACGGATGCGACTGTAAAATTATATGACTTAGAGGTACCGCAGATGTCCAAGAAACGGTACTCAAATGAATGTATCTTGCAGAAAATATCTCATATTTAAGAACATCTATTACAATTCATGTGCCTCACGATCAAGAATATCTTATAATAGTGAACAAGTCCGTAAGTCATATTATCTATTCTAAGAGAAATGTAATAGAATCCAGCCATTCAGAAACAGGTTCAACCGAGGCGTAACCTAAAGAAATGTAAAATAATTTTAAATCCAAGGTTCTTTGTCCGACGATGCGGGATTGTATTTGGAGTGATAGAATGAATGGACGTCGTACGGAGAGGCAGGAATGTCGTCGAATGATCCGCTCGTACACCAACCGCATCAATCTTGTGGCTTTTAAAAAGGTCTCCCAAGATTAGCGGTAGACATCACACGTTAGCAAATACGGATTTAAACGTCTCAGAAAAGATATTTGCAGCGTTTTTTTGGGAGTGGGACCGCATATATTCTTTGTAATTTTATAATTTTTCTTCCTACAGATATTCTTCACACAGTCGACTTTAACTTACCATTATTATTATCATCAAATACTTTCGTAAAAGCTTTTTATATCTAAGAAGGGTCCTAACAAATTGCTATTCATTAACTTATAATACCGTCATCACTAAATCAATTTCTTCGCCCGATAAACCAGATATAGGCTATTAATCACAAGTACGAGAATTGTCTCTATCATGAGGCGATAGTGTTCCATTATTCCCATTATGGGAGTACTATCAGTTGGCTCGCTCGGTCGTGAGGCTGCGGACACTCCCGACACTGTGGACACTCTGGACACTCAACGGTCGCAGATAACCGTTCCGCGTGAATTATTCACGAGAGCGGAGACAAGCGCGTCAATCTCCGCCGCTTCCGAGTTTCCCGAGTGTCGTGCGAGGTGTCGCCGACACTTGACAGTATTAATGAATCGGTGTCTGTGTGAGTGTGTTGATACTGAATGTTTGATGGACAGGTACAAAAGAGGATTTGGTTAGCTAGAGACATTTGGTGTTCAGGTGACTGAATGGTTGTTAAGATAATGATAATTTAATGCTGCATCGATTTAATTAATTGCAATGTTGAAATTGGTAGATTTATGTCAATATTGACTTTGAATCACGTTTCTATCATAGTCTTGTATAAAACCCATAAATAATAACATTTATTTTTGATTACAGGTATGTGCCGCTAAACATATGTCGCAGCGCAGGCAGGATAGGTAACAATTTGGCAGCATGTTTCTTATTTCACGATAATAAAGTAAACTGAGACATCTCTCACACCATAACTTACTATGTAGTTGTTCCTCTACAAACATGACAACTAACTACAAATGATTTGGGGCGATATTTAATTATCCGGTGCTTAATGAAAATCAAACTTTGCCTCAAAAAGAAAAAGGACCATAATTCATTCTGGTTTTATCTTGCCTTTGTAAAAGTTTTAGTTTAGGTGTTAGACATGTATCGGAACATGTTTCGTTTGTTACTGCTTTTGTTGTTTGATTACTATCGTGTCCAAAAAAAAGACAATCGTAGTTAGAAACATGTCGAACAACTTTCAAGGGTATGGACGTGTTTATTACGTCCAAATATTTTAATCTTACAACCAATTTCGTTTTTTTTATATATTGGCTCGTGCTTGACCACTATCTCACCTGATGGTAAGCGACGATGTGGTCGACGGTGAAGCACGCTTGCCTAGAAGTAACCTATTCACTCTTGACTTAAATACCCCTAGGTTGTATCTGTCGGGAAACAAAGACTCCGGCAGGGAATTCCACTCCTTAGCTGTTCGCATAATGAAAGAATTTCCAAAATAATTTGTGCGTATGGGTGAGATGTCCACCATGTACCGATGGTGCATCGCCGTACGTCTTGTAGTCCGATGACGAAAAGGGTTAGGCGGAATTAGATCATGCAATTCCATCGCACACTCCCCGAAATGCAACCGATAAATAAATTATTTACTAAAAAATCTTTTTTAAAACAAACTTTTTCGTATTCTTCTCAGCAAAACTTTTCATTTGATACCCATATCATGTCAGTGTACAATAAATAACTAGTCCGTCATCTTACGCCGTCCACCATATTGCATTTAGAAATACGTCACGTCGTCGTTATGTCATTACGTCTACTCATGCATTGTCATCCAAACTAAACGTGTATGCAAAATATCAGGAAGATTTAAGACTGGCTTCGCGGGGTATTTTATTTTGTTAGTGTCTTGTCATTCATGTTAGCACGATGACTTTACACGCAAAACACTACTTGCTACTGTGCGAATAGATTGGCTACAAATAATAACATAGTACACAATTGATTCCGACATAAAGACAAATAGGAGTGGACCGAGAACATTGCCCTGGGGAACACCGCTCGCAGCGGTCGGCCACTTGTCCTCTCGTTTTTCTTTGCACGTATTTATCACTTCCCACTTGCTTTCCGTAATAATTTATAGGTGTAAATTTTGCTTACCATTTTAGGTACAAAATTATGTTCGTTTTATGGTCTATCACGTCAAATGCGATACAGGCTAGTATATCAAGAGTAATTCCTTTTAAGTAAAATCGTTATTGACAGTTCAGTTAAAGGAATTTAGAAACTATAAATTGTGAAACTTGTTTGACTTTACAAAAAATAAGGTCATAAGGTTTCGAACTCAAAATATGAGTCAGTTCACCAAGTCGGTTCCATTTCAATTGAACGTTGCAACTAAACTGAGAACATTTAAAGTAAAATCGTGCACGTTTTGCATACGTCACCATTGGAGCAAATCCGTGTATCTGCGAACAACAAAGAGTAGTAGTGCTACTGTTTCCGAGTCATAAAGTTTAGTGGCGAAGGCAGGAAGTTTACCAACCTGTAGGTACGTGGGGGTAGGGGGTGAACGCACGCGGAATAGTTCCCTATGAAGTGATGTACTGCTGGAAAGGATCAGGACTCGCGTGTTCCCGAATACTTAAATACTTCCGAATAGCGCACCTCTTCTTGACCTTTACAACTTTGAACTCCACTTACTTACGTTAAGTGAAGGAGTTTTAAAGGCTATGTTTAGTATTTTTTTATTTACTTTAAAGTGTTTGTAAATAAATAGAAAAGTACGAATATTAATATTAGATAAAATACCTAACTAAATTTCTACAAGAAATTTTAATTTTCATGACTCTTCAGCTTCACTCTTAACCTAATTTCAACTTCCGTTTCAAAGTCTTAGGGCAATTAACTTTATTTTATGTCCTCGACTCATTATTTTCTGTTAAAGCTTAAGAAAAGTTTATTAGCGTATAAATTGAGAAAATTTTAACTTTATGCCTCCCTGATTAACTTGAGTAACATTTTGTCTTTGCTCTTGCTTCGTAGAAACACATTGCTGATAAAATTTAGGTTTTACGCGTTCTGCTTGTCGCCGCGTCGCAGTAAAACCGCACAAAGCAACATTAAGCTGGCAACCTGTTGTAAAACTTTTATTCCTACTATAATGTACCAACATTATAGTAGGAATAAAAGTTTTGGCCGCAAATGTCATGCTGCTGCAACTCAATTCCAAACTTACCACATCTCACTAAAGTGGTTTTATGCTCAGCAAGTTGACTGCAGTGGCCATTTCGTTAGTCAGTGCGATATTTAGGTGGTGATTGCTGAACCTATTTTTTTATTTGCAAGGTATGCTGAAACTTCTCAGAAAAGAAAAGTTCCAACAGAAATTATGAAAGTACTCGTACCTTCAAGCTTACTCAGCTGAAGATGTATACAGAATAGTTATGTTACACAAATATGTTTTGGAATGCGGTAAGAATATAAAAAAGACACGTTGTGTAACAACAGTAACATCCAGAGTATCCTCTTATACTGCTTGCTAGCACTGCTGGATGTTTGCGGCTTTGTGGACTCACGTGAAGTGGAGCGTACGACGACATCCTTTTATATGGAAAATTGTCATAACAAGTACGCGAACCACCAAATGTTATTTGTGAAGCTCTCTAAAGCATTCAACGAGATTTTTTTCTCTACATTTCTGTAAATAAACGATCAACTTTGTAAAAGTTTTGTCGAAAAGGGACAGTAAATAGAATTCTGTTTGTATAATACTTAGAGGCGTGTTCAAGAGTTAGAGTTTTGGGAGTTAAGTTGTTTCCCATACACAAGTTATATTCAAAGAGAGGGTACATGTTATTAGCTTCTTCAAACGTATTAAAGATCACATTTACTTTGGGAGTCGCTAAAACAACTTAGTGAAACATTTATCATTACGCAAAAATAAGGGCCCGAGAATAAGCTGTTAGAGACACAAGTGTACGTAACGGAAACAACATCGCTTGTGATATTCTTATAAATTAAGTTTCTTGGAATAGAGGAATCTTTATCTCCATTATCTACTGTATTAAGAAGCACAAAATAATACTAGAATTTCAATTCACGTCTTATAAGAACAGTTTACTTAATGATATTTCAGTGGATTGTTTCACTCGAGTGTAAATTCCTGTACCAACATAATTAACATATCGTCATTAAGATCTTTACCAGCTAACCGCAGTACAATTTCACCTAGAGAGAACAACAGTTAATCCTAACACTAGAAAGTCAGGCAGGCGGGTCGTCCAAAAAAGGCGAGAGCTGGTTGGTGGGGTTAATTGCGTTCTAAGAGATCGCTTTAGTTCAGACACAACAGAGGTTGGGACAGAACGTTCACTTTTTGTTGGCTCAGATAAACCACCGTAGGGTCCGTAGGTAACGAACCATTTGCTTTTTTCCTTAATTACATTAGTTGTAGATATTCGTAGCCTTGTAACTCTCTCAAACAACATTCTATACAGTATACAGTCAAAGATTTTAATATTTCCTCAACGTCTATAGCTGCTTTATCGATAAAATGTCTTAGTCAAGTCTTGAGCAGTTTCATGTTCCTAGAGGTCTTTCTTCAAACATGCAGGCAGCCAAAGGCTTATCGATGATGTAGTGGCTATTAATCTCCTCCTATCGCATCCTTTCCTGTTATGTAAGGAATGGGTCTTTTGTTGGTGACCATTGTGTGGCCAGCGTGGCCCACGCTCGCGCATGACGCTGCGTGGGAGTTGCACTTAGACCCGTCGACTATTGTTACAGCTTTGTTTAATTACATAGCCGCGTAGGGAACTTGGAGCGATACGAGTGATACAAAGCTGTTACACAGTTGTTGGTGTTGTTACAGTGGTCGACTCCATTCTGGATTTGGAGTAACACAGATATTGTTTTTTATTTGTCTTTGTCTTATTTGGAGTTAGTAAGTGTGACTAGTCATTGAGCTTGTAACGAATCGTTTCTACAGACACTTATTTTTTTACAGTTAATGGATTTCCCAAAATACTTAAATTGAACCTTAGAGATGTATCGTAACTAATGTCTGTAAAGTTTATTAAATGCGATTTAAAAATTAATCTTTTGTTTACCACCGTTATTAACGCTGGCTGTCAAAATAAAAGTGTTAATAAAAGCTCACTTGGTTCACAGTCACAACTTAATGAGTAAACTCCATAGCTGGAAGTGGCCAAAAGTGGTGATAAAATGCTCGGCTTGCACCCAGTCCCGAATTAATGTATATGAAACTACTCTGAGCGTCGTGTGGAGCTATAAAGAAAATAATTGAATGAATAAGTTATTAGATGCGGCTTAACTTACTGCATAAGTTAAAGTTATCTACTGGAATGGGAAGCCATGGAGACATTAGTCAACAGTATCACATTATTTTGTCTTTGAAGACGATAAAGTATACTGGATGTTCTAATACCATAACGAAGATCTTTTTAACAGCTTAAGTTTCGTCGCCTACATATTTGCAATTTCAATTCATTACGCAACAAAAATTAAATTATATCTACCTCTACTCAAGAGGATGGTCCATTGTATAGCGGTAAGTGATGATAATGGAAATTAAAGTTAAAGGAAAACCAAAAAGTGCCCGATTTTTACAGCTAATAGAATCCCAAATATTTCACCTCTTTGCCTACCACCCGATGCATCAGCACATATTCCATAATAATACGCCAGCCATATGATCGGCATTCCGCACTTGTCATAAATTAGCCGCTCCTGTCTCGTCGCGTGGGAATGCTGCAGCCGGCACACTCCACACTCAGCACTCCCCATGTTTTCCTTCCATCCGCAGATCCTGCCACTGATATGATAAAGAAAACAAAGACTCTCATATTTCTATATCAAAAATTATAAATATCCTTCGGGCATATTTATATCGTCGACGGGTTAGACTAAGGCAGATTTGTTGTTTCAAGTGAGTTACTTCATACAATATATACGTACATATTATGTATTTAAATGTCTCTTTTATTAGGGTTTATAAAAAAAATATATCCTACTTAGAAATTATGCTGATGTAAGAGAAGAAATTTATCCAATTCAACTGATGTGTAACCAAAGACAGCATAACCTTAGGCACGGTAATGATATGTTAGGCCTCGCTTTCCATCGGTATAGCTAAGAGTCTTATAAATGCTATATATTTATTTCTACCTACTTACATCTCATATTACTCGCTCTCTGGATCACGTAGACCCTTAGGTTAGGTGTTTTAAGCCGAGTGCGTATGTGCCCGCGTGCATATGATACGTGCAATATATTCTATATGTCATAAGCGGTATAAAAACCTTCATATCGACGTCGTTACCGAGGGCTCCCCAAGAATGGGGGTCGTTCCCGGCTTATGAGATGATTCCCTAAAAACGTTGCTCATATTAAAGTTTTAGATGCGCAATAGCTTCCTTGTACCAAAACAAATGTTGCCTCGCCCGATTTTATAAGAAATTCAACCGCGGGAAAATATAACACAGTTTCAGGTGTGAAAAGAACTTGTAAGCAAAAGTTTACAAAACCTGTAGTATCCATGTTCTGTCTCACATGGATACGAAACCACGAAATATTTATTTTTCGGGAGCTGCTTATTTCTCGCATCACGTTTAAGTCCTTTTTTTTAAATCTACGTATATTTTACATTGATATACGCGGCGCAGGTGGAGCCTTTCCTCATGTAGTCTTGCAAATGTATTCAACGAAGCATCGGCGCATTTGTGGTTCTTGTTTCATAAGTATAAGGTTTACAATCGTGTGCAGTGACATGAATGAATTTAGTGAGAATCGGATAGTATGAAACAGTTTGTACGCATCGATGATTCTCTGTAACATGAATAAGTTAGCAGTTACCACCCCGTGCCGGGGGAGCGTGGAAACAATGTTTTTGTAAAGAAAATGTTGTGTACATAATACTTGTTTACCGGCTTTTGAGGAAATTGCAGCAACACAATACGGCGGGCGGGAAATGACGTAATCAATACCCGCTTCCGTCTTGCGCCTCCGGACGGAATTTATTTTGTCACTTTATACTGCACTTTTATTTCACGGCTTTACGTCAACTAGTTTTATGACGCTGAGATATCATCGCAATATTCCAGAGATGAGCTATTGGGAGCCGAGTCACCCACGTCCGTAGGAAAGTACCCTATGCGATACCCTACACGTGGTCCCCGGGTGGTGCCAATCAGGTGACAATAACTGGTGGTAGGCTTCGGCCGAAGGCTTGCGACCACCCACCGGGCAAAGACGTATCGCCAAGCGGCCTAGCCGTGTTCCGGTGCGATGCCCGGTGTAGCCACTTCAGGAGATGGGTCGAGATGGAGGTTCCATTGCAGACAGACCAGCCTGGCTCGTGCTGTTATGGGCGTATCGGGTGACTGGTCGCGGAGGGTAGCGGGATCCGAGGCACGGTGCACCGCTGGCCGACCGCAGGTAGTTGGGGGCCCAAGTAGTGTGCCAGCCCCACGCGAAAGGCTGCCCCGACAACTGACGAAAAATCCCGGAATGCACCATCGTGCTGGTTGGCGACCAGAAGGGAAAAATCAAAATCAAAATCATTTTTTTTTATTTCACATAGGCCTACATGGGCACTTATAAAACGTCGACAAAATGTGCACGGTTCGGGTTGGTCGTTTCCTATGGAGAAGAACCGGCGAGAAACTCCATGGTTACTCTTTTAAAAATGGTGGTGGTGAGGGCCCGATGGTCATTCCCGGGGGGCTCGGGCGTCCCCGCAGTCTCCAGACTAGTCCCCCAATGATGGCGTCCATTCAGTGCGTGCCTGAAGGTAAGCAGCGTGGAGCCACATCTCACTTCCCTCTCCTAACCTTTCTTCACTCACTCGCAAATAATGAAAAAGAGAAAAATGTGCAAAGTTGAACAGCGGCTGCACCCCCTCCCACTCAAAGTGCACCTCACTAACATCAGAGGTCTGCACTCAAATCTCAAAGCAGTCCATCATCACCTAGAGACTGATAAGCCGACTCTCTTTTTTCTTTCGGAAACGCAGATCAGATGTCCGTCAGATGTATCGTACCTAACATACCCAGGGTATACCCTGGAGCACAATTTTAAGCAACGCGCGGGTGTATGCATGTACGCCCGAGACGACATCTGTTATCGGCGTCTCCGAAACCTTGTGGACTCTAGGTTCTCTGTGCTGTGGGCTTTGGTGGACATGGCCCTTGATAAAATTGTTTACGCCTGTGTCTACCGCTCGCACAGCGGGGATCAGGAGACAACCAGGCTCACTGAGTAACTTAGTGAGGCGGCTGATAAGGCACAGCAGCGGTACCCTTCTGCCCAATTGGTGTTACTGGGGGACTTCAATGCCCACCACCAGGAGTGGCTTTTCCCGTACCAGCGCACTGATCATGCTGGGCGGGAGACGAAAAAGCTTGCGCTTGCGTTAAATCTCGCCCAGCTGGTCCAGGGGGCAACGAGGGTGCCGGATGTTGATTCGCACACAGCCAATTGCTTGGACCTTCTGCTGACTATAGATCCAGACCGCTACTCGGTGTCGTTATCTTCACCTTTGGGTAGTTCCGACCATTGTCTGGTGAAGTCTGTATCCGTCCACTCCCCACCCGATCCCAGCCCAAGAGGCGCTCGGTGGGTTTGGCGGTACAAGTCAGCAGATTGGGATGGGATGCGTTCTTTTTTCGCATCGTATCCTTGGCAGCCTACTTGCTTCTCTTTGGTTGATCCTTCGTCGTGTGCGGACGCCGTGTCGGATGTGTTGCGTCAGGGAATGGAGTACTTCATTCCGTTCTCTGACGTTGCAATGTCTAGCGCTGACCGGCCATGGTTTGGCGCCGAGTGCAAGCGCGCCAACACGCTCAAACATGAGGCGTACCTGGCATGGGTCGACGCTCGGAAGCGCAAAGCAAGCGACGTGGGTCAGCGCAAGAGAGCCTACAATAGGGCTGCCAAGTCCTGCAAGAAGGTGATGCGAAGATCTCGGTTTGAACACATAAGCCGTATTGGGACCAAACTTGCTTCCTACCCAGCGGGTAGTTAAGCGTTTTGGTCCCTGGCTAAGTCGGTTGAATCGAACTTCTGCCGTCCCTCACTACCACCACTGCTGAAGCCCGACAGGTCACTGGCCCACTCCGCTGAGGAGAAAGCAAACTTGTTTGCCTCTCTTTTTGCGGAATCTTCGCGTCTGGATTCTGGTGACGCGCGGCCCACTCCTTCTCCTGATTGTTGCGAGACGAGTATGTCGGACATTCGCATACATCAAAAGGACGTTCGTAGGGTACTGCGCAATCTTGACGTGAACAAAGCTAGTGGCCCCGACGGAATGCCAGCAATTGTTCTCAGAACCTGTGCGCCTGAATTGTCTCCGATCCTGACACGCCTGTTTCGCCTTTCATATGAGACGGGAAAAGTGCCGAATGCCTGGAAGCAAGCTAACGTTCAGCCTGTGCCCAAGAAGGGCAGTCGGGCTGACCCGGCCAACTAGAGACCCATTTCAATAACGTCCATCCTCTGCAAGAGTATGGAACGAGTGCTTAATTCCAAGCTCCTGGCATACCTAGAAGCTAACGACATCCTCAGTGACCGCCAATATGGCTTCCGCCAAAATCGGTCAACTGGGGATCTTCTAGCGTATGCCATTCACATCTGGAGTGAGGCCATAGAGAGACACGGGGAAGCGCTTGCCGTCTCCCTCGACATCTCGAAAGCTTTTGAAAGGGTCTGGCATGAAAGCCTTATTGGTAAGCTTCCTTCATTCGGTTTGCCCAGTGGTCTGTGCGATTGGATTGCAGACTTCCTGAGGGGCCGGTCCTTTCGAGTGGTTCTTGATGGCCGCTCGTCTGAACTACTGGATATTAATGCCGGGGTCCCACAGGGGTCGGTACTCTCAGCAACGTTGTTCTTGCTGCACATAAATGATCTGCTAAAACCCGGCACCTTTGGGTATGCAGACGACAGCACTGTAGCTGAGAGATACGTGTCCGACGCGCGCACTACTGGACCTCAGATCCGGTCTCTCCGGGAGGCCATGGTTGGGCGCTTGAATCTGTCCTTGGAGGCAGTCTCCGAATGGGACGATGCCAGTCTGGTCAAGTTAAATGCTGCTAAGACCCAGGCGTGTCTTTTTTCAGCTAAAAGGAGCCAATTCCACCCGGCTCCTTCTTTCAGAGGTGTGACCGTGCCAATAACTGACCATCTTGAGATTCTTGGCATCACGTTGACATCAACGCTCAATTTTGGTCCATTCATTGAGGCAAAAGCTCAGCTGGCTGCCAAAAAATTGGGGATCCTCGCGAAGGTGAGACGGTACTTCACGCCAGAACAGCTGCTCAACTTATATCAAGCGCAAATTCGATCATGCATGAAATACTGCTCTCATCTCTGGGACGGATCTGCCAAGTACCAGCTGGATGCACTTGATGCGATCGAAAGACGGGCTAAGAGGCTCATCGACAATGAAGTATTGGCCGAATCTAGGCTCCTGAACCTCGAACATCGGCGCCGAGTTGCCAGTCTGTCGGTTTTTTATCGGTTGCATTTCGGGGAGTGTGCGTTGGAATTGCATGAACTAATTCCTCCTAGCCCGTTCCATCATCGGACTACAAGACGTACGGCGTTGCGTCAACGGTACATGTTGGACATCCCACCCATACGCACCAAACGTTTTGGGAATTCTTTTATTATGCGTACAGCAAAGGAGTGCAATTCCCTGCCGGAGTCTGTATTTCCTAATAGCTACAACCTGGGAGTCTTTAAGTCAAGAGTGAATAGGTTTCTTCTAGGCAAGCGTGCTTCATCGTCGACCACATCATCGCTTACCATCAGGTGAGATAGTGGTCAAACGCAAGCCTATCAATAATAAAAAATAAAAAAAAAGCTTCTCTCGCAAAGTTTACGAACGCCCAACACGCTGCAGCGTTTAACAATACTTCCGGCGGCCGTAAGTTAGAAAAAAGTAATTCAATTACAGTAGAGTTAGGTAAAGAGGTGTGAACACGCGATCAGTTAATTTCCCGCGCCACCGCCGCACGCAAACAAATAACCACACGTTTGTAACGTTACTCCACCACACCGTGGACTTCCTCACTAATGTTCTATAGACGTCCCCCTGTAATTGTTCCTGAAGTACTGAACAAACTTAGTTCGCACTTCGAGATACCTCAGTAAGTTTCAAGCAAAGTTTCATCTTAAGTCTTTAATCGCAATCAACACCTTGCGTACTTAACTCGCTTCTAATACTCCACGAGATTATTTGAATACTTGAGAGTTTATACCAATATCGCATCGCGAGTGTTTACTTGACGAATGTTTAGTTTAAAAATTATAGTACGTTGTGATACCTACAGTAGTGTACGAGTGAGATTCAGAAGCGAGTAGTTTTGTGTTTTCTCAGCAAATGAAACAGGTCTCAAGCTAAACATTGGAGCTGACGTGCGCTTTCCATTCGAATGTCTTGTGGCACGAGCGCGAGTGTGCATTGTGCGCGACTATTGTCAGCATAACGGTTGAATGGCGGGTGCTCACAAGCGGGTGCCACAGCCACGAATCAACATTTGTGTTTGTGTTGTGGACGCACCCGCCACTGTAAATACTCGGACAAACGACAGGATACGGATCGAATTACCTTTTAATCCCATGACAAACCGCCGAAGAGAAATAACATTAAAATACATTAAAAAGCGTCGGCTCGGATTACTTAAAAGCGCATAAATTGTTTGCCGGGATTACAGTATCGAATTTTCAAAGGTGAGAATGATTCAAAAAGAGATGCCCGCTCATATTTTTGTGGCAACCTTTTGATGTTCTCGCGAGAACGTTTTACGTCAATACTTTTTATTCCTGTTTGACAAGTTAAGTAAGTTATAGCTCCCTATAATTTGGTATCCCGTGTATTGTAAGCCGTCGTCTTATCTCCTTTGTGTTCGCTTCTCGTTGCTTGTCCTCAGTCCCCACGGAGCGAACTTCGACTATAAACGGCTCTTTTTCACTTTTTATGTGTATTCTCTGTTGTATAAACTTTATTAAACTTGTATACTGCGCACAATTTTCATTAATTAAATCGTTGTTGCGTTAATAATGGATCATTGGATATTCTTCTCAATCTTTTGATCTCTCATAAAGAAGATTGCGAATGAAAAAATGCTTTGTTAAATTGAGTACAGAAACATACAGCTTTATGCTTAGTGGACTTGTGCTAGCCTGTATTGATTTAATAACTTTTCAAATGAATCTGACCTAACAACTTAGAAACTGCCATACATTATTTTAGTTTTACCTCTAATCATTCACGTTTCCATTAAGTTTTTGTGTAATACTAGCTTTTACCAGCGGCTTCGCCCGCCTAATTGTCCAAAATCATCCCAAGGCACATATTCCGTGGATAAAAAAAGTGTCCTATGTGCTATTCCAGACTATAATCTATCTTTGTGCCAAATTTTATACAGATCCGTTTAGTAGTTTTGCGTGACAAAGGAACAAACATACACACACACTTACAAACTTTCGCCTATATAATATTATTGTGATGTGATTTTTGATTTAATTCATTTTATCAAACATTTCATTCTCATGCACCTAGAAGTTCTTCAAGTGCACAGATCCTCGGAGCATGTTTCATTTCAAACTTTCTACACTGCGTCTGCGGCACTCGTCGAGTTTGTGACAATTCATATATTTTTACTGGTTATAAACTTTTATTCGAGTGCAGCGAGTTAGTGTTGATGAGATACTTTATTACGGCTTTATGCCCGACGTCGTAAAGTTTGGACAAAGCTTAGCTCCAAGACGTGGCCAACTCACACGAGCCACAATTAAAAAGTTTCGTAGTCCGAGTGTTGGCCTGTTGTTCCATAGCGTTCATATCGCGTAAGTCTTGTGAATCTTGTTACTTAGAAACTTAGATTTTCAGTTATTAAACTTCAGTTTTGTTTCGTCAGCAATTACTTACTGCTACTTACTATCGTTTACCTTTACTTATCGTATTGATTTTATGAAGTCATTTTAATAATCATTTTCCATAGCTTATACCATTCGTAAAGCTTTGGTTACCTCAATAATAATAATAATAATTCATTTATTTTCAGACACCTTAGTCCATAATATTACATTCATAAACATTACATAAAAATTGATCCATTAGAAATTAAAATAAAATGTCATTCATTAGCATTAGAGTACATCATTAAAATAAGAAACATCCAAAATTTAAATGTCAGCTATACTATCATAATATTAATAAACATGTCAGCAAAAATTTCATTAAATTCTGAAAATAAAAATATACAAAATTGTCAGAAAGTTATAAAAATTGATATAATAAAATTGTAAGACATTAAAAAGATATATATTAAAAAGTTTACCTGCCCCACGCGCGATACACGGGTGCATGTAAGGACTGCCAGTGCTGCATAAAAGGCCCGTCCAACCTGTTGGCAACCACGGCATGGAGACTGTTGCCGCTGCCCCGCACTCTACTCACTATCGAGGTCGCCCTCTTGCGCATGCTGGCATAAAAACAGTCAACGCGGACACTTGCGAACATACCCGAAGCGCTGCAGAAGCGTGGCAGCCGCAGCAGCGCCCTCAACGCGTTATTATATTGAACGCGGAGAGCGCTGTAAGACTTCTGCAAATATGAAACCCACAGACTACTCGTATAAAAAGATGTGCAGTACGCTCGAAACAAGGTGATCTTTACTTCCTTGGAGCTACGAGCAAACCTGCGGGAAATCATATTCGCCCTAATCGACAGCGCCCTCCTTTCTCGCTCGATATCAGCGTCGTCCTTCAGGTCGGACGTCACAATATGGCCCAGATACTTAAAACTATGTATCCGCTCCAAGGGCACCCCGCACAGTCTTACTGGTGGAGCCTCCGACGGACACTTGGAACCCGAATTGAAGACCATAAGCTCGCTCTTTTTTACATTATATTTTAGGCCATGTCTATGAGCGTACGTTTCGCAAATGCTTATGAGCTCCCTGAGTCCCCCAATTGACGCGCTCAGCAGCACCATGTCATCAGCGTAGCTAATGTTGTTAAAGCAAACATCATCAACATGGCATCCAACATGGCGGCTGCTGAGCTCGGCAACAAGCCCATCGATGTACAGATTAAAGAGCGTTGGTGAGCTCAATCCCCCCTGCCTCACCCCGCACTCCAACCTATACGAGTCCGACAGAGCTCCCGACCATTTGACGTTATTGACCCGGTTCCCGTACCAGTGCTGGAATATTTTTACAATTTCAGGCGCAACTTGCCTATCAATATACGAGTATTACATACTGTCACACAATTCGCCGGTACTTTAATGAAAGGGATAGCTCAATATAGCTCATTCACGCAAACGTAGTTATCCATCAATCACTCGTCCCTGAGTGCGACCACAATATTGTGACCACTTTGTGGTCCGCTGTGGTCGTGGTCTGTGGTGAGACTGTGGGCACTGTGGCTTGTGTGAATTCAGCATCAAATAAGTTTATAACTGCCCGAGTTATTCCAGTTATGGAGGTGTGAACTGTCGCGGGGCATGATAGGAGCACAACCGAATGTATGACTTGAGTTATTGCTCCTTTATACCCTCATCACTGTTTATGTTTTATTGGTTTGTTAACTGCTTGACGTCGTACGAGATTTCACGCTGGATTTCATTTATAAGGATGTGAGAATTTTGTATCGGGATTTGAGCAGCATTTTGTTTTTAACCGACTTACCAAAAAGGAGGAGGTTCTATGTTCGACATTATGTATGTTTTTTGTGTATTTTCACGCATATCGCCGTCAATTTTGGACCGATTTTGAAAATTCTTTTTTGTTTGAAAAAGTATGTTTCGAATTTGGTCCCATTTTAATTTGGTGAAGATCTGATGAAGAACTTCGAAGATATACAACAGAACTCTTCAAAAAATTACGGCAAATCTAGCGGGATTGCTGCAATCGCTCTGTCTGTTTATTGTTTATACCATTTCATAACATAACAAGATCTAAGTCTTAATAAATTCAAATCTTTCATTAAACGTAAGTTGTGCCAGAAAGCGAAAATTAATTTTGTTTCTTTTATTATATTTTGCACCGTGAATTTTGTTATTATAATTTTTAATTTTTGGTTTTCTTGCAATGACAAGAATATTTACTTTTTAAAGTATTATATTATTTTATTTTAATTATTGTGAATGTGAAGACTATGTGGATTCAGATTCATTTTTGTTTTTTTTTGTTTTAATTTAAATTTATCTTAGTTTTTAATCATGGTCGCCAGACCAGGCCAGTTTGAGTAGTTTATGCGGCCTACCCGAATGACCTTTCTTTGGTATTGTTCGTCGAATCGTTGAGCTCCTTAAATTCTGAGTTGAGCTGCTCGGTTATTGACAAATGCATGCACTGACTGGACAGGTCCACTCATTCTGGCTGGTTCTTTCCTCAAAAGACCATTTCAGACATCAGTCTACATGGTCTTCACATGATCTAACCAATATATTGTCTGGACTTTAAAAGAGACTGTGGCCTCTGAGTTTGTTTCGGCCTTTCTTCTCAGAGTAGTCAGATAGGAAACGCCGACCTCGAAAATTTGCGGCATAAACGGCTGAATCTTTCATGATTTTTTCACAGCTTTAAAGACCTGAGTATTTGATATAAATTTCAGCTTGATACCTCCATGCGTTCCTGAGAAAAAGGGTCTTGTCAGACAGACGGACGGACGGACAACAAAGTAATCCTATAAGGGTTCCGTTTTTTTCCTTTTGAACCCTAAAAACTACAAAGTGAAAAATAACCTTATTTTTGGAAATCGGTGTCCATAACGCAAAAAAAATGGTACCTACCAAAGACACCGACTTCCAAAAATGAAGTTATTATTTAGTTTGTAGTTTTTTTATTTGGAATTCGGTAGTATTTTTTTGTAAAAAGTTTTTTATGGTACTTGTATTTAGTTTAAATTGTGAACCAAACAAGGCACTGTAATTACATTATTTTAGTGCTGAGAACTTTGAAGAGTCTCCCGCAAAATTCTATTGATCTTTTGAATACTTAGTTTTAAAATGAAAACAATGGCCTGGTTGCAAATAAACTTACCTAGTATTGTTGTTATGAGTGCTGAGTCAAGTATCGAACGATTATAAAGGTCAGAGTAAATCCTCGGCCTTCACAAACAGTTGGTCTCCGGAGGTCCATTAAGTAGCAGGCGGGAAGTTAATAAGCCTAGGGCTCCCCCCAGGCTTCGCTTGTATTGTTATTGCCAAGCAACCAAAGTGGTGTTAAGTAACCGAATTTACTCTACGAAGCAGTAACCCTTTATGATGGTAATATTATAGAGAATAGTTTTGATTCTTGTTTGACTTTAACTATGTTAAAGTTTTTTCTTCGCTGACCGAGGTATTACGAGTTTAAAGTCAAGTTAGTTCAAATGAATGCCAGTTTCCAGCCAAATTCAATTTTAAGAACTACCTTTTTTGACTGTACTAAAACTTAAGATAAGGGTCCTAACTGTTATTAAACGAAATGAAATCACGTTAAACATTGCAATTCTGTCGCATATGGCCAATATGAAAGGTTACCCTAACAAACTTGAGCCGGTCAGTAATGGTGATGTCGTAGGGAGGCAATTGAAGGGAGTCCCCTACCTACTGCTTATAAGAGTCAAATATTAAAGGAAAAGGATACACATACTGGTTACTGTTAAAACTATCTGGCGTTAACAGCAATAGGAATCCAGTTTGTTATACATATACCTACACATTGTGTCGATGTGGTTAAAAACTGTTTTCGTATAAATCATGGCGGATATTCACAACCGCACATGTACGTCCAGCTAAAGGGACTCACTTCCTGCAGATATCACAGGTATTGTTATTACCTAATATATTGCAGTTTACTTAGCCCTTGAACTGGAATATTTATGGCGCTGTTTCCCCTCGTCTAAGTACGTACGCTTTACGTCTCAATCATTTAAGGTCTAAGCATACAGAGTTAATCCTGTATGATCCTGCACATAAAAATATTTCCGTGGGACGTTTTATTACCCGTAACCCCACACAATTGTCATCCTAGAAAATCTAATCTCTGTTAATGATATTGGGTTTTTATGTCGCGAGTTCCCAGCTTAAGTAATAGGGACAATGTATATTTGTGTGTGGGGGACACTGCGTCCGTCCGCGACCCCTCAGCAATCGATCGCTTGCTCCCCACCGGCCCACCACACACCACGCACCACCATCACTTTATGTCAGGGGTTCTCTAATTAGCACTGCTTTATTCTCAAATGGGACGTCGTTAAAGGATCCATTAGGACGGTATTTGCGTGGGAGCCGCAGACAATCTCAGGAGTTCAGCGAACAATCCATATTAACGCCGTAATGACTCACTCTTACATAAGTTCCTCTAACGAACACTTCAACAAAATACGAGTAGCTCTTGTGCCGCACAGAATTGGGTGTATGACGAATGCTACATCTAATTAGAGGCAACGATTTTCATTCCCCGTTAAATGTAATTAATCATGGTGGCTAATTGACACCAGTTGAACACGCGTGAACTGTGTTTGGAATAGCGTTAGTCGCAGGAATAAATACAGCAGCACATTAAATTTCTAATGTTTATGGTCAGCGACGATAAACGTCAATCGTACAGTGATTGGGTATTCTTGGGTAACAACATTCGGTACTTCGGTAGTGATGTCGAGCTCCGGGATATTATCGGGGCTTATAGAGCTACTTTACTGCTAGTCCCGGGGCGAAAGTAAGGCGAGTCTGTCTTCATACCCGTGTACGCTAAAAGAATGATTGATGATTGTCTCAGCGAGAGTTGTTATAAAACTAAAGCTCGATAAGAGATTATAAAACGATTTTTTATGAGCAGCGTCGAAATGTCAAACATTATTACTTGGTTTTATTACAAAAAGTAGAATTTTCGATAACACTGCTTTTAAAGCTGTATTTTTCCAAACTAAATCTATGAAGATAGTTCAATCCCAATGTAGACATGAAACAATTCGAGAACAACCGCACGTCGAACTGCGTCCAACGGAACATTGAAAGCGCGGCACATTCCGAATGTTCCACACCGCTCGCACACAATAAAACCACCATAACCCTTCACCGCTATCAATTCTGTAATGCAGTTAACGTCACTACTGCAAGCACTAACACCGGTCGCGGTGCGCAGTCATGGCGTGCCACCATAACCACCGTGTTTTTGATCCACTCCTGTAGGTTGTTTTTGCTCATGAGCTATAAGTTTCCAAGTTCGTTTTGAGTTGTCGAGTGTAGTGTTGATTACAGACCCCGGTATAAAAGCTGATGGCTTGTTACAGCTGCACGATATCCTGCTAAAAGTCTTCTAAATTTTCAAAATTATATTTTCTTCATCGTTTGGGTCCTTTTTATGGTTATCAGTTTGAGGCACGACATTTTTCAACTAAGAAGCTACAAACTACAAACATCAAAGGCCGGACAAGCTCATCTAATAATATCTGACCACTTTAGAACCGTTTTGAGTTATGGTTTCCATAATGTGATCACAATGTCAGAACTAATCGTAAACTCGACTGGGGCGGTGCATTTCCTTGGCATACATTTTTAAATCCTTCCGGAGGCCATTATGAATGTTATATGACGTCTGACTGTTGGGAAATTACTGTCTGTCAGTCAGTTGCGGGTACGTGGCGCCGACGACGCTATTTATAGGGCCATAGTGAAGGCCCGGCAAATAATAGGCGTGCAGTGGTTATAATCATATTATGTTTACGAGTGTGTGCAACACGCCCTTGCCCTTAGGGGAACTTTGACAAACGATTTGAAGTACCTATTTCCAACAATCAAACGTTGATTGATAGGCGATTTGTGTGATACCGACTACGTAAACTATTTGATTTGCAAAGTACAACTACTAAATCCAAACTGTAAGTACCATAAATAGCTTTGCTCGTGAGTGCCTAAAGGTAAACCCCAATTTTAGTTTAACCGACAAGGATATCAGAAATAAACTCAATCTACCCGCAGAGGAAATCGCTACCGTAGTCCTCCCTTTACAATCAGTAGCAATATAATCCGCAACCCTATCTCCATTATTTGGATCCAGCAAATCCTTTAACCGCGTATCGTTTAAAATAAAACAACAATTTACTGCCGCCCAATGTATTGGGTCGGCGTCGGACACAAAAAGAAAAAATCTATTATAAATTCAGGGAGCAAGTATGGAGGAAGTTTTCCAATATAAGCGGGTCGTCAATATAAAGTCGCGAGTTACAATAGGCCCTCGAGCATGTGTTATTGTCCATTACATATAAAATACTATCGGAAAACGATTTGGGAGTCCAGACGGTATCAGCACGGCTATAGAAGCAGCAAGCAGCCCTCGCCGCTCGCATCTGAAACAAACAAAAGTTTTTATAACACAGTGAACTGACTTTAGCCCCACGTTACCGCGTAGTAGCGACGAGCAGAGGGGCTCAAGGAAATGGCTGTTTTTAAACTGTTGATGTCAAAGCAGTTAGCTAACGACCATTTTGTATTTGAGTTTGAAAGTTTATTTTAAGACATTTTTATCTGAAATCATCTAATTTTTAAACACCATCTACTATTTATATCAATTGTAAAGAATAGCGCAAGTTGCATCGAGATGCCCATTTTAATATTAAATCTTTTATTCACAATCTCCAACTTGAAAGTCTGATTTCCGTATCTGTACATTACAGACAGCTGTTATTTTTCCTTCGGTTGTACGCAATACACAGAAATGTTGGTCACGAGCTCGGAGGGTGAGTTGGTCCTCGGGGACGTGTACCTTTAGAATCTCTTGTACCCTCGCACCGCAACCCTGCTCCTCACGTGATTGGCGTTGATTTTGCCTTCGATATTTACATACAACTATCAAATCGAATCGTCAACTTTCTCAACAATAAAATTGTTATTTTTGTATAACTTGCTCCGCTAGTCCCGGATGGCGCAATTCTTGATACGTTATTTCTGTTAAAGTAGAAAGTTTAATATAAACCCCCGTGTCTAATTGATATTAAATACTGGTTGGACCGCAACTTCGACTAGCTCTTTACATTAGATTTAAATAAAGCAGTAAATACTTAACAATGTGCAAAACTTGACAAGAGCAACTTGTAGAGTGACTGCCTTGGGTCATGAAAATCACTTTTTTGGATTCTCAGCTCCAAAGGACTTAAAGCCGATGTACTTATTATTCACATGAAAGATTCAACGCTGACGCATTATGACGCGTTAAAAAAGCTGGTGTTTTAAGTGCGGCGGCGGCGGAGGGAACGATGTAATTTTACGAGAGCGATACCTCAAGCTAATGAATTTTTCAACAGCTCCGTCAGTTTCGTTGAGAACTTGTGTTACGAATCTGTGCTCGTCTCGACTGGCGAGTGTCGAGTGCTCACGCTGCCTTGTTTATTGTTTCTTGTAAATGTGGAATTGAAATTTATAAACCTGACTCGTAAACGTTGATGTAGTGCTTTCATTGTCCACGGTTGAAATTAGTTTTGCCTTGACTTATTAGACCGGTTAATTCTTTTTTATTATTCTACCTATATGATACGACTGCTTTTTTATGAATCTCGATCTATATTATACTTTTAATACATCATCATCTCCCTGCCCTTGTACCATTTTACTTAGGTCAGCTCACCAAATATCGTAACTGATATTTTCGAACCTAGCCTCCTTTCAATAGCTAGTTCTCTCACGTCCGTGTCATTGACACTCTCACACTGCTCTTTCAGGTGGAAATCGTTGTCAATAGGCGCACGTACTGGGCCACTCGGCACTCGGGCTAGCTTGTAATTTAACACCGTTTTAGCGAGTTAGCGTCTAACCTGTAATCCAGCGTCTGGTGCGGTGCCTGCGCGGGATCTTAAAATAGCGCATACATGTGAGCCCTAATAACTGTTTTGTTATTGTTCTATCTAACTGCTGGGTTACTTGTTACTTCGGTTTGTTTCTCTGAGCGGGTTTATTGTGGTATTGTTCAGTAATCTGTGAATTATAGCGGTAGTATAGGTGCTTACCAGCCTAACCTTTCGGGGATTACAGGCGTGTTATGTATGTTTTGCCCGGCAGTGTTTTTATGTTCAGTAATGCTACTATAAGTTTAGAATTTTTCGCCACTAAAAAGATTGAGTCCAACACCGGTCAAGTTACTGACAGCTGCATCTTTTCCCATCTAATCGAATGGAATGAAATGACTGTATTCTATTTAATTTTTAGAATTAATTCAGCAAGATGCCGACTATTTGCCAGTGTTAGCTTCTATTCACAGCAGTAACCAAGTGTCGGTCTGTCGGGCACCTCAAAGCCGCACGCAACACTAACTTACAAGTCGATAAGATAGAGTTTAAAGATCGCAATAAATCGCTAGTGAACAGCTTGATACGTCTGAATCAAGAACTAATGCTAATACTAGAGCAGACCGTTGCTTTTGCTGTGGCTTGCATTTTAATTAAGACCGCTAATAGGAAAAAGTAAGCCTTTGATCGGCTGCACTGGTAATAGAAGATGCCCATATATTTCATTCCGAACTAAATACGAAGAACATTAATTAGGTTCTTATGTTACTTAATTAGCATTCGTCTTTAAATGGTTTGTTTGTACAATGTTTCATCGTTCAATTGTGAAAAAAGTCAAATTCACATATTTTTTTCCAAAGAACCCACCGTACTGTTTAATTCAAAACACGCTACCCAGTACCCTGGCCAATTTACCTTTAACCGTACAAACACTCACAACAAACCCGGCTCGTGTTCACATATCGTCACTAACTAGTCCCACGGCATTAAACAGTGGCACGCGAGAGCCGGACGACGCGGCCTCACCCGCCTCACTAAAACTATGCTAGTATTATATTATCTGTGTAGATAGTAAAGATTGCTTTCAAGTTTAGCTGTGTAGCAAAGTTTGTATTTGATTCTGCATGTAACATGATGTTACGGTCACCTATCTAAAATAGCGGGTTGTGGTTTTTCATGTAAATAGTGGATTAGTGGGGCACTTTATTCAAGCGAGGGGCAAACTCAGCGAGCCACGTTCTTCGATAGTTGTGCTTGCTTGCACTCTGAAAATATTAATTAAATTTTGGATAGGTATTGTGTACATTGTACAATCATCATCATCGGCAGCCGGGCTTCGTCCACTGTTGGACTTTATTTTCTTATGTCAACTGGTCAACGTGGCGAAACTTGGGGGAGACCTATGTCCAGCAGTGGACGTCTTTCGGCTGATATGATGATGATGATGATCAACATAAATCAGTGTTGAATGCTCATTCGTAATTATATAGATTGTTAAATAATCGTAGTAAAAAAATCTACCCTTATATTCCACATGAGTTTAAATTGTGAGGTGCATTGTAGTACTGCTAACCTTTCGCAACTACAATTGTATATTTACCTGCTCTGGGTTCATATCTAATGAAGGAGAATTTACATCTATATTAGTGCGCAATGAGGTTCCTCTCAGTGAAGTGTTTGTCGACTCATCTATATGGAAATCACTTATTACTTTATTAACTCTTGAAACGAACTCAGGACTGCTCTCTCCGCTAGATATTGCTTATTCTGCTCTTATCTAAATATTTGCATTTGTTGATAATGTTACTGTCATAGTTAATCATGCTTTATCAGTTATTGCCTCAGTTACAGTCCACGTTGTCTTGATTTCTTAATGGATTGCTGCAATTCATTTTACTTATCAAGAGGGAAGCTTGTTCGCCTTTAATACTAGCTTTGAGGGTTTTCTAGGTGACAAGAATAATTCTCGGACTACTGTAGATCATGATTAGGAAATAATCTTTCAGACCTACACGACATCGGCCCGTATTGATTACTGATCTCGTCTCGATAACGATGGTCATATTTTCACGTGTTTATAGTGGTATACGACAGCGCTAACTAATCAAATTTTATTACTACTATAACATAAACATCGATTCTTAAATTAGACATATTTAATGTACCATTAACTGGGTCACCAGTGCTCGTTATAAATCAGCCTTAAAATTATGAGGAAGTTAAAAGTTAAAAGCTCAAGAGATGGCACTCAAAGGCATTGCTATAAAATAACTCAAATCGGAAGGAGGCCAAACAAATAAACGTCATAGAGGGGTTCAGAGAGGCGAGCCCACGACACTTGACATCAAAAGTTAACACGACCGGTGTGGTAGCGACTCTCATAGGTGCCGCTTTATGAAGGAAGCGCAATGTTAGTACAAGCCACGCTTTGATCCTGCTGCACAATTATTTCAGGCTATTTTAAAGGCAGATAATTCTCGACTAAATGATCCTTAGTCAAAGTGAATTGTCAGCCAAATTGACCAGCCCCTCATTAAAATGCACGGCTTTATCTATATTGAGAACGAGTCCGATCACTTACACTCCATACTCGGCGCAAACTTTAAGCTGTAAATAAATCACTCCAACTTAGGGAGCACTTGGTAGTTTTTGATTAAATCTACTTCAAATTCTTGCCCCTTTTAGGGTATTATTACCTTCCCATGGACTTTATCAAAAGCTGTTGCTCGCGATAAAATCGCCCCTGAAAGTGTTTTGAAACACGCTCTTTTAGTTCAACAAAAACAGTGACACGGTGAAACAGGCGTTGTCGATGACGGTCGCACTTACTTTTTGTAAAGAATCTGAAATTACATACGTCAACGCATTCAATGGGGCGTTTAAAAGCATTGCTGTTTGCACCCCACGTGTTTGTGTAACTTGGAGCTATTCTCGTCTCCGCGACAGATGGGGATTCTAATATGCCAATGTTATGCATAAAAAATGTGTGAAAAACTTTACTTAATCTCAATGTTCGTGCACTTAGGGTCGCGCCACACACGACGACGTTGCGTTTCGCTGTCAAAGTTCGTTAGCAACACTTTGAGAACCTTAGTGTTGCTAGCTGCAGCGGAAGCGATAAATAAGCCAGTTTATTATCTCAACATCTGTGTGAAGTAGTTCAGCCAAGAAATTGAATTTAAAGAAATTGCGCAGTTAAATATTGTTTGGATTATATTAATCACTATGTACCGAAATATATGTATCATAAAAGTACATACAAGATACATATCTTTCAGTAACCGCAAACAGTTATTCTGGTCACAAGCGACATTCTTTCCTCGTCTCGTACAAAACAATGCAATAATCAGCGGCACACGGAGTGACGAAAATAAAGTTTGTCAGCGCTTGACAGGCGCGTGTCGTGGTGTCGCGGTGTCGCGCCGCGTCAATCTGTCGCGCTAATTTACGACTTGTCGCATCGCGGGTATTTTCGGAAACTTATTCCATTGAGATCGCCCCTATCGGTTACCGATGCGTTGTTTTGGTTTTCGTTGACTGTCTCGTTTGACATTTTAATGAATGAACAGTAGCAGTTTGAGTTAATTTGAGATAACACGAATCTACATTGGTTAAGAAATAAAAGCGAAGAAAAACATACATACTAACCTTTCCTAATAATAATATGCGTGAATGAATGTTGAAAGAGATGAAGTTAATGATCCACCCTTCGCAGAAGAACACAGAATGTGACACGCCATAAAAAGAAATGTCTGTCATGATAAAATATGCGAACACATTTACAATTTGATTGAAATCATCTGCCACCTACCGCAAATTGATGGAGCCCAAACGTGCGAGGAAAATAAAAATAATGTGTCGCTCCGACCCCATTTCTAATATAACTTTATAAACTCGATTTATAACAAATGGAGTCGAAGCGACGCATTCATTGAAATGTGGAGCACATCAATTTATGATTGACTACGACGACATTCATTCCTGATCGATAATTGCTGAAATGAATTGGCGTACCTAAGTGCCATGCTTGTCAATCTCAGTATTTGTTTATTCAGATCTAGTGCTGTTTATTAAGCTAGAATTTCAGGGAAAATACATTTGTTTCAAGCTCTAAAAATAACAGATTTTACTTAAGATCTCAGTAGATTTTTACGGATTCGTACTAACATATTTTTTGCCAGTTCACTTTCACGGTTGGGCGCGCGGCACACGAGGCGTCGCGCGGCCAAGCGGCGCGAAACGACGCGACACGACGCGGAGCGACGCGCGACCATCGCGGCTCCGCGCTTACACCTGCGACTGCACTGCCTCGCTGAGCTATAGCTGAATCAGCAACCGATTTACACGACTAGTGTTATCCAATGTCATTCCATAAAGTAATGTCACCAGTTATTCTACACTGCTGTGCTGGTCGTTTACAAGTTGTCTAAACAAACAGTTTAAGACGTTTGCACACATCCTGAGTTAAGTGCATAGAAACCATTTTAACAGGATATTCTTAAACAAATTCGTTGAAACACTACCAAAGACAACTTACTAGCAGAATGTTGCTCGCTCGGCAATATGCTAAGCTGTACACAAAATGTTACACACACGAGACACGAGTATGACACTGGGAGTAATAACTTTGTATGAATTAGCCCTAAAATGTTTACGGCCACTTGACTGTCAAGCAAAGTCACGCCGGGGCCTCGTTCAGACGGGGCGAGTGCGGCCCACTGTCGCCGTCACCACTCCATTCGCACTAGTGTTTCTAATAAATTCACTTTATTAATAGCATTGACAGATTTAGTACAGTAATGAAGATGGCAATAGATATATTCCAACAAATCGTGAAAGGTTAGCACATCACTCCTGCCTAGCGAGAAGACAGTGTATGTTAGAACGAATGTAGGTACTAACACAGTGGTATTAGCGTTATCTGATGATGCTTGTATCAATATATTGATCAAGTAGCTTCCGTCGGTAACTTGTGCAATGCTTCCAAGAATAATATTCATATTCGTAATAGACATCTGAATATTTTATGGCCACCATCAATGTAATAAAACATTTTATATCGATCTTCGTAGTCTGGGAGCAGTCACTATTGGCTTGAACAGTTTTATTCGCTATTAAAACTGCGACTAATCAGATATTTCACTGCACAAAAATCCGTTTTATGTGACAGTGAAAATTCGATGTGAACGTAAGGCGGCGTCCGCATTGTCGCGGCGTCAGCGCTCGCGTGTCGGTCGCGCGTGTCGTTAAATTTTATCGCGCCTCTCCACACATCTGCGTCGCTCGTTACCGCGCCGCGCCGCGACTATTTGTTGCCGCACCGCACCGAGCCATGCCGTCTCGCCGCCCGCTGTTGGCAAGTGTCCACTACGCGTTATGGATTGTATTGTTTTGAATAACTCAATTTGTTCACAAATACTTGAAGTGCTGAAATACATCGCGACATTTAATAATATTTTGTTAGCATCGTAAGTCAAATGTGGGGATATTTTCCCCACCTTTGAATCCAAACCCGTCTAGAATTATGTAGGTGACCGTCCTTGATTAATATTTACTTGAAAAACAAATATTGGTTAAAGAATCAGCATAATAAAAACATTTGTTTAAATATTTACGAGGGTTGTTGTAGCATGAATGAAAACACATAGGACCCAGAACAGCGGAATGTTGGAGTTTTTGTTTCAGGCGTGAAAATATCCTATGCACGCCTGGTGCTGCGTAACAAACATTTGAGTTATCCAACCCATTAAATGAAATGCAAATATAAACAGCATAAACACACCTGCGAGAATAGAAATAGTGTGAATATTTACTTGAAAAACAAATATTGGTTAAAGAATCAGCATAATAAAAACATTTGTTTAAATATTTACGAGGGTTGTTGTAGCATGAATGAAAACACATAGGACCCAGAACAGCGGAATGTTGGAGTTTTTGTTTCAGGCGTGAAAATATCCTATGCACGCCTGGTGCTGCGTAACAAACATTTGAGTTATCCAACCCATTAAATGAAATGCAAATATAAACAGCATAAACACACCTGCGAGAATAGAAATAGTGTGGAAGCCGAGCGTTTGATGAACAAACAAGACAGCGAGTGAACAATAGCGCAATGCAGACGAGCCGCGACGCGTAACTCGCGCGATAAACACGCGACAAAAACGCACAGACAGGCAGGAATGCAGACACCTGACACCTGTACTTATAATTCCGTATAAGTTGCCCTACTGCTTTAAGATTATGATCTTTATGTGTTACGGAATAGGGAGCAAAGGTCCACCTCGCGACACAGTAGGCGCGCACGTATATTTATTTTGACAGCTTTATAATCCTAGCAGTTTACACAAAGTGTGTTTGATAGTGATCGTGACTCTCCGATCTGCTACATAACTTCGGGACGTATCTATATCATACATCCAGCAGACGTACGGTTATGACTGAGACATCGCAATTTGCAATGGAAATTTATTTCATTGTTTATCGAGGAAATCGAAATAATTATCAAGTTACCCGTTAACGCAACGTGTTTGATATGTTATCACAACCGCTCTCTCAGTACTTACGTATATTTCTTCGCCAGTCGTTCGTCGTAAAGCTGTTATACTTTCACCCCATCCCAATCAGACTCCGTCAAATGTTTTCAACATGTTTCTACTGAAATATCGCGTATATTTTGCGGCTACATTTCCTTGTGAATGCGTCACAAGGGTCTAGGTTTGAGTCCCGGAAGCTGATAACGTCACTCCTGTGCGACGTCGAAGCCTTCCATACCGTTCCGGAACGTTCCGAGCCGCACCGAGCCGTCGCGACTCGCACTGACAGATTTCACGCTTGGACATTTTAACTTGAGACATTTTAAATGGAACGGAAATTTTGAGATCGAATTTCGTAAGATTTTATTTTATAATCTTCTTTTCTGCTTCACGTAACATAAAACTCTGGGCGTTTTGGTCTGACAATTTAGTTATTTAAAATACCAAAGTATTGGAATAAGCTCCTGACACATTTTTAGGGTTCCGTACCCAAAGGGTAAAAACGGGACCCTATTACTAAGACTCCGCGGTCCGTCTGTCTGTCTGTCTGTCTGTCACCAGGCTGTATCTCATGAACCGTGATTGCTAGACAGTTGAATTTTTCACAGATGATGTATTTCTGTTTCCGCTATAACAATGAATACTAAAAACAGAATAAAATAAAAATTAAGTGGGGCTCCCATACAACAAACGTGATTTTAATACGAACCCGAACGATAATGGTACGGAACCCTTAGTGCGTGAGGCCGACTCGCACTTGGCCAATTTTTTATTTCTCGCGAGTTTCAGATGTAACTTATCTGTCTCCTGTGTTCCATCTTTCGCAGAACCTATCATTATTGTACCTGAGAGCAGCGTGAATCATTTCATCGGTTTTATGGTAGTGAGTTCTTGAAACTGTGCTAAGAGCCTGCTCTTAAACTCATCTGATGTCAGAAGGCGCAGGTTTAGAAACCAGGTCTGGTATGATATCATGCTTTAAGTGCAGCTGTCTGATCCGTCGGAATAATTACTATAATCCCAGTGAGCGCCGCGGAGGCGGAGGCGGCAGATAGCATTACGTTCAAGCTTACATTTGATTAAATTAAACGTTCCGATTTCTAAAGCCGACGCCTTCATACATTTGTAATGAGGTCTAACACGTCTGTTATATTAAAACAACAATTTAATTCGCCGTCAAAACAGTACATCAACATCATCCCTTCAGCGGATCCTCTGAAACCTTTAATGAACCCCGACACGACGTATCGTTGAGACTAGTCGCAGCACGTCACGTCACACCGGAGCACTTTGATCAGCAGGCCTCCGCTCTACCCTCGCCTCGCTCCGGATCATATTTTAACGCTCCCAGGACGTATTAATCCTTGTTAAGTCCGATAACTTATTCAGTTTAGTAAAGCGCCAGGTTGAGCAACACGCCTCCGGGGAATACAAGGACTGACTTAGCAACTTTTTAGCCCTTTTGTTCTTAACACCACTTAATTTTGCTCGACTTTGTGATGCTCTGATTTGCATCTCGCAAATATAATTTGAGAAACATGAAATATTACTTCGGTTAGGAAGTCTGATCTGAGTCGGTTAATGCGAAAGTTTCGTGTTGAGCGGCTGAGCAGTGAGTGTTCTCCTTGGAATCAGACGACGATTCTGTTCCGCAGTTGTTCATACTGAGATGCTCTTCAGGTAATTTAATTATGAAGTGCGAGAGGATACAAAACTAGTAAAGATGGGTTTGTTCGGTTCATTATACGACATAGGGTGACACAACATTTAATTAGAATTTGCATTATAATATTAACAATGAATGACCGGAAATGTCTTTTACAAATTGAATATTTTTCGCCACTTATGTAATATTTATTGCAAAAGCCCAGATTTATATTTCTAGGCACTTCATTGATTTTGGTCATGCCCATCGCTTACAGACCAGAGGTAATAACTTCAGACGTCCTCCGTCACGTTTCGATCACGTCTCCGACAGGCGTCCGTCACGGCGGTGGGCGGCGTCACTATTAGCGGGACTGTGCCCGTGAGTGCATCACATCGTCGTGCTGACTCGTTCCCACGACTCGGGTTGCGAAGTGGACTGGACACTACCCGACAGAGTGGACGTAGCTAGCTTGACTTCGGTTTCATGGAATATTATGGGCATGTATACAAAACTCAAGGCTTTCTACGATATCATTGGGGTTATTATTTTGAGATCTTCCTTATTTTGTTAGTAGACATCAAATTATTTAATACCTAAAAAAAGATAATTTTTTAACTTTTTTTTGTAAAAATACACACATCAACACGGTCTAGGGATATTTCATACTCAATTAAATAACTAGAAAAGTACTGGCCGCATTGGAATCTTTTATACACCGATTTGTTTGTAATTTATCTCAGACTAGTTCCAAATTCAAATTTTTGAAAATTCTTATGTTTCGGTGGCATAAAAATGTCTTGATGTGTAGGAGAGGGAATTTTCATTTGTGCGAAATTTAGAAAACAATACGAATTACGTTTAGTTACAGTTTTTTTTCATTTTTAAACGAAAGATAAAGTTATAATTGAGTTATTGTAGCCATGCAACGCCAACATTTGACGAGGGCGGAGATGTTACGAGCTGTGGGAATGCTGGAAGCTGGGTCTGTTCAGCGTAATGTTGCTGAGGCCATAGGGACCCACCAAAATGTAATTTCAAGATTGTGGACACGCTATCGTGCCACAGGTGAAGTAGCGGAGAGGCACCGAGGGCCAAGTCGCATCACTACCCCCAGACAAGACCGATTTTTGCAAATTACTGCGCGAGCTCAACCATATGCAACGGCGACTCAATTGGTCCAAAGGCTGCGAGTGGAACACCAAGGGCTTGTGAGTGACCAAACTGTAAGAAGGCGACTGCATGAAAGCAATCTACGCTCTCGTAGACCACTCCGGGTCCCACCTTTACGGAGAGGCAATCGTGGACGACGATTAGAATGGGTTCGGAACCACGTGGACTGGGGCCGTGAGCAATGGTCCAATGTGCTGTTCACGGATGAATCCAGGTTCGGCTTCCATCCAGATTCACGAAGGACGCGTGTTTGGCGAGTTCCTGGACGATGGAGCCGTCTTCAGAACCCTCAGGAAGTTCACCCATACCAAGGAGGAACAATTATGGTTTGGGCAGGAATTCGTCTTGGAGGACAGACGGATCTCGTTTGGGTGCGGGGCGGCAGATCGAACACAAATGGGGCAAGATTTCCTGCTCATGCACGACAATGCCCGGGCTCACACGGCGAGAACGGTAGCAGCTTGGTTACATACACACAATGTTAGGGCCTTAGACTGGCCTGCTCAATCGCCAGATCTAAATCCCATTGAGCAAAGAAGAGCTCTGAAGGAAGTTCCTGAAAATCTGGCTACAGAAGATCAACTTTTTGCGCACCTCAGAAGGACTTGGGACAATATTCCGCAGCAAGACATTGACAACCTTGTTCTGAGCATGCCGAATCGTTGCCGATGTGTTATGAACATCATGGGCGCTTTCTCAGACTACTAACTTCAAGTTTATAAACACAAATTAAATGATTTTTCAATTTTTTTCAGTTTTTACTCATAAATTAAAAGTTAATTCATATACGGTTTCCGTCTATGCTTCCTTTTTTTTCCATAAAATCCTGAAATTTTAATCGAAGTACCTTAACCATTATTAAAAAATGGTAGAATATTAAATAACGTATCTTTTGAATATATACATGTCCTATAAATAATTAACACATTGATAGTAATTCGATTTTTTGAAAATATCCCTAGACCGTGTTGATATGTTTACTTTTTACAAAAAAAATACTTTTTTTCTGTTTTCACTTTTTTGTTGTACCTACCTAATAGACAAGTTCTTTAGTAAGGTACCTATAACGCCAGAATAGATTACCCGAATATCAAGAAACTTGAACATAACCGGTGAAATTGAGAGATCTGCGTACCCCATAAGAGTGTACTGGCATGATGTAATGTTATGAAGTGGTATAAACAATAAACAGACATGCGATTATTGCAGCTATCTCGAGAGATTTGCCGTTATTTATTGAATATTTCTACTGTATATCTCCGAAGTTCTTGATCAGATCTTCACCAAATTAAAATGGGAACAATTTCGGAACATAATTATTCAAACAAAAAAAGAATTTACAAAATCACAATTGACGGAGATATCGGTGAACATACACAAAAAAAAAACTAAAGTCGAACATAGAACCTACTCCATTTTGGTAAGTCGATTAAAAAGTAGGTGTTTAGTAAGAGTCAATAGAGTGACTTCCTTATTTACCAATGCAATTCATGACTGTTAAGTATACATTCCCGCAAATCTCGCCATAAGTTAGTATAGTCACGAGGTCCCAGCCCAGCGCTAAGAAAGAAATATAATTCAAATAAATATCACAAGATGGCGCGATATGCATCGATTTATTATTGAATTGTGTGTAAAATTAACATTTTCTAGAATTGATCATAAAAATGTTTAGTCAAATCTCCTAAGCACAAAATTATGTAGTATTGGGCTCTTAATTTACATTTTTTCGTGGTGGCCCAGTAGCTAAGACCTCTCCTCTCGTGCTTGAGGTCGTGGGTTCAATCAAATCCAGGCAAGTACCATTGTGACTTTTTCAAATTCATATGTACTTTCTAAGTTTTTCTTGGACATCACAGGCAACGGTGAAGGAAAACACCGTGAGGAAACCTGGACTTATCTAGGCGGCTTAATTAACTCTGACACCAGAAGTGGCCACATCCTCACACGAAAAAGAAAGAAGAGTTCACATTTCAAAGATTATTTGAACGGATCATTAAAAATTGTTTCCAATAGATGGCGCGGTTTTAAATTTCTGACAGTACATTTTTTTTTTATTTGTATTGTAACACATTGTGGCTCTATAAAACTGTAAAAACGTGAAAAAGAAATCGTCACTTATTTAATGAAAATATAGTCATGGATTCCACCGTGACTATTTTTTAAGCTGCTTCTAACACCATCAATAACTGAACGCCATCGATGTACTTTTAGTAAATAATCTGTATAGTCCGTCGAAAAACGCTAGTTACGTCAACACATTTGCTTTGTATGGGATGAGGCATCTGTATGCTAGTATTATATTATCTGTGGTACAGTCATACATAACTAACGACTAACCCAGTTCCCGCTTCCCCACAAAAGGTCACAATGGCTACAAGTTTAAAATAAAACTAATACAGAAACTAGATGATCAGTAATAAAGCTAATGGGTAGCTCGCCTTGTTTAGTAACGCAATTAGCTGGGCCTGGCGGACTGCAGTGCTGCCTGCCCCGCTACAGCGCTGGCGTGGCGTGATGAATATCTGAGCATATTGCGCGCTAACGCAGTTATGGAATTATGGCGGAGTTGCTGCGAATATCTCGGATTGAGACGCTGTTCTATTAACTTGCAGTTTCTTGTTAGATAGATAATCTATTCGCTCGCGCCACACGGCGCTGACTGGACACTGGGCAGTCTGATGATGGATAGTTTTACTGTCGTGGAAATTAGGATGGAATTAAATTTCTCGTGGCGTTAGACAGTCATGCAGATAACGGTCTATTGTACAGTAGCGGATGTCACAAAGGCAAAGAAATTGGGTACTGCAGAAACAAATACATACTCAGATAAAGCTACAACCTATCAACAATTTTCGGCATTATTGAAACATAGATAAGTCAAAATTAAATGATAATTTATGGAGGAAACAAAGTTGAAAAGTCTTGTTATAACAAAGTCTTCTTAAAACATAAGTCTCCATAAACAGGAAATCAAGTCCAGCGCAACATCTGCAACTCTCGGAATCACCACTTGTTTGTTATTCCGTAAATCCTTGGAGAGGCGGAGTGTTTTGTATTCGCTCTTCCACTCACCGAAGAAAACTAATTAACAAAACTTTATTAAGAAGAGTTTATTTAGCCAGCTCAGTGTCTTCATAAACAACGGTCCAGCCGACGGACCTGGGAAGACCACGTAGTAGGATGATCCTTGCATTATTTCTCGGTGAGTCAAAGATCTGTGTAAAGATATACCTATTTAGATAGAGATCCTATCTATTTATATTTTATCATGTTAACGTCATCCCCTTTGTCTCTTATTGTAAGGTGTTGACAGTTGAAGGATCAAAAATAACTAAACATTTCGACTTACCAACGTTTTTGTTCTCTAACATATTGTGTCTTAGCTTCCTCTTTAATCTCGTATTGTGAATTATGTAAGTCAGTTTAACATTATCATCAAATCCCATATCTACCCTCTACTAGGCAGGCATAAGCCTCTCAGCTCTTTTGTTTATTCCATCTGCTTCTGTGTATTTCATTCAGTCCCCGACTGCTCGCCCACTTCACCGACGTCGTCAGTTGAACAACGAGTCGTTTATACACTCCGCACTGAATCCCGTATATCTGCCGTGCAAAACACTAAATACCTCTTAAACTAACCCATTATAAATTCAATTACGGGCTCAAGACGTAGACAATTTGCAGAGCGGGTGTGTGGGTGTGCCGGGGGGTGAAGACGAAGACACTGGCAGGGAGGGAGGGGTGTAACTAAACATATTGCGGGCCACTCGGGGTCTAAGTCAGGGTAATCCGACCCGCTGCTCCTTTATTGTAAGGATATAACTAAGCTACTGATACTGCGAACTTCCCAAGTGTTCGACACATATGCTACCACAATATTAGTTTGGGAAACTGCTCATGGTCGGATAACGTCACGTTAAAGGCAATATTTTCAGCAATTATGTGACTAAAGGGCAAATTGAAATAGAAAAAGCGGTTTTGGTGTGGCGTGTTAATAAAACAATGAGTCACATGAACATGAATGAAGTGGAGGTTCCGACGTGAATCACAGTAATGTACGAACACGGAGTTTCTCGGAAATGTATTTACAAAATCATGCATGCGATTCGAATCATGAATCAATGAATGGAAACGAATAGAATAGTCTTCTGTTTCTTTGTCTGTCAACTTTCTTAGGAAAGATGTTACATACAACATATTACTTGTTATTTTGTCCAAGTAAATGAGTTCTTCTCTCTTTACACTGATCAAAATGCTTTTGTCTATAAAGTTGATTAACTTTTGCGTATATTCATTGATTGGTTTCTTTTATCTTTTGCTCTAGTACTTCAGTTAAATCCTCACGTTCGCCCACATTTTCCAAGTCCGCAGTTTCGGCGTCGGCGCTCGCTAAGATTTCGGCGGTGCCTTTGTGCGGTCGTGATAAAGGCGTGAGCCGTCGGTGTCACTCGTATTATTACGGTGTGACCGCCATTGTGACAGTTCGCCGCCACCGCCCGCCGCACTGTTTACTAAACTGCGAGGTTCACTGGACCCACAGTTTATAAATAAGTCCTTCAGTCTCCACGTGTAGTACGAATTCATTAGATACCTGAAAGTGGTCTGAAGAGCTATTATGTTTACGTACTAGCGTATTATGTTTCGGCGTTTGATACTGGTAAGAGGTAACAATTCACTCCACAAAGTTTAGAATTCCATCGAAACTTTCGTGCAACAAACTGTTTGTTGGGACAAAAACGCTGGCCTTACACCTAACACAATCTAGAGCCCTAAGACCTAGACAAACTGACATTGTGACGATTTTGAAAAAGAGCGTATTGGCAAAGACCACCGAAAATTCACGTGATCAATGCCAAACATTTTGGACTTTTACATTTGTTTGTTTAGTTGTGACTTCATCTAGCTAGAGCCCAGTGCAATTTAATTAAATTAGCCTACAAAGCAATCACCGTGGCATGTAGCCTGTAGTATCAGCACCCCTCGTATTGTTTAATCAGTGTATGAGGACAGTGGTCGACGCCATGAGCCAGTGTTGCCAGTGTTGTGACGCGTGGATTACCGTCGCGCTGCACGCTGGCAATACCGCCGTGCCGCCGTTGGCTTGCCGCACAGCCGTCATTGTATTGTATCGTTGTGCTACTTGACACCAAAGATGTAAAGCCTCGTCTGCATGTAGCTTGGGGCAATTGCTTGGAGTAAACATTTATGGATAAAGGTGTGATACAGATTGTACACAAGATACAAAGCAAATAAACATCGAAGGAGTTTTTCAGAGTTGTAATTTTAGTCGCTCATCAACTGCAATCATAAGTTACCAGTTACTCATCGTTTTAAAAATAATGATGAGTAGAGATATGAGTAAGAAAGAAAATAATGTTTGGAATGTAAAATGTACCACTATGTCACAAACCATATCTACTACCCGACAATTTAATGATAAGCTAGATTGTTCAAATTAATCTTACTTTCTTAGTTATCTGGGACGATCTCAAAATGTTATTATTTAATCTTCGCTACATGCAAATTCTGCCTTATGATGAGCCGTCCTCTTGTTCGCCAGCACCTACATAGGTTAGGTATTAGTAATGTTTTGTTAGCGCCACAATGACGGCGGGACGTCACACGGTTGACAGCGAGACGGGATTACCCGGCTAATACGCGCATTGACCGACCGCACTCCGCATTGTGCCCGACTCGGCTATTGTGTATTGTTTGTTAGCGAGCAACTTGGACGTGCAGCGAGAAACTGTGGCAGTTAGTACTTACGTGTGCAGAGATACCTACGACATACCTATATCAGATTACTGCATGCTCCTATATATAGTTGAGTGAAGTAAAACTTAAGCTAGAGCAGATATAGCTTCTCAAAGTTCGCAGCAGTTCGGGCAGTGAATTACTCAACTTCGGTTAGTAGAAATTGGGAGACGTATCTTCGACAACTTTTGTTACTACCTATTAATTTGCAGCAGTCTCCAAAATTAAGGTTTAATGAAAAATGGTCTGGTAAAAATGTAGTGCTTCTACTAGAACCTTTACAATCCGTAACAAATCTCATGCACATGTGTTTAGCTCACACTATGACGTCAGTAGCCATTGTATGGCGAGGATTAACTGGTTAATCCTCGCAGCACGCACCGCGAGCGTGCCGCATCCTCTTGTCCAGCGTGATGCCTGATCGACGCACCGCACTGGTGAAGGCCAATCTGCAAACTATACAAGCAGGTGCAGAAGACTCGTTCGGTACTGTCCACCTTAGCTAAAGGAAGGTTGTCAATTAAACGTGGGCCTAGTCCACAACGGACTAGGCCCACGTAGTAGCTGACAAGCCCACGCAGTTTCCACTCGCTGAATATGTGACCCTGGTAGCCACGGACGATCGTAAAGGGAAAAACAGGTGTAAACAGTTTGTTTTAATGTTTGTAATCTCTGTAACTACAGATCCGACAGCTGAAAATATACGAGTACATTCCCTGATAGAAAGCAATGCCAGATCTAGGCGCGGACAGAAGCTATTAGTCATAAATAAAAGCCGGGTGTAGGACAGACATGTCCTTGTTAACGATTGCACCATTCGATAATATGAACTCCTGATCCTGAATCAATGATTCCAGAAGGAATTCATATAGTTAGGGCCTCTCCTATTTAAATGTCCATTTAAAGAAAGAAGATAAGACCAAGTGCGCGAAATATAAGAAAAAACTTATTGATTGTAACGTGGTATGATGTTATTTATAGGGGTTAAAGTTTGAAATTGCCGATTTGTACCGAAAAATTGAAATTCGTTTTTTTTTAATTTATCATTTTTATTTAATCAAAATAATTACCATTATTATGTATACATTGCTGCCATCTAATAGGAAGGTCATTTATGCCTTTGCGATAGAACTCTGGTGATCCAGATTCGGCAAACTGTGTGAAAGCATTTTGTACTGTCTCCTGAGAAGAAAACTTTTTATCACGTAGAAAATTCAACGCAGTCCCCTCTCCAAACGCAACATTGATATTGCGAGCTGTTTCTGCCGCGTTAGTTCTGCGTCGGAACTCGTATTCAAAAATCACTCGAATTTTCGAAGTATCCATCTTTCTTGTTTAAGCTGAATAAAAAAAACAACTGAAAGTCGATCATTGAATGTTGCACATTTTTTAAAAGAAGAACTTCGTAGGTACCATGTGAAAAAGTTTCACTCAAAAATCTCAAACCATGAAGGTTCTATGTCAATTCGAAGTACCTGTTACAATAAAACGGCAATTTCATACTTTAACCCAATGATATTCAAATAAACAGATATGCTAAGAGCGCGCGCATCGTGAAGACTCGGATAGGTCACAATTGTGACCTTTATTAGTCTTTAGTTTATGTCACGCATGGCGAAGAGCGATAGGCTTTGTTGAAACAAAAACAAAATAAAAATAAATGTCATCGTGTGTATTTGTAATTTATTTATTTTCTGATTAAAATAAATATTTTTTAATGTCAGATGAATGAAAAGTGTGTATGTGCCGCTGCTGCGCGGAACACTTTTTCCAATTGTTTTGTGAGTGTATAACGTATCTGTTTATTTGAATATCATTACTTTAACCCCTATTATTTGCCTATGATCAAATCGTTTTAAAATAAATTCGTCCAAGTGTTTTCTCTAACTAACTCTGCTGCATAAGATAAGATATATTTATTTGCTTAAACATGGGTACACATACAATATGCATGCAAGATAACAAAAAATAATAAAATATTCTTACATGTTTGCCACATGCTATGGCGTGCAAATATTATGCAAGTTAAATTATAACCGAAAACAATAAATAGATTTAAATATAAATGAATTCCATAATTATCACCAATGAACTTAAAATAATAATATCAATACAAAAATGTCAAACAGCATTAAAATTATTAAATCTATGCAAAAAATATAAATCAAATGTCAACATGTAAATAGTGCATGCCAAATTACTGTAAAAACGGAAAATAATTCGCGCGAATCAAAATCGCAGTGCGTGCTAAGCCTAATACGTGTCTCCGATTAACGAAAGATTTTATCGATACAGCTTTAGATACATTACGCGTGTAATCACTTTTCTACGTAAACGAAAAAAGATATGACAGAAAAAGTGCTGCCTGCCACCTTTATTCGCAGAAAAAGACGGTGACATTAATTGTTACTTTCTTACGTTGCGTAAATGTGGCCAATTCGCATTTTTTTTCATAAATTATTTCTGAAATGCTAATCCGTTGTCACTGTGAGCGGCAATGAGACAAAGACGTAACGCTATCAGAAATAACGAGACGGATGAAGGACACGATTTACATAAAGTTATTGTTAGGAAGGTTGTCAATTAGACGTGGGCCAGTCCATTGTTGCAGTAGCCGACGAGCACCCACGCGCCACGCGGTGACCACTCGCTGGATATGCGGCCCAGGTACCCACGGACGAATCGTTGGGAGAAACAATACGATAAATCATAAATACTGAATAACAAGATAGCTTACTAATTTGACTTAAGATTAAAATTAGTAAGCTATCCGGTCATAAAATTAAATCTGTTTGTTTAAATTTTACCGCTAACCGCAAATATTAATAGGCTTTGCCATAATTATTTTATGCAAATAAATTAGTCTTGGTGTTTGTTTGTTTCAGGTATGTCTCTCAGAACCTACTTACCGATGATTTGAAAGCTCCCACGAAAACTGTTGTACCTGCATGATATGGTAAGTAATCAATTAGCTTCTAACTTATATAGGTCATCCATCTAAAGCTAATAGCACGTCTACAAGTGAATACTCTGGTTATGTCGCTATGAATACAGTAGATATGCTTTAATAATGTATTAAAAATATAAGAGGCTACGATATTCAAGCTCTGCTCTATTTCCACTTGCAAATACAGCTTTCAATATACATTCAAAAGATTATCTGAGCGATTGCCAAAACAAATTAGCCACGGACAGTGGTCAAACACAACGTTGCTAAAGTTAGTGCAGTTCAGATTCACACACTGCAGCCGCACGTAAGTAGATCAGCGATGTGGAGTGTGGACACAATACTATAGAGCTTTATTCACATCCTCCCATACATAACTTTACTCTCTCACCTACCACACCAGTTTTACACAGAATATCCCAAACCGAATTGAACTAAGACGCAATTACCCAGTTAAACCATTAATCCGCTTGCGATGTCGGTAGTCTGTGGCTCAATCGAGCTCGTTGATGTGTTTCTCTGGAATCATAATAGGATGATGCGAAAGCCGAGACACGGCTTTCTCATATTTTATGAATACAAGAGGTGTATATAACATGTTACTGAGATTGTGTTATCAAATAAAGAAAAATGGCAGTTATTACAATCGTTGTAAAAAAAATACTTTTTCGGCACCTTTCATTTCTTGCAAAGCCCTGACAGTTTTAAAATTAACTGTAGTGTTTCATACTCTTAAAATACGACCACGACGCTTACATAAATGTTTAATGTCTTTTTTGAAGCACTCACGAATATTACTGAGATAGATCTTCACATTGTTCTGACCAAGTTTTTTATTCTCCTCGTTGAAATATTTGGGAATTGTAGCAAGTATAAAACTTGCAACATGACTGAGCGCCAGCTACCTACCGCGCTGCATCTTCACTGAACATCGTACTTCAGACTATCTCGAGTGGATACTAAGGCACCTCGCTCAATGACTGCTGCATACCGTTGTGTAACCCTAGGTGGCCGATACTTAGAGCACACACCTTGTTATTTTATCTATCTAATTGTGACAAGGACTGAATTAATTTGACTGAAACATTTTGTAACAATAATTTTTACGCCTCTAAAAACTTCTGAGAGATCTTACCACTTATTTTTTTTTTAGAAATAAATAATATGAGACGTACGTACTTACCGTAATGTATCGTACTCAATAAGGATAAGAATAACACGATATCAGGTGATTATCTTCCCACGCCAGGATCTACAAAGTGGGTTACTGAACTAACATGCCTGTTGCCATGGCAACCGGGGCTAAGCGTATAATATCGAATATGAGAGAAATTGGCAGCTTCCTGTTCTGCAATATTGTTCTTTTCATAGCATATCTAACCACATTGACATCTGTACACAAACTAATGTTATTTGGGTAGCAATATATATTAATTTTCATGACTAATGTAATGGGATTAGGATTGATCATGAATACAAAGTGTTTATTATTATAATTAACATTCCACTAACTGCATTGCCATTAAATCAACAATAAATTGTTGAATTAATTTGAACCGTCCATTAATGTAGATATTTCACTAACCAACACAGATGCAGATGTTATTTTTTTCTACAGTACTAAGAGGTATGTTCTCAACATAAATAATAAACCATCAGCGATACATTTATCACATTGATTTATGGCAAAGTATCGAGGAGGCAACTTATAATGAAGGCTTCCTGAAAGACGAACATCTGCATTCGCATATACACTTGTATATTAATATACATAAAGGAGGAATGTATTTATGAGTAAAATTATACGTAGCTGAATACATACTATTTGAAACAACATTGATTTGCGATCGTCGAACATCCAATCGAGTTAAGGAAACAGATTCACATAAAACACGCACAAGTTGGCAACTCCCATGAACCAGCAATTACCATTCACCGGAGCAGAGCAACTTCGTGAAAGAACGTATCTACGTCTAACGACTGCCTTATCTCCACTATAAGCGACTTCATTACTCAATATAAAGCTCCCTGCTAAACCTCTCTTTTATTATATCACAATTAACTCCATCTCTGTTGCACCCACCCATCTGTAGATCTGTCATCTCATTCCAACGTTCATCAGTAATGAATGGGCATTAGTGTATGTTATTATTGACCGTGTTTCTGTCCCCATCTTAATCGTCGCAGCTTTTGTCTGTTTCGCCATTTCTGTTGCGTCTGTTGTGCTCGAGCTCGTGCCTGCTGCTGCTACTTATCGCTGTAATATAATACTGCTTTGTTACAACGTAATGTTATTAAGATTGATGATACGTTTGTCCATTACTTTTGTTTGTTTAGAATTACTTACATCTTGAGAATAAGGGGTTATTGTGTTCCTAGTGTTATTTATTCCTCTATCTTTCTTATTATCTTTGTAATATAACGTTCGAGCATACATACGATGTGAATCTTTCTCAATTTCTCAAGTAATAATGCTGTGTTCCAAATCCTTCAATGTCAGCTTTTCCGTTTGGCTAAGTTTGAACTTTACCTGACTTAGGCCTACTAAAGTCGTGTGCACAAGTTATATCTGAGTAATCTCACCGCGCTCCTTCCAGACTAAACTAGTTTATTTCTATAGGTACTTATAGTACCTCACTCTTACGGCCCCTTTTTTTTCTCTTTCTTACTCTGCTATGCTGAACGAGCGATTAATACATAATGTTGCGTAGGACCAGTCTCTTCATCAATTACAACTTTGATGCTTAACGCTGTGGGTGGTCAGTTCTCGGCCATTGAAAATCGCAACAAATTACCTTTTCTGCATTATACTGCAATTATTTCAACGACACCTGACTGAAGTAGCTTTAAATAAGCTTGAGTACGAGTAAGTACAGATCAAAGTAAATTAACTTGTTAAGGAAGCTATTAATGCAGGCCGACAAGGCGATAAGCTGATGCTATGACACACAATAAGGGACACGGACACGGGCGGCTCCCCAGCATAGTTCTGTTAATGGCTTCGCATAAACTTGACAGTTTAGTTTATATACATTTTGGACGGCCAGTTTATGTTTTTGAGTGTCTCCAAAAATGGATGGTGTGTGGACACCCTAAGAAAAGTCGATGTAGACCGACATCCATTTAGCCGATGTCGATCAGTATTAATTTTTCATTGAATGAGAGTTATAATAACACCGCTTGCAAACTGTTATTACTACAGCCACAGTGTACAAACACACAGTAGGATAATAATTTTGTGGTGCTACATCATTATGAAATTCTAACAAAAGCGAGGCTGTCGTATGTTATTTTCTGTATGTTTTTAAAATAACCAGTTGTAGAGACTGGCAACACCTGCAGGCTTACTTTATGAAGATAATTTTAATGTCTATCTTATTATTAATTGAGGTAAGCGGATTGCCAATATTAATGTTCATAGCAAATATTATTAAGATTAATAATTTAATCAGGTAGCCATGTATCTGATAGTTAAATGCATCTCTATTCAATATTTATGCTTTTGCTACCATCATCTTTATTATTGTCCATTTGCAATTTCCTACACTGTGAGATGGGCCCAGGACAGGCGAATGTATTAATTGTCGTTATCTATCTGCCGATCCCGCTCGTAATGACATCGTCGTTATGAAGACATTCCTGTTGTGAAACGCCCCCGACAACTACAGACAGCGACCCAAGCTGGACGCAAGTCTCGAGCGACAGCGGGCAATCAATACCTTTGCCTTACAAGTAACATTCCAAAATTTTAAAAACCCCCGACACCTTTTTATTTCATGTTATATAATTTATCTTACTTTAATTTATTTATAGTACATAGTAGATACGCTTCAATTGGCAATCTATTAAACATGTAATTATGACATGATATCTTGCGAAAAACCCCGATTCAAACAGTAAAACGCCCATAACATTTGAACGGCTGAACCGATTTTTAACCCCCGACGGAAAAAGAAGGGTGTTATAAGTTTGAAGTGTGTTGCTGTGTATCTGTCTGTGGCATCATAGCTCCTAAACGGATGAACTGATTTTAATTTAGTTTTTTTTTGTTTGAATCTACCATGTACTTTATCTACTATGTACTAGACAAGTAAAATTTCAAAATAAAACTCAAGTAAAACGCCTGAACCGATTTTATTCGGCGGGTGTTTAAAAACAATCAAAGTTTGTCAGAAAGCATTATTGCCCACCCGGTGTTTATCATCAATGATCCCACCATCAGTCGTCAGAACTACTATTACTATTTTCATTGCCTTATCGCTTGTAAGATAAAAGAAAAAGGATTTTTGTGTAGTAATTATTTACTGAAATGACTACCTACTGGAAATATTAACCGTGAAATCAGATTAATTAACACGTTTTAAATATACTACCGTTAACAGCACTTTCATTTATTTTGATCAATTTTAACTCAAATAATAATTACGTAGTAAACGCTGAATAATTACATCCGCTAAATGACTGTTAAAATTATTCACGTTTAAATTGAATCCCTATAACTATGCTATGTTAAGCGGCTGGCTTACTTTAATTACGTTATTTTTACATTTCAGTTTCAAACTCAATTATGGTAAATACCAGTGAGTTTACTACATATAACACTACTTACTACACACAGTCGAAGCTGTAAATTAATCTGTAGGTAAAATTACTTTTGTTACAATTGCCATGATTTACATTTGATTCAATAAGTTGCCTGTGCAAGGTAATCGCTTGTCGCTCCTCGCTTGCACGGCATTTATTTCTTTCATCGGCTCGTAGCGATTAATATTGTATGAATTAACTAATCTACTAGATAGGTAGGTACCTACTATAGACTACACAACACGGCAAATGGCCGCCCTACGGAGATAAGTACAAGAGAAACCGTTGATTGCGACAAGCGATCCGCTGTGTGCTGTGTTATGAAGACGTATATCACAGCTGTCGGCACGGGCTTAATGTTAGCTGTGTCGCTACAATGTATTTATTTGCATTTAACGGGATTTTTGGGTTATAAATGTTTTGGAATCGGTAAAAAGTTTAAAATAATGTTTGTGAATTGGGCATTGGGTTTTTTTGGAAAATCATTTTGTGTAAGTTACACGTAGTCAAACGTAATAACAAAATTACGACGAAATGTTTGGTCTAACAGTGAATTTGTTAGGACCACTCACATCTCTGGTAATAACGAATAGCAGCAGTTCTGCTGAGAAGGCCCAAAATTACTTTGAATTACATATATGTTGTCCCATCATGCGAAAAGTAATCATTCTTGTACAGATCGAGTTATCATGCCTGTCACGACTACCACTGGTCCTCTATCGACGCGACGGAATGTGTTGCGTGGTACTTACCTACCGGTACAATTGAACCCGCACCTTTAGCCCACATCCAGCTAGTCAGCCACCATGCAGTAAGTACCAAACGACGGTTATTACCCGGCAACATAATGACGTTTACACAACAACACTTCGACTTAGGGTTCTTGCAGAGTTTTCAATAAACAGCCTTATTTATATTTGGAATTACCTACTTTAATTACATTGAGAAAACTTCCGTAGCATATTTCGACTAAGTACTTAAGTAAACAACAGCGTATGATAATCTTAAGTATTATATCCCCGGTCTAGAAAACTAGACACAGGTAGATAGCTCATCAGACTTTAGTAGAGTAGTCGCTGAAAATTGACGCTAAATGTCATGGCTTTTATAGTGACACTTTTTACGCGTAGCCTTTGAGTCTGGAGAAGATACTCGTAAATACGTAGGTACAACCATCACGTGCAATAACCGTTACTTTGCAATAAAACGTACATGGTCCTCCATTGAATCAGCCATGTAAACAGAATGTAATGATAATCCTCGGCTGTACATCACGTGTAATGCGATCTCCGCGACTTGCTGGACCCTCCCTGTTGAAACAAGCCCGGTAAATCATCCGCCATAGGCACACAGGGCTGCGTCTCTGAAACATCTACAGTAATCTGTAAATTAATGAAATAAACGCCTGCTCTCATTAAACTTTGTAAATATTTTCTCGGAATTCTATTAAATGTGTATTCATGATATTTAAATGCACAATTTATTCCGCAATAGAATGCCACCCACCAAAATTAAATTCAGAATAAAATTGTCAGATAACCTGGCACTTTATCGTTCTTTAATAATTATGTGTTGTTTATTAATGTGGTTTCACGTAGTATTATATGTCAACCTTTGTCTGCTATAACAGTTATGAACACAAAAAGAAATATTTATGACAATATTATCCAGGAACATTAAGTTGTCTAAGCCGTGCTCAATACGTTTGTGATATTGGCAACAGCCGGAAGACATAATTACAAAGTTGTCTCGCGAGTGTCTCGGTCCGCAAGACTACTAGCTACGCTACTCCAACAGTACCTACTCGCTCTGCCGACCCTTTGCCCGGAGCCTAACATGTACGATTTTAGGGGATGGGTACACTCTGATGCATTTCAGTAATTTAAATTGCTTTTCCATGCGATTTCGCTTTTCATGGTAGATTACCGTTACGGAATGAATACTCGCATCGAACATCTTGAAGTAGGTAGGGAGCAATACTAAGTTGCTTATTATTTTAGAGCTTGCATGTTAATAATTTATATAAAGAAATCTTCTCTAAGTATAATTAACTGGTTTAGTTACCTAGTAGTTAACGATTTAAATCTTATCTCATCGCTAATTAACCTAACACTACACATAATTAATTGCAATGTCCTCTTAACGGTTAACCCATGATTTATAATAATCTTATGGTGTTATGTAGTGGAGGCCCTACCGGGCTTGCAGCTCAATTGAGATGTCAGGCTGTGGCGGCCTCCGTGAGCCGCTGATTACACGCGTCGCGAATAGCGAGCACCTCTGCACCGGTACTGCTGTCCTGGTACATCGCGTGGAGGAGGTATCCATTACAGGGCGAGGCAGATCATCAGCCCGATAGGTCACTAACGGTCTTCATGTAGGATACATGCAAAGATCATGAACTTAATTAAACTTAGAGAAAGTTTATAATGGTTAGCGAAATAACTACTTGAAATAATAATAAAATTCAATATATCAACGCTAAATAAATTAACCTTTAGTTGAGAGGAGATATTTAATTAAACAAGTTAATGGTTTAACTGATGAAAATGTTCACTCAATAACTGTGTTTTAAACTCTAACCATTAGTTTACAAGTATAGATAGTGAGGTACAGATTTTCGCCTGAAGAAACTCTACGATTTTATTTTGAACTTTCACACGCTTTCGATAAAATGGCATTTCAATGGAATTTGCTGTTCGCCTACAAATCCAGCTAACAGTTTAAGTTGCGTAACAAGTCAGCACAATGTACGAAGTCTGCACTTAGCTCCGTTCGTTCATACATCGGCGTGCATCGCATAAATTGCGCCGATCGGCAATAATTTAATAACACGGTCCTTTCTCCCGCGGCCGAGTCTTCGTGAGTGCATGGCGCTGGTAGGGTTAGCAAATACGTTCAGTGTTTTTACACAATTAACATCGATTTGATACATTTTCATCAGGTTCATCTAAGTATAATCCGTCATTTTTTTTTCCTTTAATGATCAAGATTCAAGACCGAAACAAGTGTAAAAATCAAAATAAATTTATAGTTTTCCGCTAAACAAGCGACGCCAATAAACACATTACTTTATGTAAATCGCCTAAAGCTGACACAAAACTATGAAAGTTATTGTGAAACCGCACATAAATAACGAACGAACGAGACTTGATTAATTAATAAATAAATAAAGTTAACGGGATTAAACGAAATTCTGTATAATTTACATTTAAATGTTATAGCTGTATCTACATCCAGTGGAACTAATCGGCAACAAACCGCGCTTGTGCAACGTCCGCGTCCGCCAATAAATCAACATTCAGGCTGCGATACATAATTGAACAATTACTACTAAATGGCTTTTAACTTACCAATAACTTTATTTCAGACTGGATTGTAGATAGGTATGTTATTATTATGTGTATTAGGTTCGTTGTTAAGTAGTAATATTTTAAACATGCCACCCACGCTGTGCCTAAGCCCGTAGAACCACTACAGTACTGAAATGTAACCTTCGCAACCCATTTTGAGCCATACCGACTATCAAAGGTCTACAAATGACATCACGTGATCATCGGGATCAACGACTTTCACGTCAGTGTCTCGTTTATACAACAACACATTCCATATAAGCAAAATACTTAAGATACTAATATCAGAAGTTATCACTAGTTGACGTCAATTTTCTGATCTGGCTATGACATTGTTTGCCTTCGCTAAGTAAATGGTCGCCTCATTTACTTAGCGAAGGCCATCCATTCATACAGCCAATCAATTCATGAGATCCCAATCCAAATACAGACTCTACACACGGATAAATTTTCTTCTGGAGTCACACTTTCAGACATTCTATACAAACTCGTAGGTATGTATGTACATAGGCATTATGTATAGGCAGTACATGTGGTAGTAGTGTGTGCTTAGACGGTCGGAACAAACAATCGCTGCGAAGTGGCGCCCGTTTGTTTAGCCCAAACTTTGTTACATTATGTATTATGTACTGCCTTAATTGAATTGTCGGATAAATATTTGAGTCTGTACTCATCGTATAGCATACATACTCAAATAAACGAAGCGATGCGAAATTAAGGAACACAACTTAAGTTGAAAACATTAATTGTAATACCAATTTTACTTGAATTCGTGACTGAAATAAAAGTTACTGTGGTTTATTTCTTGATAAATTAGCTGCTTAAGTACAAACTTTCAAAGTTAGTAAGACGTAAACCGCAGCTATTGTTACTCGCTTCAGCATCTTATTAGCTAACTTATGTGCTGATTGCATTGTTCTCCCCACTATGAGACTTCTTAATTAGTTTAGTACGAGTATGATAAACAATGCAATATTTTCTGCGGTAAGTTAATAAGAAAATAAACAGTGACAAAAATAATAGAAGCTTGTTCAACTAATTTCTAACACTTATCTTTCCCTGACTAAAGTTTATCTACCGATTTAATACTCGTCTCAAAAAATACCTATCAAAAGTGATTTAGCACATGATTACTAAGCAAGCTTTCAATCAATCAATCAATCAAAATAGCAATATTTTCAGTGATATTAAGCCACCTTTTAGGCCTATACCAACAAATCGAACTACTTGACATCAAAACGCTCAACTCGTCTGAGGCCAGGGTGCGTATCCCCAGCGTGTTCGCAGCGTATCCCCGGCGTGTTTGCTCGACGTGGTAACCCGATCAACGCAACGCAAACGCTATTAGCGTGATGGAGATGACCGCGGGCCCTCACATTTGCTCCGGTCGTCCTCCGTCACGACGAGGCTGTTTTATTAAATTTTAAATATCCCTATGTCGAGTCAATTTTATAAAAAAAATTGCGGGTCGAAAAAGTTCTGAAGTATCATTTTTACGGTTCCGCAGTTAACAAGGAACCCTTCTATTTTCGCCATTTCCATCTGTCCGTCCGTCCGCAGCTTAGCTCAGTACTAGAAAGCTATAATTTGGCATGGATATACATATTAATCACGCCGCAAAGTGGTAAAATAAAACAATGAAAATAATATATATGTCCTCCTTTATGTAGTACACGTAAAGTAGGGATGTTTTTTTTCTTGTCAGTCCTATGGTGTGGTTTATCGTTGGATAATATTACGGGTCTGTGAAAACCATTTTTCGATTGAGTAATACGTTTGCGTAAAATTTAGCTTTAGATTGCTAAATTTTGTTAGAGTCAAGGTCCCCCCCCTGCCAGGTGTATTGTTTGTTCTTGGATATGTGAAAAATTCACGGCAGTAGTATATATAACGAAATTAAAAGGAAAACTATCACAGCTGACAAGTTTACGAGAAATATTTGATCAACTTATAAAATGTACTCGGAAAAGTAAAACAAAATATTTTCTCGTTAGACTAATGTTCGGTGCTTTAATTTTCATTATTTTTTGAACTTTAGTACTTTTGCCTAATTATGTTGGTGAATTGTTTGTACGGAACACTCGGTGCACTTGCCCGGTTTTTTTCTATGTGGCCATAATAATTAGATACTTATGTCTCGTAAAACTGTAGCTTCATTATAAGAAACAAGCCCGATAAGATTTACCATTGACAAAAATAAACGAACGTCCATCCCCTTCAAATCCGTTCTCGTAATTGTCTTGCATTTTTTAAATTATATTTTGTGGTATATACATGATAATATTTTGTGGGATCCAACGCCAGAAATACTAAAGTGGGATCCAAAATAAAGCCTTAAAATAAACTCTTGTGCAATGTTTCATGTTTCTGGACCCAGAATTTAACACTATCAAACTACAAGTACGAAGTACTTTCAATTTAGCCATACAGTATGAATTAGGTTCAGGATGAGGAAGGACCAGTCCAACGATCCTGTCCTTCATTCCTGGCACCTAGCGCCCTGGTATTATCCTGTTATTACACAAAACGCAAATGTGCCGCCTCCCGGCCGTCACTAATAACACATCGGGAGTGTTCCTGCAGGCTCGCGCGGCTAACTGCCATGCACGTCTTAGTTATTACGTTACAACTTACAACACGTACAACGTACATCACGCTGTCAGGTTACTAACTTTCTGCATGCGTTTTGCTAATTGCTTCATTTCATATCGACTTTTTACTCTCAACTACTGTCTGAACTATAAAATGACTGGATCAACAGTCAACAAGTTTGGAAAGTTTGTGCAACCGTGATTTGTAAATAAAAGACCGACTGATTCTAGTTCAAATGAAGAACCACACGCTCAAAAGTGACAAATACTTTTTGAATGAATCTTTTGAGTCCGGTTGACCCTACCTTAACTTATCCGCTAATCTTAAAGATTCATTCAGGACCACCATTAAACCTCAGTCATGCAAATAGCGTGGAACTAAATCCTCGGTCACGCTCGTCCGTGTAATCTCCTAGTATACAACCCGAAACAAACATAGATCAATATAATCAGACGTAATGCTGGTCATCAGACACCGTATCTTAACCGACGCAATTAAAACAGTACCTAATTGTGCCGCTGTAGGGCTCGGTGCGATTTCACGCGTTTTTTTTGTAGATAAGGCGCGGCTAGTAATTAGCCGGAGCGATATTTCACGCCTAACACCCGATACGGCCGAGTTATGTGACCGCTATCGCTTCTGGCGGAGTGGCGCAAGTTACAAGTTAAGCGAGACCTTTAAATTACAATTTCAATGCTTTTCCCTCGTGGTAGGCATCAAGCACCAACTGCAGAACGCCACTGTTATGACCATTACATACTCCTTTTGCTTGGTTTACGTTCACAAATCTGGTCCAACAAGCCACATCCGGTATTTGTTCAAATTCAAATTCCTTTATTGTTTGTCACATGGAAAACGGTTATTATCATAATATAAATATAGCATCAGGATGGCAACCAGTCGGCTTTCTTTCAAATTGAAGGCACGTGAGCACATTCGCAAGAAGTTTGCAGAATCATCACAAAATTGATTTGTTCGTTTCGGATTCTGTATAACATTGTTTGTGTATGTATGTATCTAAGTATATATTTATTCTTTTTTTTCGTTTATAATTATATACTCTTTTCTCTATTCATCCTATCATTTAGTTGCACCTGCCTTGTTTTATCTCTGCACCACCCTAAGGTCGACTGGTAGAAAATGCCTAAGGCATTAAGTCCGCCTTTGTACTTGTGCATAAAGTTTTAATAAATAAATAAATATAGATGGCTGCAACGTTCATCATCATCATCAAATAAATAGATTCAAAGTGCCTAAATTTGTATAAATAAGCTATGTCCAAGTAGAATGGCTACGTAATATCAACAATTCAAAGCAATACAATGACACTATCATCTTCATCACCAGTCTTATAATATTCTCTCTGCTGGGACACCGGCATCCACTCTGTGAGAGAGGTAGGCCTTAATCCGCCACACGGGTCCAGTGCGGGTTGGTGAATGTCACAAGTCTTCGAATTTTTGGTTCTAGGACAAGCCGGTTTTCTCACTATGTTTTCCTTTTCATACGTAAGTCGTGGCTGTTACCACTGGCCCACCACTGCTCTCATCATATGCAATGATACGACATGTATAAATATTCAAACTATGAAAAGATTTCTTCTCTTAATTTAATTTAAATAAATTATGTTTTTATCTTATCCAATGTTAACTCACAATCATGTCCGAAAACGGCTTGGCAGCATTAGCAAGCCACCTTGACACGTTCACTTTTTTTCTGAATGTAAGTGATCCACCGCTTGTGACTTGCACGCAGCTGTCGTCCGTTTAGCTGTGATCGCACTGCAGTTGATCTGCGGCCGCAATAGCAATTGATTCATCTCACTACCGCACCACCGGCGTCGCCACAGAATATACAGGTCCAGAAGGTCGGCTCTATACATCTAGCGAAAAGGGGTGCACGCAAACATAGACGCGTATGTACGGAGACTTAAAACAAATGCTGGTCGCTAGTGCGCTTGATTTCGCTGTATGTAGATGCATGTCTTATAGATGTGCGTAGGTTTTCACTCGTTATTACCCGGCTGCAAGGAAAGGGTTATGTTTTTCGCGCGTATCTTGTATGTATGTATGTTTGTATGTATGTAATATTCTTTATTACCTCATATCTTGCAAACCGCTTGATGGATTTTTATAATTAATACGTCGTTAGATAGGGCTTGGTCGCCCAAGTGTTCTTAGATAAGTGACGTTAAAAAAAAACAAAAATGGCGGCTTTTGTGTGACATATTGGGGGCGACTCAATATTATTTTTCTTCGAAACCCATCAAGTGGGGTATCAAAATGAAGGATTTTTAAAGGTGATTAAAAAAATATATACCACTTATATGTGTAAATGCGTAAAAAAAAATAGGTAACTAAAAAGTTGTAAATAAAAAAAGTTAATAAAAAAATCAAAAACCCGACTACGAACTAAAAACAAGTAAAAAATCATGCTGTGCTGTCGGAGGATACATATTCGCGAGCTGGCTGACCACCTGATCCTCCGACTGCACAGCATGATTTTTTACTTGTTTTTAGTTCGCAGTCGGGTTTTTGATTTTTAAATTAACTTTTTTTTTGTAGCTAACGATCTGCATCTATGTATTCTGTGGCACCACGCTGCATTCGCTACGAGCTGCTTTAATATATATTGTATTAAAGGAAGCACTATTAACTCGGATCTACGGTGATTATCTCAACACCGTACTGTATTAACTTGAATTAATGTTAATGTGTGTATAATTTGTAACTGAGCGCGTTAAGTTCATTAAGTTGTCCTAAATTACTGCAAGAAGCTTAATGTTATTACGATAGCTTTTAAGTTAGCACACATAGCGACGTCTAAGTAACAGGAAGGTACCTATTTCATGCACTAGTTTATAGAACATTTGAAACGCCCCTCATATTCCTGCAGAAGTTAGGTACCTGTTCTACATACGAAACGACCAACTTGGGACCTATATTACTCACTTCTCTAAACTTCAGCACTGCTGTATAATATTCCATAACATTTACGAACATACCCATCTCTAAGTATCGTAAGCGTCCTTTATGAATAAAATGTATTTCCTTTTTTTCTTTTCACCATAAAGCAATAATGGAAAAATCGTTTTGGCTCGCGTCCTCAAAGAGACGTCTGCGTCGCGGTCGTTCCGCGAATGGGATGGTTTATATCCCGGGATTGTACGAACTGCTGATTCAGTACTATTCAAGAGGGTCATATTCAGGAGGCGGGTTTATGGCCGGCCGAATGAACAGCCGAGTGTTTGTTAAAATGAAGTTATGCGCTTATGAGGAGAGCGACGCGATACCTCTCGTATATCATGTGCGACGTCTGTTGTCGATGCAATGCGCGTAGTGCTGCACTCATATATCAACTGAGCATAAACCAAATCTTTGTAACTAACTAGTCGTGAAAGAAACAAATAAATCTTCATCGAAGATTTCATTTTATTCTGAAAGAGTATTTTGTAGGAAAATAATAATATAAATACAAGCAAAAAGAGTTAGATATTAACACTACAGCTGCCGACTTATCGCTTTTTCCAATCTGAAATATTTTCTGTTTGCGCAATATGAAAAACATCTGACAGATCCGAGCATTTCTTTTACTTTCTGATCAGCGCTGGAATAACAACTCGCTTCACTTCCCCTCAACAAAATAAAGACTGAAGCATTTCGCTTCAAGCCTCTCACGAGTATTCCCCGCGAGCGAGCTTGTGCTTCTTGACGACATTCTGTTACATGCAACCTGGCATTTAATTGTATTCCGGCGATATAATAAGACATTCACGACTAATTTATTTTATAATAAGGAGCACATTCTTGTACGTATATTTAAGCATAAGGTAGAATCAAAATTAATTAGGCAGACATTTTGATACTGAGATACTGTACGGGTACAGCCGTAACGGGTACAAGGTACGTTATTAAGTCGGTTGCTAGGCAGTACTGTTTATTTCTAATTGAACTATAGATAAAACGATCACATTTATCTAATCTAGCTTAGTCAAAATGGATAAAAGCAATTTGCAAGCCGTTTATGGAGCTAAGTGTTGCTAAATAGAACATTTGTTAGCGGCGGCGGGAACATAACTTTAGTCTATTGTTCAAGTGCTTGAAGTTATTGCCGTCGCACTAATACCTGCTCTGGAATTTGAGAACATGACTACGGAACCGTGGCCCCTAAACGATGGTATGATTATATTGATATTAGCTCAAACACAACAGTGGAGGTGGTGCCCCACCTGCTAAACCGTCACATCGTCACTTCCCCTCGTGAAATAAAACCACTACACACAATTACGTAGCCTCGCTAATTGTAACATAATCGTGCTTCCCTTCCGGTGCGTCGCCGACATCCGGTCACCGTCCGGTTACCGTCCGGTGCCAGTCTGTCCGCTCGATGTCCGAATGAATATAATTTTTACTAGCGTCCGAGCGGGTCCGCGGTGGACGCGCCGCGTAAAACTTTATTGACATTAAATCTTGATTCGGAGTGACATGGCGAGCGCGAGCTGGCGAGGCCCGCGGCTGGCTCCACACATGCCGCAACGTATTTGCATGCAAGCTTGTCACTGTGTACAAATAGTTTTTGTTTTGGGAATTGCGTCGGAAAACAGGCTCCAACTTGGTTGATTTAACGATGGCTGCAGGTAATTTCAGTCCATCATCATTACGAATGATAGCATCAACATGAAACGTGTTTGCGTTATCCTGTTCGAGTATAATGTACGACCTTTGTATTTTTGAGGATTAATTTGCAACCAAGGGGTTGTTTTTTGCCCCAGAAATTAAGATAAATAAAAAATTCCTACTGAAATCTTCAGAAACAACAATGTAAATGACAAGGAAACCCGATAAGGAATCCTTTGTGCTACAAGACACAAAACTCTAAAAACCACACTAAGATAGATCGGTCTTATTACACACATTGGTTGAACTGGTTACAGATAGGAAAAGGACTGAAACAGTGTAGAACCGTAGAACGTACGGATATAATTTATCGGGTAGAACGTGAACACTCGGCCGCAGCCTCACTTCTCGTTCAAATAAAATCTATTCGCTTGTGGTTCCATCTAGCAGCTCCCGCGAGGATGTGGCCACGACGACGACTACTTTATTAAATTCTTCAGGACTTTTAATTTATTAGAAGGCTGAGGGGTGAATTATCATATCTGTTCGGTTATTTACGACGTCGCGGTGGTCATTTGATTCCGGGTCACGTACCGATTAATAGAGCTCCCCAGTCCGGGGGCGCTGCCGTCTGCGACTGGAGCCGACGCCGGACCGGCAGCCGAACGTGCCGCTACTGATCCACCAAATTAATCGACGCACTTTAGAGCTATTTAACATTATAATTGGGCTTGTCACAACGGCTTACTTGGACGGCGTTAAACTCATACCAAAGGCTTTGCAGTAAATCGTCCATTTGTAATAGTAATTACAGACATTTGAAACAACTTATTTAACACTAATAGTAACTGGTTTGCTTTGAATACATTAGTAAAAGATACTATCAATCGTAACAAACTCGAGTCGAGTTAGTTAAGCTAGAATTATTGTTTTCTATTTCACAAACCAACTAGCAACGTCTGTATAATCTATGCGTCGCTTTTACAGAGACATTTAATTTGAAACCTCTTTGAAAGAAACCATAATCCCTATCAACAAATCTTTTACATTACGCGACAAAAATGTGTTTTAAAGTTCATCCGCGCGAATAAGAGATTAAACGAGCAACGCGCGTGAATAGCGCAGTGATCTGATAGCCGGCGGCGGCGCCGGGGACCGGAGCCGCGCCGGTGTGGAGAACCGTGCCCGCGGCGGCGGCGGGCCGGGCCGGGGCCGCGCCGGATGAGCCCTGGTCACACGAGACGAGGAGTGCTTGTAACTTAGCGGGAGGCTGACGTCTTCCTATTAACGGAGGTGTAAGTTGTTACGTGTGCGGTACACACAGCTGTGTGATAGACATGGGAAAGTATGCAGATTATATGCATGGTTAGGTTCAAATTATGCAACTAGTTATGTGTCTTTATAAAATGTTTTATCTGTAGACACTTTCAAAGCACAGGCTCGATTTGGATTGACATTACTTTGGTAAGTATAATAATTTAAATACAGTCCAACTACGCGTAACACTCTATTACCTACTTTCTTTTTCATTCCCATATTCCGTAGTTTTCTCAGCTGTTTAGTTCTCAAAGAAAAAAAACTCGTAGACAAACTATCGCCCTGAACTAATTTATTCATACGTTTTATTTAAGAAGTGACGCACAGTCTACTTCTTTTAAGGACTGGTGTAAAAATTTACACTACCGTCAAACCATTTTTTCATTTATTTCTATTTTTTTATCTGTTAAAACCCAGTTATTTTTACTGTCATTACAGAAAATTATAAGTACTATTTTGTTAAATTCTAAGGTGTCATTTTCCGTTTTGCCGCGTGTCCTAGAAACATCTAACCTTTTGTGTCAAGCAACCCACGTGGCAACCGTCCACCATGCGGCACCCACGCGGTGTAACGTCAAACTTGATCGACGTTGATAACGTGATGGATTCGATTGATTGCAGATAACGCTTAATTTATTGTTTCCTTACTACAGCGTTTATGATCGTGTCGCAAGTGTTGCTACATTGTCTTGTTATTAATTATCGTGAGAACAATATGTAGTTTATTACCGTAGTCGTAGTCGTACCTCAAAATGATAAGTCTGTTTAATTTTGTAAACGATGAACTCGCAAAGCAAAATTTTCTTTTCTATTCCATTTCCACCACCAGTAAAACCATATAAACGAACTTTTCCCATATAAACGTCAGAAAATGTCGGCGTTTCCGCGGATCAAAAGTTTATGATCGGTGACCGAGCACCGAGCACAACAGGAAGCGCATCGCGCGCGCCGGGAGGAGTGCGATAAAATATAGCCGCGCCTTAATGTATGCGCGCGATAAAAATATCAGCAGCACGCGCTGACAAATCGCCAGCCGATAACTTTTACTACTTTCCCTGCTATCCTGGTCATTGAAAAGATGAAGACAGAAATACCACTCCTCACGATACTCTATAAAAAAGGAAAGGGACCGAGCTTTTAAGGTGAGGTGAGATTAAGCATTATGCAACAGTGTGGAAACACTGCAGCAGAATTGGTATTGCTGCCGTCTCTACTCAATTCCTCCCCCAGGTTCTAGAATACCAATTTTGCCACGCTCTGGTGGAAAAACTGTTCCCGTCGCTCGATGCGTCTAATTTAAAAGTGTGACACCAACACATTATAAAAGATGCGGTACTGCAGCCATACATTAGTGCCTTTGTCTCTTTGAATTCTGGTCATATTTTGTTAAACGAAGTAGTCCTTCTGTTTCATATCTTTCATGATGTTAACCAGCAATATATTATAATTCGGCTCCGGTGAGCTCCGCCGATAAATCCCGGCGCCGCGTCGCCTGCACCTCATCCATTCATTCATTCGTTCGTTCCTCCGCTCGCTGCGTACCCGGTACCGTCGCAACCTCCTCGTTCATTCATTCATAACCGGTCACTGCGTCACTGCGACATCATTTTTGAGTTATAGCCTCGAGTCTGTCGCAGTTTAACACGCTTCTTTGCAATAATATTCATATAAGTACCTGGTTAGGTGACGGATCTTTGCACACTGCATGGTTTATTCTATGGTTAAAAGATATATGTAAATCTGTATTTGTAGTTTCATTTCTAACAAACTATGTTGCAAACACATACAAATAGAGATGACATCAACACCTATAAAAGCTATATCGCAATTTAATACAAACTAAAGCCGTCAGCGCGTATTTCACGTGCACGGTGAACCGCGCACAATTAGCGGTGCATATAAAGTGCGCTAATCTCACGCTGCAATCAAAATTATTCCCTCGGCTTGTCCTCTCCATATCTCAAATGTCAATTACAGCAAATTACAAGATTTGGCTGACATTTGCAGTCAATAACCGTAGCTCACTACAACCCTGTACGCACAAATCAAGTGACACAACTCTAACGTAGTAAGTACTTATTTCAATGTAATTTGCCAATAATGTTAACGAATGCGGATTGTGGAATCATTTTGTAGTCATTAAATTAGTACAGTGTGAAGAGCTAAATTGTATAGTTAGTACAGTTCAATTCAATGAGGCGGAATCGGTAAAGGTATCATACAACAACAATACACATAATAAAGAAATATGCAGACGTCCCGAAAGTATACAGGCATGCTAAGTTTTACTACAGCTCTGCTTTTTGCTAATCTCGTCAGATTATATGACGACGTAGACAAGATTATGCAGATTCTCTAAGCATCGACAGCTTCTTATCACGACGTTAGTTCGATCCACGAGCGCGTTATTCCCGTTTATAACTCGTACATGGAACGCATGACACGTTGCTCCAATACTGATGGTAATCCCCACGTGAGCGGCGCGCTAACGCACTCACTCAGGTGTCATCACCACTACGTGTACTCACGAATAGCAATGTAGCACATACACGGAATATGTGCATACGTAGTGCTCATTTACGGGAATACAAGTAGCTGAGGAATGCATTTTTTTGTTTACTTGAGTATTCTAATTGTATTTATCCTACAAGGGCATTCCCCCATCACATCTTCGCCTCTCACACAATAAAAAGCAACAACAATATCACCAGCAGCAACAATCTTGAGCACCAATAGAGGGAAAACAAAAATGGAAACCACATTTCGAATACCAAAAAAGTTCCATTTACATTATTAAAAATTAAAGCATGGAGTGAAATTGTCCCCCTTATCACTATGACAATATTCACCCTTCCCTCAGCTCTCCGCAAGTTTACGACGATTGGAATTTACGACGTGTACGGGATATTAAGCAGCTGATACATTCCACATACATTTCTTTTACCCCAGATCAGTGCGCAGGAAATCATTCCAATACTATGAATATTTTATACGTGTGCAGCAAATGGATCTCTTGCTTTGTTCACAATATCATTGACTTTGCAAAGCTTGAGAAGAATTTATGAATGAAGAGGTAGTTGTACAGCGATAATATCAGTAGTGTTCAGCTTTATCTACACAAATTAAGTGTGAGGACAGCGGAGATAAACATCAGATAAACTGAGATTCCTCTCAATTTAGAACGCACATATTCACTGGAAGCCATTTATAAACACACAGATTTATCAGTACGGATGCACATAACTACATACTTACTTATAACTTAGTAGATGGCCGTAAGTTAGCGCTCCGCGGTATCTTATCCGCGTGGCGGCGGACGCAGCGACACAGCACTGAACACATTGAACACAACCCTCTAATAACGATCCAATTGCTACGTGCATTTTATCTTAATTGCTTTTTACGAGTCCCCTCTGTCGTAGTATGTAGATAACTGCAGATATTTGCATCCGAACAACAGATAAACGTATAAATGGTGTTCTGATGGCAGACCGCAGTTTGCTCGGTGTCGCTGCTCGGCACTCGGAGCTACAAGTCAGACGTTTTATTTGTTCGACGTGGCATACTCGTATATCGCGGGTTTCACGGGCGTGTTGAGAGTGTCGCTGAGTGGAGCCGATCACGTGCGATTGTGACGCGTCATCCGATTTGAATTGTTTCGTGCGAAAAGCCACGGCTACGGTGCGGTGCGGTACGGTGCGGTGCGGTACGGTGCTGTGCGGAGGGGAGCAGACAGTCGCAAGTCGCACCGGAGATTTTTAGCAACCGTCTTCCTTCCGTGACACTTTTATTTATGTTGAAGTTGTCGAAGATCGAGTGGGGAGTTCACTTCAAACGTGTTCCCAAATCAATATTCTTAGGAGGGCTTATGTTTACCGCTTTGAATTTAACCGCAGACAGTTCTTGTCGTTTGATATTGATAAAGATATTCAATAAAATCAGTTTAGAGACTATAGATTAGGAGGTTAATCTGGTTATTATTCAATTATAATTTCGAATTTAACACTAGTTACCAGTTAATGGATTACTTTTCATGTAGTCTAAACCGATTACCAATAGCTAGTTATCGATGATCGAAGAATTTAATTATTTCTAGATAATCTTTTAATAAAGTTGCAGTAATTAATTTTCTATAATACCAGGCGATACCTAACGGGTTTAAAGCGATTCTGATCACAAGCATGTTTGCCGTCGACAGAGCTGCATGATCTTGTTAATAAATACCGAAGATGGTCAATCAGGCTACCTGGTTACTAACAAGCTTGAGAGGAAACTGCTTGTTCAAAGTATAATGAGCTTACTGCACGTGTGTTGTGTGTGACACCTATGTGTATTAGTAATGGCGCGACACGGCGGAGAATGGCAGATTATTTAGTGCGCTAAATAATTTCATAATTAAATCCAAGTCGACATCGTCACCTCACAATGGGACGAGACGTAACTCGACGGCAGGCGCGGGCACAAGTTATGAGATAAAGCGAGTTCAATGATTTTTAGAAAAACAGCTATGCATCAACAGTGTATTTGATTATATACCTAATGTGATAGTTTCCACAAAAAAAATGTTATATAACTTGGTTTTCTAGTAAGTCGTTAAGCCAGAGTTTGCCCAATACATAATTACTGATATTGACGTACGCTGACTGAAAATTTTCACTAAATCTTTGTGGCTTTTTCCAAAAGCCCATCAGAGAAACTATTCAGCATGGTCCTTACTTGATCGATCTATCCAAAATCATGTCAGAACTTTAAATAAAATACTTCTGAGTTTGTTTCGGTGTTGGTTTCATACGATTGACTGTTACCTATCCATTTCTATTTAATTTTACTAGCTCGTAGAGACTCACACTGTAATGGTCTATGCAAATGCAACACTCATTGATTTATTGCCGCTACCATTCGTCACTTGGACCTGTGATTCTCGCGTCATAATCGAGTGGAAACCACGTCTTTTGTCCGTCGCTGCTTATTATCAAGTAGCGCTTTTCACAGCTATTAAGTGCAGGACTGTGCCGCATGCCGCCAGGCCAGGGAGGGGCGAGGCATGGTTGCCAGGGGAGGTGTTGGCTTTTAAACGCATAAACTATCCAGGAGATAAGTAGGTTCAGTAAGCCAATAACTACACGCTCAAGTTGCTGCTCGAACACTTACACACAAAAGTGAACAAGAAAACAGCTCTACGATGCATTTTAAGATAAAATCACATTTAAATATTGTTTTGTTATTTTTCCTTGTACTTACTCAAATTAATGAGAAGTAAGTACATCTGTAGCAACAGTCAGCCCATGGCACTGCAACCGCAGTGCCATGGGCTGACATACGTGCTAGCTGCAATAGTTATTGCAGTTAGCACGTATTTCAGAGATATCTATTTCCCTTAATTGTCTACGTGATATCGTTAATTGTTCGGAGATGAGCTTCTGCTCTTATCTGCGCTGTGTATAATACAGAGACATTATATTGTCATATTTACACAATATTCGCTGCAAAGCGGCCAATTAAGTTTGTAATTCATAGAATAAGCGTGCTTTGAAGAAAATGTAATTTCGCGCGAGATTATTTAGCAGTAGAATAGAAACACTCGCGTTATTAACTGAACATGAAATTACGTATAATTGTTCCACAGCCTGCTTTGACTCGCTTTGCTTTTCTTTAACTAAATTGCTAATTATTATTTCTTTAGGAAAATATTATGTGTTCATATCGCTCACGTGTTACTTGGCTATAACCCTTAGAAGTAATAGCAGCTGTGGAAATTGTTTAGGTACCTATTATTTAAAACTAAATAGGTCCCTCATTTTGTCAAGTTTACGTAAATAGTATTTCTGAAAACTCGCAAAATAATAATAACAACTCATTTGTTATTTATCAAAGGAAACATCATTTGAATTCTCACTAACACAATCCTGAAATAAAATTGGCTCAGTGCCTTGAAGGCAATTAAATATTGTTCTTACCTACCTACATTAAAATCTACACCAAATAACGAGAACTTGTGAGAGGTAAATATAGTTAGATATCAACAGATCCAAGAGCACAATTTTGTACAATCAGGGGCTGTACCACAAAGTACCAATGTCATCATGATACCGTTGTTAAAAAGTGACAGTGATATTCGTCCCGTATAGCTCCGTCTTTCACTTATACTAGAACCATGTTGATTTTAAGACGTCACAGGTTGCCCCAGCTGGGTTTCAGTCACCGTAAACACGATATAATTAACATGTATTATTTGTCGACTCCCCTCGCAATTGGCGTTATTATTTTCTTAAATAACAAGCTCTTTTGTTACTCCCACACTTTGAAACGAACCGCAAATGGGATTCTTATTATTATTTTCAATTCCCTTGCGGGCTTTGTTGAGTTTATTTTTAGTGAAAACCAGCAATAGAAACGGCAAATGGAAATTGAACTTTTGACATTTGAGTCAACAGAATAATGTTATAATTCTAGTTTTGGGTATAAAAACATTTTGTTAAGGTACGGTGGAGTAATACCTCTACTGAAAAAGGGTGGTGATTGTAACAAACAAAGTTATAAATAACAGCGATCTCGGCTTATTTGGGCAGCGGGCGAAGCCGCGTGAAAATAACTAGCGAGTGAAAATAGGACCAGTGCGACGCATGCAATTGTCATTTGTTACTAATTGTTTGATACAAGGACATCTTGCTCAACACATACACTTTCACATCACATCGTGTACACGACAACTGCTAGACAGAAGTCGATACTATTACAACGACAGGTCATGGCAGCATTATCCCTTAATAATAAATGGATATATTGGTGACTAGTTTTGACAATTTTTTTATTTCTTTTATATTTTTATAGTATGCTGCTGCTTGCCTTGCCTTGCCCGGGCGATGAGATTATTGTGCTTGTTGCTTATTTGTGTTGTAAAGCCTTTCTTATATGTTTTAACACACAACTGGCGGGTGGATATAAATTGCCCTCTGTTTATAGTTTATATATTTTTTTAGTAATTTTTGTTTTCATATTTTTGGTATTCTATCATATATATATTTTATTTATTTATACATTTTCGATGTCAAGCAATAATGATAGCAGCGACGCCGAAAGCTTTGTTACTGTAAGAAGTGATGACAGTTTTGTTAGCATTCCGACCCTTGCTGACACACTTGAATCCCAATTTTCCGATGTTCCGAAGAATTTTAATGTAGTCCATATAAATGCCCAAATTATTCTGGCGCACCACTCTGACATGTTAGCCTCTCTTGACTGTAAGAACATCCACGCCATCCTTATCTCCGAGTCTTGGTTAAAACCATGTCTCCCATCCACATCCTATTCCTTGCCGGGGTTTCAACTGATAAGAAATGACCGTGCGCGTGGCGATGGAGGTGGTGTTGCTATTTACCTTCGCCCACACATTCCTTTTTCAATTATTGATATGTCAGCACAGCCTCCCCCGTCAAACGCGGGCGAGCATCTCTTTTTAGAAGTCACCCTAAACCTTACAAAAATACTTCTAGGCGTTTATTACAGCCCTTCATCTCGAATAAATTTCTTCTCTTCTTTTGAAACCATCCTAGAAAACCTTTTGCCTTCTTACAGTCATACAATCATTATGGGGGACTTCAATACTTGCTTATTGAAGAATGATGCTCGCTCCTCTTCTCTTCAATCAGTCCTTCAATCTTTGAACCTATCCTTACTTCCCTTAAGTGCCACACACCATTTTCCAAATTGTAACCCGTCACTCTCAATCCTTGTTATTGTTTCCTCTTTACAACATGTCGGCAAGCACGGCCAGTGCCCTGCTGACATGTTTTCCTATCATGAACTCATTTTCCTCTCATACAAAGTTCAACCTCCTAAGCCAAAACCTAAAATTCTCCTGCAGCGCAATTTTGGTGGAATGAATATAGAAGATCTCCGAGGGGATGCCAGCAACATTGACTGGGAACCCTTGGTCAGCCTTGAGTCAATTGATGACAAAGTGAACGTGTTGACGGACAACCTTTTGCAGCTGTATGATGTTCACGCTCCCATACGTGCAATAAGAATTAAACATCTTCCGGCGCCATGGCTAACAGGCGACATTAAAGAGTTAATCCACAGGAAAGCTGTTGCCAAAACCAAATTTAAATGTCGTCCCACGTCGCCGAACTGGGAGAAACTTTTGGACGCACGAAATCGCTGCAATAAGGTGTGTAGAGACGCTCAACGACGCCATATCCACACCTCGGTTGAAAATGGAGACCCAGCTAAAGTCTGGAAATTTCTTAAATCCTTAGGAGTTGGGAAATCTCGCCAAGAATCGATTCCTAAAGACCTTGATCTTGATCAACTAAATCAGCACTTCTCGTCTTCGTCCTCATGTAATGGGACCTTGAAAGCAACTACTTTGAGCTATCTTTCAAACCATCCAACTCCGGATCGTTCCCCATTTATTTTTAGTCAATTCTCTGATTGTGATGTTAAGAAGAGCGTAGTGTCAATTACCTCTAACGCAGTTGGCAGTGATTGTGTCAGTCGTAAAATGATACTCCCTGTCCTCGACGAAATCCTTCCTGTCCTTTGCTATATCCTTAACTACTCAATATCCCATGGGGTCTTTCCATCAGCTTGGAAAGAGGCCGAAATCACTCCTTTACCCAAAAAGGTCAATCCTACTTCCTTTTCCGAATACCGTCCTATCTCCATCTTGCCGTTCCTCTCCAAAGTCCTTGAACGCCTTGTCCACAATCAGCTTAGTGCTTTTCTTTGTAAGAATAGTCTGCTGAATCCTTTTCAATCCGGTTTTCGTCCTGGTCACGGCACAGCTACTGCCTGAGTGAACGTTACGGATGACATACGGCTAGGCATGGAACGAGGACATCTGACGGTTCTTTGCTTGCTAGATTTTAGTAATGCATTTAATACTGTCGATTTCGATATTCTGCTTGGCATACTTCGGTCGCTTAACATATCTCCAACGGCGATTGATTGGTTTCGTAGTTACCTGTATGGCCGCCGGCAACGTATATGCATAGAAGAATCTAACTCTTCTTGGTGTTATACAACTGCCGGTGTACCTCAGGGTGGCGTTTTATCTCCTTTACTCTTCGCAATACTTATAAACGCTATCTCCAAAAAGCTTCTCTCCTCCTACCACCTGTATGCAGACGATTTACAAATCTACAATCAAGCTGCCCTTGCAGAGTTAGCTGATGCAATTAATACAATAAATAAGGATTTGGCAACAATTTGTGAATGGACTGAGGCAAATGGGCTTCAGGTAAATCCGTCGAAGACTCAGGTCATAGTTGTTGGCAGCTCTGGGATGATTCCAAAAGTAAATTGGACACAACTTCCTCTGGTACAATTTAACGAAACTACTATTCCAATAAGTGAGAAAGTTAAGAACCTTTGGGTTTGGATCGACAGATATCTGTCTTGGGGTCCGCAGCTTCAGGACGCAAGCCGCAAAATGTTTGCATCTGCCAGGTCCCTTAGACGATTGCGGAACTTTCTTCCCACTGCCACTAAAATTGCGCTTGCACAGTCCCTTCTGCTTCCAATCCTTGACTATGCTGATGTCAGTTATCTCGATCTCACCCAGGCACAACTAGATAAACTTGAGCGTCTTCAAAACCTTTGCATAAGATTTATATTTGGCTTGCGCAAATATGATCACATTTCTGAATTTCGGACAAAGCTCAAGTGGCTTCCCATACGTCTTCGCCGGGATTCTCATATTTTATTTCTGCTATATCTCAAAGAACGTTTCAAGTTCCTTAATGACACACATAATATATACCTGAGGTCATCGGAAAACTTGGGACTAGAGATGCCGATGCATTCCATCAGCTTTTACGACAAATCTTTTACAGTTCAAGCGGTGCGACTGTGGAATGCTTTGCCTGTGTCAATAAGGCGTGCTCAATCTCTGCCCATTTTTAAAACTATGGTAAAGAATCACTACCTCTCTCTTTAGTAGTTGTTTTCTTGATTTCTATGTTTTTATTCCATACTTATAACTGTATATATTTTTATATATAGTATATTTATATATATGTATTTATTTTATATATAAATAGTACACCAATAGACTACCTTTCAGTACTTTCTTTCCTTTCTTTTTTAAAATCCATCCAAAGTTTGTCTTGAAAAGATCGCTTTTAGCGATAAGGCCGCCCATTGTGTCACCCAGTGTAATTTTTTCTTCATCTATACTTTCTGTAACTTTTATGGTGTACATAATAAAGAGTATTCTATTCTATTCTATTCTAGCTTCTGCCAGTGGCTTCGCCGGCGTAAAATCGTGAACTCTCCCAAGGGATAATATGCATACAATCCATCTCTGTACCAAAATTCAACAACATTGGTTCAGCGTCGTAGATGACAAAACGTAAAAGATACACAGAATTACTTTCACGTTTATAATTTACTTGGACATACAAAAGTTAACTGCCCATTCTCTTCAACTAATAATGTCTCGATAGCCCGTCACATGAATTTTCATGAGATTTTCCATTTGCGTAATTATAAATTCTAACAAGTCAATGAGATTATAATAACAATGGGCATTCCCTGGCGCCGTAACTTCGTGACGTCATCTACATTAGTCTTAATTCATGCTAATGACTTCATATTGATAAATATTCAAACGGCGAGTGGAAAGTTTTGTAAAGAACTTCAAGTTTCGGTAAGTGCTTCCTATTCCCTGTTTTGTTTCGTTGAAGCACAATTACTGTTCATTTTAATAATTACTAAGTAACTCCTGAATCATTTATGGAGATTCATATCAGATACTTATTAATTATGTATCAGTATGTAACTAAATCGTCTATCCATCGATGGTTTAGCTGCAATCAATAGAATAGTACCTAATCAAATTTTGAATACACAATATTCTTTATTATATTGTCTTCTTTCTTAGCTCCAGTGAGTGCCGTAACTACTAAACTGATTTTGCTTTGTTTCATGATTGTAGTCGTCTAATCGTAGTCAATCGTAAACGCAATTAATAAGTTAGTAGGTCGGTGAATACCTATTCAAATTAATACCAAAACTTTTTAGTGACGAGTTTGTTCGTATCGGGTCAGAATTTAGACATTAATGAATTATGCCTAACTGGCTTTTATTAATTGTATCAGCTGTTCTACTTTCACTAAGTCAATAAACATAAAACATTCTGAAATATTACTATCATAAAGTTATAAATGTTTGTTTAGGAAAGTTCCTGTGCGTCTGGTTATGGAAAATTATTCGTATACTTCATTAATTTAAAGCCTATATAATACAGTCATTCACCACTTATTGAAAAGGGCGATGATTAACGCAGAGATATAAATCGAAACTCCGAATGTCCAATTAAATAAACGTTAATTACCGATGAAGACAGTAATTAAAGTACTAATTATAAGATTACCTCCACTTGATAAACAAACGCACCTCATTATGTTTACAAACATACATCTCTGTGATTTATTTTAAGTGGTGCTTACAGCACGGACTTATGTAGGTGTAGAATGTAATTTTATTCATTGTGTAGGTAAGTATGCATGCTTTATGTCTATTTTCTTATAGAACACATACATACATGTATGTGTTCTATAAGAAAACGACCTGACCAAAATGACCTTACTTAACTAGAATTAATTTAATAGTCGCTTACAGTTCCACGGCGCAGTACCTATGAAGTCGGCTATTTCCCACATTACCGAGAGGGTCAGACAGCGCGGATCAAGCCGGCTTCGCTTTATGGCAGCCCCGCCGCCCGCGCACCGCACCCCCGCCCTGCCAAATATATTCAGCGCACATTAAACTTTACGACGTCAACTTTTCAAGCAGCGACAATAAAATCATTTGCGTTATTTATGCTGTCACATAACACCACGTAACGCCAGATATCCGCCACAATGCTCGGTGCCATACTGATGGGAACAAGGACTTTTGTTGTCCGAACACAATTATTAATTTATTTGGCTGCCGGTGCGCGCCGATGCATCAAAGTTGGGACATATTTTTGTGAAGTTTTAACGTGTTGTGTAATTTATACGAGTGATCAGTCACGGCACGCAGGCCGGCCCGGAAGCCGCGCACCGTGTCGGACCGGCCACCGGCCACCGTGTTCGATGTTCAATGTATTTCCTTCATAATTTAACGTACCTTGCGGATATTTCCATTGCAAAGTATCGTACTCGTAGCATAAAAGCCACATTCCGCCTGTAAGCGCTCGTTGCGTATTTTTTTTTTAATATCCTGGACGGAATATGACCTCTCTACGTTTAATTGCTCCTAGAAGCTCCGTACATTAAGAAGCGCTGTCTGTTATTACCGCCGTTTTGCGAAAACGAGCTCTACTACTTAGTAATTAGAGTAGAAAGTCGATAGCTTTCGTTGCAGGAAGGATGCACATTTTAATCTAGACTTTGTGGGACTTTTTGCCCGCGCAATTAGGGGCCGCGACAAAGCACCCAAAGAGATTTCAAAGGATTAAATGTTTCCATTACATGGAATTTTGTTGGAACAGAAATAATATCTTTAGGGAAGGAACTCGGCGGCAAGAAAGATTTTAAAGGAAGAAATTAATTAGTACTTAGGTAGTTATTGTAGATATAACAATAACCCCCACGCGACTGTTTGTGCCGAAGTTAATGAAAGCAGCTTTTGTTAAGCGAGTCCCGGCTACCTGGAAGCCTAAATAAACTAATTATTTTACGAAATGTCAAATATTTTAAATTAAAAAGGAAAATAATTAAAATATCTCCATTTTTCTCGGTTAATAAATAAGCCGGCAAGTAAATCAAGTACTTTTTAACCGACTTACCAAAAAGGAGGAGGTTCTATGTTCAACTTTTTTTTTGTATCTTTACCGATATCTCCGACAATTGTGGACCGATTTTGGAAATTCTTTTTTTGTTTGAAAGAGTATGTTTCGATTCCCATTTTAATTTCATGAAGATTTGATGAAGAACTTCGGAGATATACAATATAACTCTTCAATAAATCACGGCAAATCTCTCGGAATTTCTGCAATCGCATGTCTGTTTATTGTTTATACCATTTCATAACATAACATCACGCCAGTACGCTCTAAAGGGGTACGCAGATGTGTACAGTTCACCTTGGTACATTCTCATTTCACCGGTTGTGTTCAAGTTTCATGTTATTCGGGTAATCTATTCTGGCGTTATAGGTAACTTAATTTAGGTAGGTACAACTAAAAAGTGAAAATAAAAAACCTTTTTTACAAAAAAATACTACCGACTTCCAAATAAGAAAACTACAAAGAGAAAAATAACTTTATTTTTGGAAGTCGGTTTTCCATTACGCAAAAAATGGCACCAACGAAAGACACCGACTTCAAAAATAAAGTTATTTTTCCCTTTATTGTTTTCTTATTTGGAAGTCGGTAGCAATTTTTTTTTAAATATATTTTTTTATAGCAAAAAATTGTGAATTCGTCACGCAATCCTGTTGAGCTTGAGTGGCTCACTACAGGGTGACTACGGAGTCTCGTAGGCCCCTGCTACGCCGTAGCACCGCGCGTAGGCCATGCACTGTCGTTGCTTCCGCACGGAGGATTGGTGACTGCATGGTTATTTTACTGTTGTTTGCGAAATGGAAAACGTCATTTCTTTCCTCCTTCTGATAATTATCATGTTTTTGTTGGGCAGTATACTTTATATACACTACACTCGATCCTTTGAACGCGTCTTACAGTTAAAGTCAAACGAATATAAAAACAATATAATTTAAGAACTACTAACACTATCGTTAAGGGTTTAGTTTTCAAAATCATTTACCACTGTTCTTGTTCTTGTAATGTAATGTTAGTATGTCGTTTTTTATTTCTTTTTTTTCTAATATTATGATGCGAGTACGCGATTAGACCATGATATGGTGTTTTATGTATTGATTGATAAATTAATTTATTTCTGTTAGTTGGTTTGAACAAACACTTTTACATGTCGATCATATTTTTTTAAACTAGAGGAGGTCGGCGTTACCTATCTGACTACTCTGAGAAGAAAGGCCGAAACAAACTCAGAGGTCACAGTCTCTTTTACAGTCCAGACAAAATCTTGGTTAGATCATGTGAAGACCATGGAGTGGACCAAATACATTGAGTGGACCTGTCCAGTCAGTGCACGCATTTGTCAATAACCGAGCAGCTCAACTCAGAATTTAAACAATACCAAAGGAAGGACATTCGGGTAGGCCGCATAAACTACTCAAACTGCCAGGCCATGATTAAAAACTAAGATAAATTTAAATTAAAACAAAAAAAAATAATGATCCACATAGTCTTCACATTCACAATAATTAAAATAAAATAATATAATACCTTAAAAAGTAAATATTCTTGTCATTGCAAGAAATCCAAAAAAAAATATAGGAACAAAATTCACGGTGCAAAATATAATAAATTCTTATCCCAGTTACAAATTATACTAGATACATTTTATAACAACATGATCATTGTACTAAATGTGCTTAAAAATGATTATCTAGATGTTAATAAACTTAATAATCGTATTAAAAATGTATGTATAAACTATAAAAAATGTAAATTTCTTGAAAGCCAATCTAATAAGATATCCGAATTGTGTATAAAGATTAATTACCTAATTGACTGTAACGATTATAACGAAAATTATTTAAACCCTAGGAACCTTTTAAAACGTATACGGAGTAACAAATAAAGTCTTAAAGTAAACGCCAAACTTAATAAACCTAAAAAGGGAACAATTCCGTTCTATTTTGATCGCATAAGCCTTAGTCAACAAAAATCAGAAAACCTAATATATCCCACGGAGAAACCCCAAATAGGAACTATTCCTTACTATTTGCCGGTAATAAATAAGAATTTAAAGTTTTGTCGTGCCTATAACTCAGCCATCTGTAATACCTCATAATTTTAAAATACGGCATCAAAATATTGCCAGTATTCTGTTGAAAAGGGAATTCCTTGAACTAACCTTGCAGGAACTCCAGGAAATTAATAATAGTCCAGACGCAATATGCCTTTCCGAGACATTTATAAAAAAAGGTAATGAATCTCTTGTTAAAATCCATGGTTACAAAATGACTGCTAACTTCTGCAGAGATAAGCAAACGGGACCCCCCGTTTATTGCATGTATTCTGCTTAAAAAAAACTTCGTTTTTAAAGAGTTACCTTTTATAAATACATATGCAACACAAAATACATTCGAAGCATGCGGCATAGAACTAACACATCATAAGCTGATTATTATTTGTGTATATAGGACACCCCAGTCTGACCCCATCCAATTTTTGAGTAAGTTAAATAGTCTTTTGTACCACGTATTCAAAAAATATAATTCCAAAATAAATGTGGTCTTGGCAGGTGACTTAAACATTAATACTCTCCAAAACAGTAATATTACTATTCAATTACAAGAACTCTCATTTAATTATAACTTAAAGCTACATATTAATCGTCCAACTCGTAAGTCTTCCTGTATCGATCACATTCTCAGTAACATTCCTAATATTAATGCTACTGTAATGCCTCTTCACCTGTCCGATCATGACACAGCACAAATGTTAAGTTTTCCCTTGAAACATAAGATACAAAACCAGACAACATATTTTTTCTACAAAAGAGATTATAGCTTGAATAATATCCAGAAATTTAAGGAATGCTTGCGAAATGTGTCATGGTCGGAGGTCTACGGTGAGAAAGACTTAAACATGGCATTCAATTCTTTTCATGAAATGTTAGGCTTGTTCTATAATTTATGTTTCCCAAAAATAAAGGTGAAAGTAAATAATAATGGGTCATATTCAAAATAATTGTAAGTTACGGATAGGAAACAAATATGAATATTATTTTATTGTAACAGAAAGGAATGATTAGGGCAAGTTTAAATAGCATACATTTGTAAAATAAATAATTAACATTGATCTAATTGAAACACCTGGGATAGTAGAATACCATCACCACTATCACTACCTATACATACTTCAAATAAAAAGAAAAAAAAAAGTTTTGGCTAACCTGCGGTGCAGTAAGTTGAATAATATTTTATTATCATTAATTCATATAATATGACACTATGTGAATAAAGCCTAATCATTCATATCTGTTACGTAACAGAAAAAAGTGATGGATAAAATAACGTATATGAATTAATTGCACGTGTCTAACCTACAAATCTATTTATTTCCACATTAATTTAAATGTTATACGAATATTTTATATTTATAACAATTAGCACAATACAGTTATTTCCTAGTATGGGTAATAAAACAGTAAACTTACTTACCGCTATTTTAAACGTCTCACATTAAATATTTACTTTTAAAAGTCTAATTTTCTTCGACAACGAAACGAGCTGAGAAACTATATTGAACAAAATGGCCGATCATTTATTTTTACGTCGTGTAGTGACAGGTAGTGGACTAATTTTGCCAGTATATCAAATTTCTTTATTACCATGGAAATAATGTTAAAATAGCATAACAGAGAAGAATAACAGATATGTGTAAAATCAGGAGACTCATTAATAAATTAAATTTGAAGAACAATAAATAGTATTTTATATTTTGTTTAGTGAAGTGTTGAAAGTTTAAACAGTATTCTCTGAATATAGTTTTTTTTTTAACCTTTGTGTAATAGTTAATAATTAAATTATTTTTTTTAGTTAACAGTCAAAGACGTGGACATTGAGTACTTGTATGAACGGAATCTACGCAATGTTTGGTTTCATTATTTTTTAATGAATTGTTTAGCTATATCAAATGTTTCGTTGTTTTTTATTAAATTCAAATAAACATTTAATCTGTTTGTTTATGAAATTCTAGTCAGTTGTATCTCGTTATAAAAATAATTGGGTTGGACACTATGACAGTATAATTATTACAATTATTTTGAATATGACCCTAATAGTAAAAAGAAACAGAACTGGATAACCAAAGGTCTAAAACAAAGTTGCAAAACAAAAAGGTCTCTGCACCATCAATATTATAAGAGCAAAAATTTACGAAATAAAACTAAATATATACAATACTCAAAGATTTTACAGAAATGCGTTTACACATCAAAAAAGAACGCAAACATCAAATTCATAAACAATAGTGAAAACAAATGTAAAGCTGTCTGGAGAGTAATAAAGGATGAAATCGGGAACAATAACGATAGGGACAACATAGAAAATATTCTACTTGACAACACAGTACTTTCAGATCCTGTAGAAATAGCAACAGCTTTCATTAACCACTATACTAATATGGCACAATTTTCGAGTAAGGGAGCAAAAATAAACATTAACGAATGTTCAATAGTCAATTCGATGTTCCTTAAACCTGTGTCCGAAAATGAGGTTAGAGCAGAGCAGAGTTTGTGTCATTGAATAACACAAACTCCGAAGGTTATGACGACATTAACACGAAAATCATTAAAGCAGGTACTAATGAACTTATTGAAATTATGACATACTTAATTAATTTATCATTCTCACTTGGTATTTTTCCTGAAGCACTAAAGCTATCAATTGTTAAACCACTTTATAAAACCGGTGAATAATCAGACGTTCACAACTATCGCCCAATAACTTTGATACCTATTCTATCTAAAATCTTCGAAAAGCGTATGTATAAAAGACTGATTGAATTCTGTAATAAATATAACATTATTAGGAAAGAACAGTTTGGCTTCCAAAAAAATAAATCCACAACGTTAGCTATCTACAGTCTTATAAAAATAATATTAACGAATATTAACCATAACTATCTTACTACTGGGCTGTTCTTCGATCTATCTAAGGCCTTTGATGACCTGTTATTACAGAAATTGGAGGCAACTGGGATTAGTGGCATTACACTTAAATGGTTATCATCATATCTAAGTAATAGACAACAACGCGTTACTATTACTAAAATGGATACAAGTAACAATTTGACATCTCACTATTCTGCTTTCAAATTCAATAAACAAGGCGTCCCACAAGGAAGTGTACTGGGCCCTATTTTATAACTAATCATAAATGTATACTATTCGCTGATGACATCTCTATTATTGTGACATCTGATAAAAAAAGTAATACAATTAAAGACCACGAGACAGAAATTAATAATGTGATTGAAAGATTGATAAAATGGCTAAAGGAAAATAACTTATCCATTAATCTAAAAAGCCCGTTTATATACAATTTAATAAATCAAATAATGCAAAACACAATATTAAAATGAATAAACATAGAATTCAAGAAGTAACGCAAACAAAATTTTTAGGAGTAACCTTAGATCAAGACATCAACTGGAAAGCACATGTTGATACAGTATCCAAACGAATTAATAAGTTTGTATATGCACTGAAACAGATAAGAAACATAACAAACTGTAAAACATCTATAACAACATATCATGCATATGTTGAATCAGTGCTACGCTATGGCTTAATTATGTGGGGAAACAGCACTGATCAAAATAGAGCATTTCATCCCTTTATATTTTTGAAATTTGTTTGTTTGTGTGGAGGCATAGGGAATTGTTTGCGAAAGCAAGCGATATGAATTTTCGCAGTAGGCGCGACCCCTACAGGCTTGTGTTGGATGTCCTTCCAAGGCTTGCAAAATATAATAAAAGTTGTATATTTATGTGTGTCCAGGTATACAACAAAATACCAAATGAATTAAAAACATTAAATACAAGCATGTTCAAGCATAAATTATATAAATGGCTCTCTGCTAATAGTTTTTACAGTGTTAAGGAGTTCCTGGAATATAAAATCGCATGAATACTAATTGTTTCGTTATGCATGTACTTTTACAATTTGCACGCTTATATCTATTAAGCAAAACATGTTTGTTCACATTATTTACATTACCATCTTTTATACCATGTTTTTAGCAAATAAATGATTATGATTAAAAAAACAAAATTATATAATTGGAGCAGCTCAATCCCAAGCCTTTTTGATTTCAAGGTAATCTTTAGTTGTATAAAACGCTTTCTGGCACAACTTACGTTTAATGAAAGATTAGAATTTATTAAGGCTTAGATCTTGTACGTGGCTTGGAAGCTTATTATAAAAGCGTACACATTGACATCTAAACGAGCCACCTATTTTCTTGAGCCTTTTTGTAGGTACTACAAATTTGTGTTTGTTCCTAGTATTTATGTTATGGATATCACTGTATTTTTTAAACTATTTTATATTTTTATGGGCATATAAAAGATTTTCATAAATATACTGAGAAGGCACAGTCATTACGTTAATCTCCTTAAATTTCTCTCTGAGAGAGTGTTTCGGGCTTAATTTATAAATTGATCGAACAGCTCTTTTCTGCAAAACAAAGATAGTCTGGATGACGGCGGCATTTCCTCACAACAGAATACCGTACGACATTACACTATGAAACTAGCTAAAGTTCCTACTTTTTAGTTTTGTTTTCTATTAAAGCGTGTGCTTATTTTTTTTTTTAATTTAATTATTTATTATTAATAAACTAAGTTACGATTACGTTAGATAACGAAGGTTCTATGGTACATTTAAGCATAATATATTAATGATAATACCTTAGGAAAATCTACAAGACACTAAGTTCCTATGTTGGAGCTTAAACATACGCAAGGATTGATTAGACAATGCCGAACAATGGTTCATTATGTAGTGAAGAGGTGTGAGGTGTAAGCAGAGAGCGAGCGAGTGATGAGCGGGTAGCTGCACTTGTTGCCGCCGCCGTCACACTCACTGTGCCATTAACAGGTGTACTCACCTTGTAAGTCTGTTTCTTAAATAAGGATCAGGATCTTCGTATTTCACATTATTAATAAAATTAATTAAGTATGTTTAAAATTCAAATTCATATGTATACCGTCAGAAGCTAGTGCACGGAGTGCACTTCGAATCGGTCATTGGCTTAGAGCCATTAACAATAAATATTTTTCTATAAGTCAGCCAATACACTAGGTTCCTAACAAACTGATACTTTTAAGAAGCTAATCAATTGTTTTCGTATCATAATTATGTGAGTAAGGTTCCGATTTTAATCTAACTGAATAATTTATCACCGCAAACACGATATATCACCAAAAACATTTCTAATACGGACCACGTGGCACTAGCCCTGTAATAAATATGAGTGTTTGTCTGTTCCAGGTACGTCCACAAACATTTAGACACATTTGTCAGCGTTACACTCGTAAGTAATACGACTTTTTATTTCCTTAATCCTATTTAAGAGCGCTCACACACACACACACGGCGTTAAGGCGACGTCCGACGGCGAGGGGACGCCCGACAAACGATGTTCTCGCTGATAACAACGGACTGTTGTTGATATCCTTACCTCTACATAATTACTCAAATCGACTCAAAGCTCAACTCAACAACTCAGATACAAGAAATTCATCAAAGATATACCGCAATCAATAAAAATACAATCCACCTTTTGGTAAATATTACGTATAAGTCGACTAACAGCAGGGTGATGTGTACCCAAGAGTGTGATGTCTACACCATCGCCGTCGCCGCGGGTCGGTGGGCTGCCCGCGCGGTGGAGCGACTCGGTCGCGCGATTTGTGATCGATGTGCTACTGTTTGCTCAGGACCGTACTATTGACACGTCTTGATTAATAACAAATAACTCCGGATTTTTTACCCTCTTCCGTATTGATCCCTTTAGGGAAGCGACGAAATCAGATGTGTTGCAATTTAATTTAGCGAAGAACTCCACTCGATCGTGTAGCGTCGAATGGCGGCAATTTATTTACTTTTTTAACAAAATGTCGCACACACGGTGCGCCGCGGCGCGGTGTGGTGCAGTCGTCGACGAGAGAGATCTACCACGTCGCGCCGCGGCCGCGCGTAATCGCATTCGATCGTAACTCCACGTTACGTTTGATTAGATTACTGTCGCACATATTAAATTATCTCACCTATTGCTTTAGGAATCCAATTAACCAAGATATACCTTCAATTACTGTCATATAATTCAGTGAACTCCCAGTAAGTTCAGTCGTACCGAAAGTTATTTTGCGCACAGGAAAAATTCTGCTGAACAAATTGTCGAGTTAACAACATCGGAAGCTGAACCGTCCATTGTGCGGCGCTCGTATTTCTTACTTTGTAACTGTCGCGTCACACGCGGACACACAGATAATCAAGGTAACCACGTTCAGTAACACGAGCCATCAATAAGCGACAACCCTCCCACTTCCCTTCAGCTCGTGCATCCCCTACCTCGCCCTCAGTCCGCCGGGACAAGGGTGTGTACTGATTTGTAATTTGGTACGCGCGGCGCGTCGCCGGGGATGCGCATTATTCTTTGGCTCTTTGAGAGACAGTTATCACAGAAGTTGCACTTCGCTGTAAGTCCTGTAATTGTCGATAAAGCTCACCACAGTTTTATCAATCATAAAAGCCTCGTTTGTTGTAAATATACTCTTAACGCATCGTTTGGGAAAGATTTTTTGGATAATTAACACATTAACCGTCAAACCTATCAAAGATTATAAACGTTTGAGGAATCTCTGACAGAAACATTTAGTTAGTTAGTTAGCAACGTATATAAGTTCCACTGAGTTGCACGCTTAATTCCGGAAGTGGTTCTACTGTATTCCGTTATCTTATGTGCGCACACTCGAGGCAGTTGGGATCATCGCGCGTTAACTTTTTCTGCCCACCCTTAGGAACAAAGACAATTGTCTCTATCGCTACAGCCGGGGCCCGCGCCAGGGGCCCGCAGCCGGGGTCCGGGGTGCATGTTCCTCCAGGACGTGATCAAATTTACGACTGCCCGTTTATCTCGCTAGTTTAATTTTTTGCCGCACAACAGTAATTTATATTCGCAAAGCTTCGAGAGAGATGTTCCGAGAGAGACTTGCCACCCGCTCTGGGCCGCTCGGACTTTTTGTCTAGTTCAAATTTTCAGCGCTGCAGTGCTTTGTTTTTTAAGGAAATCCTATGAAAGTATAGCTTGCACATTAATCTTGCGGAAGCCTGCATCAATATGCAGTTGTGTGCATCTATGTAGCAACAGAACGCTGCGCTACAATGTAGGTCGGGATGCTGCAAGATTGATATTCACTGCACCGTGTTCGAAAAGTTAATAAAAACATTTTGATAAATACATACGTGACAAGACATGCTTTCCATACATATTTCCAATCTAATGGCAAATCCTTTACTAAGTAACTACAGTACCTACCTGATACCACCTAAGTATAGTTGTTTACGAAATATACGGCAAACATGTTTGTGCCAAGTTTATTGATCTCATTTAGGCTTTTGCACCAGTCCATTGTACCGAGAGAAATCTTACTGAAGTTCAAAGCAGCCTTCAACTTTGTACCACAATGGTTTCTCATTGTTAACGGATGTACTCATGGGTATTTTGTGTGTCGAATCTGTTCTTCAAACATAACAGAACTTGCTGAGCTGTGTACATCTACGTTTATATCGTCGATACTTAATTTAGCCCTTGTACATAATACCATATAATTGTATGGGCACATTTTTCAGGTACATAATACTTTGCTCGTGCGGGATATTAAACCTACAAAGCTTAGCATTTTCTAGCTACGAGTGTTGTTGTAATACATGCTTTTAATAAGATTACCACTACGTAGGCAAGCGAAAACACGGTAATATTAATAATAAGGCCACTAATAACTCCCTTATTAATTTTAACGTAATTAAGCACAATCTACTGGGAAATCAGCCGGTATGGAGGTATAACTCAACCGGCAGGATAACATACGCACATGATATTATAATAACTACAGCTCTAAAATATCATCATTATTTTCACATTTATTTTAGAGCTTTGTGTGTAGAATTCGTATAAAATTAATCCAACATAATATAGGTATTTCCATGTAACAAAAGTACTGAATAAATATATTATTTGAGCGAAGTGTTTGAAGTAGGCATTTCAAAAAACCTAGAGAGACTTTCAAGAAATGTGTCGTAAGATGTGCGCGAACTTTTTGATAGATGAGTGCGGGACATTAGCCAGGCGGGCTGATTTGTGCGCCGCGAGTGTATGTGCAGCGTAACAAGAATTGATTCCGTTAATTCGCTTCGAGAGCCGGTGCGTCTGGTGCGAAGGCGGACCGTGCAGGTGGACTGACTGCACGTCTGCAAGTCTACACAAAGTACACAGAATGTAGAATAGAACATACCAAACCAACACCATCACCAAACCATCTTTGTTGCCGAGTTGTCTGTATCGCGTACCAATAATTTTTCTTTGACGATACGATTTTCGTTCTCTTTTTAATTAACGATCACCGCATTTTTGAAGATGGTATTTAGATACAGCTAGGTTTTTATTTAAGGACAACATTAGTTTTAGTTAGGAGAACTAAGTGGCTGCTGTCTTTTAACATTATAACATCGTAGGAATTCACTTTTCGTAACTTATTGTTGGTATATTATATCCCATCTAAATATAATTGCGACCAAAGTAGGTGTAGTTTAAGTTGGAGCGGTAGCCGCCTTTACAGTTGTTAACTGAATCCACGTAATTCACAGCTTAGCACCTAGTTAGTAGCATTAGGCAGCTCTCAGTACTTGCCGCGTGCAGCGAGACTTGCCTGTAACTCACCTAGTGCAGGCGCCGCGTGCCGCTCGCGGGAGTGGCAACAATGTTATCTTAGCACTAACTGGGTTACTGGCCGTGAGAGAGGCGAACTGATTCAACATAGTGGTAATAGTAAATTATGTTTATGAAAATATGAACAGATCATGGGTCAATAAATAGAAAGCGTAGGTTAATAAAAATAAGCAACTTTTTGAAATACTCTGCTCATGACATCGTTAAGCCACGGATCCTTGATCAAAGAATGATTGGATTTTCCTTTGCCCTTAAAATATTACTTAAACAGTTTTCTTTTTTCTCGTCATTAACTTTCTAACGTACCTACGTCTTCTTATTTTTTTCTAGAATATCAAAACATTCGATATTATTTCTCTAAACAAGAACCTACTAATTGATAAAACAGCTCAGAAAATGATGAGATCATCCTTAGAACGTTGAACTAAATGATATCATTGTAGGTATGATTACTATTGCAAACTTTTGGCATTCTTCTCAATATGAAGGTCTGTCCTGAAAGCTGCGTTGGCCGTAAAGTGCCGTTAGTCGATAAGTTTAATTAACACACAGTTGCTTATTAGAGCGGTTCTCTAATAAGCTGCTAGGCGCTATCCTCGGCGCAATCGTAAAGTATTCGCGAGCGCGCTCCCAGCGAACACCTAGCCGTATAGGGAGCACCACGCTACAAAAATAAATAGAAGATCCACAGTAAAATCCTACACAAGATTTTAGAGCAGGGATGGCGAACTTTTATTGGTTATCAAGCCATGAAAAAAAAAACATGTTACTGATTCGGCCATGGCGATGGCGTGACATTAAAAACATATTACCACTGTAACAAATTAAATCCAATTTTTTATGTTATATACGCGTAGTTCCCGTTCCCGTGGGCGTACAGAGATAAAAAGTAGCCTATGTTACCCGGAGAGAATGTAGCTTCCCAACAGTGAAAGAATTTTTGAAATCGGTCCAGTAGTTTTTAAGTTTATTTGTTACATACAAAAATACAAATCTTTCCTCTTTATAATATTAGTATAGAAAAATCCAAATCCTTCTTCTTTATAATATTAGTATATAATTATATAGGTATTCATTTCATTTTTTTTTGCTTTCCGGTATTATTTTGGCGCGTGTACCATACGGCACGCGTGCCGTTGGTTCGCCATCCCTATACGGTTGTGGTAGTCTGTGATTGTTTTTAGCCGTGGACCTTCTGTATCTCCCTATGTGTTGTGGTGCAGGTGTGCGCGATGTAATTGACCGTAGCTGGCGTTAATGAAGGCGGCTACAAACGATAACCTCCGACAGTACGCACCTCGCCGCTAGCTTACATCTTACAACTACACTTTATAATAGTCCCGTGTTTCAGCTGCGGCAGATAAAGGCACGCCTGAATTACTGTACTGTTAGTTAGCTCCCGTGGTATCGGGTGGCAGATTTAATTTGAGGGCGTCAGTAAATTATAGAGAATACTTTTATCCACTTGTTAAAGGCGAGTAGGCGACAAAAACAAGTCCACGGCAATGTTGCAGCGTGTTTACAATGATCATAATTTATTCTTACATACCATTTTCAGATGAGAACGTGTACTGAAAACTTTTCTTCATATTTCTATTAAGTATCTGAAGTTAAGTTTTTCTTTCTGTAAATAACTTGGTTACAACACAAACACAAAATAAGATCACAAGTTCTATGTGTAAATGTAGGACAGAGCTATATTTAGAACGAGTCAAGGACTCAAGGCTATAAAGTAATTCTAAGTGCTTGAAGGAACTTTGTGAATACAGCAAACTATTCCTTGAGTTCTGAAGTCTTACCGCCTCCAAACGAATTACTTCATCAACTATTGTATACCTACTTAATGATGCCAAGCTTTGAAAATCTTTTTCACACGTTCAATTACACATTTTCCATTAAGATCATTTCATTTTGAATTCCATCTAGAGTTCCAGATTTTTTATGAATTCTGACAGAGTTGGTATTTTTAAAATCATGAGAATGTTTCTAGGATATTCTCATGATTTTAAAAATACCCACCTGTAAAAGGACATATCGGGCCGATTTATAGTTATATTATCATGTTTCCTCCATTATCACGAGTTGTAAACCAGTGTAGATACAGAACGGACAAGCTTACTAAACATTATGCACGTCACGTTAGCAGATATTTCAATTACTCCGGTCGTTCGTAACACGCTGTAATGAATACTCACGACGCGGTACATCGCCGCGCCCGAACCGCTGTAGGCCAACGTGAGTTATGTTATAGCCCACTGGCCAAGCAGTGAACTACGATCTGCTGCTGTAGTGTGCCAGCTCGCCTTAAAGTTACATTGATACATATCACTCACAACAAAATAACATCATGCCTTGATATTCTTTGAAGGCGCCCGCGTTTTATTAGTTAACTTGAAGTTCCATGATGAAGCAGCGAGCTTATTGCCACCGATCCGACCGACCCTATATTGTACATGACATATACTTCTTTGAAATTGCTGATGAAAACCCCAATTAAATGATTTGCGAATCGAATTGCAACCCTTACTCAGCGCCTCTATCATGCGACCATTCGCTAGACCAGCCAACCAGATAGTTAAAGTTATGAACACAACACAATTATTTCATCGTAGAGAAGAGAAAGGACGTGATGACGTGCCGTGGGTGTTTCCTGTTTACCGCTCCTTCGCCGGTTCATCCACCGGTAACGAGACGTTAATTAATGGGATGCAACCATTAGCGTAAACAGGAATACAATATTAATACAATTGACGGATGTCGGTCAGAGGTCATAAATCGTTGACCTGCGACTTGTAACTTGCGGATTGCTCCCGCATAGATTCTGCTCCGGATTCCACCCGAATCATTGGAATGTTTGGAAGGGAATCTAATTTCCACTTCGTCGAATTGCTGATCTGCAAATTGTTATTTATTGGTTTGTAAGTGGGTCATTTAATAGATCAATGTTTGTCTTAAATGGTTTGCATGCCTTGCTTGACGCAATTTCTAAAAAAACTTACAAAATAATCTACCTGCTCCCTTAGAGATAGATGGCACCTCGATATTGCTTCCTCGTATCAAATTCATACGTACAGGGTGTTATAATATGCCGCGGCGGGGGATTTTAATATTTAGCGGGCGACTATGATTTACGACGCGATTTCACGCGCGAAGCGTCACGGCACGCCACAGTACGTCACCAAGATGTGACGGCGATGACGTGTTGAGGTACAGAATAACTTGTCATAACACATACCTTCATGTAAGATGGGGCTCGTCGCTGAGTAATGTCAGTCGCACAAATTGTGCTACCCAGTAACTAGGTTGTGGTTTTCAGATAGACACTCAGTAAAATACTCTGGTATTCAGTTGCATCGAGTTAGGCTGCTCGATCCCAACATTTGCGAATAGACAGTAGAATCAGTAATCTTAATAAAAAAAAATATTTTTAGGGTTTCGTACCCCCAGGGTAAAAACGGGACCCTATTACTAAGACTCCACGATCCGTCTGTCACTAGGCTGTATCTCATGAACCGTGATAGCTAGACAGTTGAAATTTTCACAGATGATATATTTCTGTTGCCGCTATAACAACAAATACTAAAATCAGAATAAAATAAATATCAAAGTGGGGCTCCCATACAACAAAGGTCATTCTATTGCCGTTTTTTGCGATAATGGTACGGAACCCTTCGTGCGCAAGTCCGATTCGCACTTGGCCGGTTTTGTGATTTAAAATGCAACTTAATTGCCTAATTTAAGTAAACAATTTGACTTTGATTTGAACATTTTACGGAAAAGGCTACGGATTGAATTAAAACACATAGCTTCACGGAATTTCATTGCCTACACTGATCTAGTGCCTGACTACATTTTTCTTAGTTAGGCTTATAGGCTTTAATTGTCAGAACTGCCAACTCTAGGTGTACCTAGCTCTTCTGCAAGCATTTAGATCATCATGTCAGTCTGCGCGGCAGAGCTACAAGGCATAGGTTATTACGAGAAAATGTTACGGTTTCGGTTGCGGTGGATTACAATTAGCAAATACACATCTGTGTTTCTCTTCGTAAAGTTAATGATTACTTACTAAACAACGTTCTTGCTCTTGCTTTAATTAATGTTAGTTCTGTAACGCCAGCTAACTTGTATGATAATAAGTTACGAACTTAGCCGCTAGATGGCGCCTGGCGGTAAGTGAATGAGATCGAGTCGCTCCGGAGCGCGGTGGCGTTAGAACCGCCGCAACTTACCGAGTTCATACTTAATCTTAATCCCGGATAACTTCGCCTTAAACCGACCTATTATAATTCGGCTGGAGTCAAGCTGCCGCGCCGTGACTGCAGACAGAAGGACCACTATCAGCGGATTATAACTATTACCTATTGCCCTACTTAACCTTATTACAAAAGATAATACACATATACATGCGAGATGAAAGACGCGATGTGAATTTCTGTCTATGTGATTAGTTGATTGATGGGGCCTAAACCAAACCCTTTGCCTTTTCGAATTAATTTACGCAATTAAGCTGCGGGTTTGTTTTAGTCTTATTCTGCTACGGTATCAACCAGCGCGCAGTAGCAACTAGAAAAAAAAATCTAGCAAGTTTATTTTCTGTTTTCTTAGACACCTTTGTGCTTTGATTTAGATAAATGTACCAATTTTATGTGGGCTTTCTGCTTTTTATTCTAGTGAGTGGTATCTACGGCCGCGCTCCCGCCCTGATTCATATTTGATTACGTAGTACATGTGTCAGCCTCACTTTCTGATTACAAGCTATTAGTACACACTTACTGCTCCTACTACTTCATTCTTATAATCTGTACACTTCCCATCACCAACTATTAGTACACACTTACTGCTCCTACTACTTCATTCTTATAATCTGTACACTTCCCATCACCAACTGATTCTGGGAATAACGTAATGACGGCTCATCATCATTACGTTCCACGCTTCTTGCCGCGGCCCCGGGGCACACTCATGAGTTTACCTTAATTAAATTATTATTATGTTATGTTATGCCCTTGTGTCTATTATTATAGCAGCTGCAAACAGACCTTTTACATAGTTCGCATTTTGCGTTGCACTAGTGTTACGTGAATGCCGGATTTTGCAATTCGATTTCTCTCGTTAGGTCTGCCCTTAGCCGCCCTTTCTAAATGAACGTAAAGTAACTCCAACTCGAGTGGTTCACGCGGCTGTAAATACATATCGTGCGGCCGTAAACAATGCTAACTAGACGACACAACAAGCTGATTACAGCCGACGGAGCCGACCGCAGCCGACCGCCCCCGAGCAGCCACGGGCACCGGGCACGGTGATATCCGTCTAATGAATTCAGTGCGCCGCGTCTCCTAACTCGCGCTATTTCAATTACTGCGCGTTACACACACAGGTGCGCGGCGACGATCGCGTGCTGCACGTATGTATCGTACGTCGCCGCGCCAGCACGGTAATTGGAGATAGAGACGTGCGCGCGCCCGGTAATGGATACTAAACATGTACCGAGTGTACGAGCCGAAGATAGCGCGCGGCGAGGTGTCTGCATTCTCAATTAGGCAATTCTGAGATCATAGGCAGCAGCCTGTGACCTGCGGCGAGGTGGGACGAGGATGTCCATATTGTCTGCGACACGAATAATAATTGGTGCCAATAATTGGTGCAATTGACATTCCCAAGCACCGCGCGGCGTGAGGTACGGGGGCAGCATCCCTGGTGCGTCACGTCCGCCGCTCAATTCGCAAGCGACGAACTTTTTATTAGAAAACAATGCGAGCTCGACCTTATTGTGTCAGAGTTCATTTCCATAACGGAAAGGACCTTTTAATTCAGATTGAAAAATATACTGGAGCATAAAATAAGATGGTGGATTAAGGGCGGTATTATGGTCTCGTCGTAACGCGGCGCGGGCGGGTCGCTGGCGGTGCGCGGTGGATGGATACTGGATAGTTATAAACAAAGCAAGTATTACGCGGAGTGGATTACGGCGCGTCGTGTTGGGCCGACGTTATGAAGCAGCGCGGCGCGGAGCGGTGAGCGCGCGGATTACCGACACAATATACACGCGCGACACCCGTGCGACACCGCGCCGCGCCGCGCTGCGTCTGTAGGGCTGCCATCCATCAGGATTTCGCCTCACATGTCTGAATTTCATTGTAGGCGTGGGCTAAATATGATTGATTTCAGGTCTTTTTACACTCCTGGCATTCAAAAACGTATTCACTTTTCGTTGCCATTTTCCTATTACGTTAAAAACTCATATGGAAAACTTTTAAGACCTTAATCGCTTTAGTACACGGTATTAACTGCCTTCTTAGATCCCGTACTGGTTAGTGGTGGTTAATATAACGTAAAGCAACTTAAAGTAGCGTGCTTATTATAAATAGCATAAAGCAAACGCTATCTCGGAACACACTTAGCGCTATACGCTATTTGCTTAATTCGTTATAACGCAGTATCGCGCGCAACGCAATAACGTAAATAAAGCAATAAGCTTGGGGCGCCGAGCGGGCGCGGCGGCCAGTCGTTGCATGCTAGCGATTGTTATCGGTCGCGCGCGTAATTTTAGATCCCGCGCGGCTCACGTAATATACCTACGCTATTTTGCTTCGTGCTTTTTATTGTAAACAGTGATAAGACACTTAATATTGACTAAGTATAATATTGTGTAAGTAAGGACGATTTATTGAGAGATTGTGTTGTTGTTTAATCTTTTGTTTTTGTGTGTGTATAGCAGACGAATATGTCTAAAAGAAATAGTGATTTTACAATATGGAACTTAAATTAGTGAAGTAGAACTGAAAGTCTGAAGGAAAGTTCATTGTTTATTTTTACTGCTCCATTTTATCGTAATAAATTCATAAAATCGATGTAATATTTTAAGCATGCTGTCTGTCGAACGAGTCCAACGCTAGGGTAGGAGCTGCGAGTTAAGAGTCACCGCGCTTGCTTTATTCGTGTCCGCCCCGCGCCCGTGCGTTATAAAAAGCGCGTTATAATAAAGCGTGTAAAATAACGCGCTTAAAATATAAAGCATAAAGCATTAAGCAAGTTATTGTCATTTAGCTACTTTGAACACTACTAGTACTGGTGTACACTTTGGATGGTTGGTATAAATTATTAGAAGTTATGCCTCCGCTCCGTCTATGAAAACAAACCACGTCTTTAAGTGTCGAGAGCGTTAAGATAATGAGCTTTGTAAGTTTCACACAACTTACGATTACTATTACAACTTAAATTCCCTGTATTAGGAACAAACATTAAAGATAAACTTTAGGCAAGCTCGTGTGGGTGTCTATGGAGATAATGGAAAGGTACTTCAGCGGTAATATCTGTTAATAAATATTACTCGTTTATAACCGGGGCTTATTGCGAGTTATTGCTGTCTTAATTGAATAAATAAGTGTCAACTGCTTTCCATTTTATTACAGAATAAACTATTAATAGCGAAATGACAAGGCAAATAAATTGGTGTAGTAATACGTCAAGCTGTTAGCAACCCGATCAGACAAAATAAACGCTGGTGTTAGGCTTCTGCGTCCCGTGACGTGACAGAGCGTCAGTAGACTTGTGATGCGATTGTCTGGAGTGGCGCGCAGTCGCTGCGCGGCCGCCGCGTTAACGCAGTTATCACGTGCCCGTGTGACACCGCTCTAATAACTCCGTGCAGAAGTGCAACGCTTAACTTAACGCTTAATGCACGATATTACACTACCTACATAATAAGATAATATCCTCACTAGAAACTTGCCTAGTAGAATACTGGCAGGTACTAATAACAGTTCTAAATATCTTAACCTGGTATTTTATTCAAAGTTCCTAAGGTTCTTAAGGAGATCCTTCATTTCTTTCGAACTTTAGGATTCCTGATTTTTATAGTCATCTCCACCGATATACGACTTTGCTCAAATTATCACTGGGTACTGTTCACGCGTGCAGCTGAAATTAACAAAGCAAAAGGGTTCTTAAGAACAAGCGGTTTCAGACTCAAAGTTTTCATTGGCTTTCGTTGAATGGTGTCCATTTTATTGGCACCGTATGGCAAAGATCTTCTGCCGACATTGCACGATGCGGTGCGAGTGCGACACAGCCCGGCGCGTCGCGGTGCAGTGTGGTAATTGCGTTAACGTCCGTCTCGCACCTGCGTCACCTCTACGTGTCTGACATTTAACCTGCCAGGCCATCACACGCTGCAGATGTCAATACTAAACGTTTGCCTACACACTCTTTCGTGAATACATGCTCAACTAATCACTATCTTTGTTTGTGATTGCTTTCTGACTTTAGTATGTACACCTACGCTACATAAAATTGAGTATTTGACAGCTAAAATAGAAATGTGTCCCGAAAGTACCCTTATTGTACTTGAATACATAATGTTTTACGTGGTAGACTGAATAATTACAGCTGTCTGCGGGAGCCTTAAACAGGCTGATCGACGGAAGTGACACGCGGCGGCGAGCGTAACGATATTAATTGATTCGAATATCAAATTATCAACGTCCTTCGTTCTAACAACTGTCCGTAAATTATTCAGCATACCAGGTAAAGCATTACGTAGTCAGATCCTATAACGTAAGTTTCATGACACGCTTATCTATTCCACACTGTGCTGTAGCCTATAATTACATTTAAAACTGTGACATTGACTTTATCGACAACTTACAGGGGGCTTTACACAAAAAGTTGTTCTATTAGCGACTGTCAAAATATAAGGGTTTGATCACGTGACACTTCGATAGCGCTTGACAAGCCACCGATAGATTTTTGGCATTTTACTAATCAGTATCGCGACGCTTTTGATCATAGAATGTCGCTTGTCTAGAGCGTCCACTGATTCACTGTAACGTGTGTTCATTAAACTTACCGTTAAACGGGAACATAGTAATTATGAGAAAGTATTTAATTAAATATCATGAATGACGAATAGTATAACTATATTTTTAATTGGTACTACTGCGCATACGAGCCTTGTAATTATATTTTAATTTGTAATTTCCTTAAAAGTTCCTTATGCTCGCAAAAGAGAAATAAATGAGATGCCTTTAGATATAGCTTCTAATATTTAAACTAGAGAGCCACCTGGCTCTACATAAATTCCTCATAGGTGGCTCTACATAAATTCCTCTAAATATTTACTGCTGGAGAGTCAGGGGTTATAAAACGGTTTTATGTTGGAAGCTATTATGTGCGCGTGCATGAGGAGACCAAGGCCTGCGCTTGCGGTCATATTATGCCATCTATGACTACCTGTGTCATGGAGTATGATGAATTATGGAGGATAATAATGCGCCTAAGTAATCAAATAAAGCATTGGACAATATTGCTTCTGCTTTATTACCTGGTTCCTGAAGAGTCAATCAATGTCAAAATCATATAAACTACAGTGAGCGGTTCAATCAAGTCAGTTGAATAGAGTTTGTAAATCTGTGAGCACTTTTTTGTTTCGATAGGTATTTATGAAACCTGTTAAATGGATTTCATCGTAGTAGAATATAGAATTTGGTTTTCTTTTACTGAACGTAATACCTACCAACTATTATTAATATAGTCAGTCAGACTCCCGTGTAACACAGTTATCATAACAAGCAGGGATCTAGTCAGTCGTCGTCACGAGACCCTCATTACAGTAACTGGTCGCGATCACAACATCACATATTACGCATGGAGCAACTTTAATGACTGCACGCACCAGCGCGATGCTATCGATTTAATTATCATTAGCGATCGATTTGTGGTCGCTACGTGACGCTGCATGTGGGGGCAAACGAGCCAAACATCCTAAGAGAAATAAAATACTAATCATATTTTTGGAAACTTATACATTCATAATTAACAAGACCAATGGAAGATTCAATTTGTAATATAATAAAGGTACTTTGGGAAGCTTTACATCATTGTATACTAAAGAATCTACAAAGAGTAGATTGAAAGGGAAGCAAGACATACAAGCGCCTTTGTCCAACGTACCGGAAAATGAGAAACGTCACGCCAGAAGAAAAACTTAAATAAAAACCTATGACCTAGAGCTAACTGCGCGGGGGGTGTACGACACGGGAGAGAAAAGATCAAGTAAATGCTTTGCACAAGTTTTATCTAATTGAAACTTCACAAGCAACGTAAGAAACTCTGTTACCTACCACCAAGTAAATTTTTGAAGGCATCAACTAATACCTATGTGTTTGAATAATTACTTATCATACGTATTGCTTATAACTGCTCAAAGCTGCTGCTGCTGTTTTTAACTGTCCTAATTTTGTAAATCTCTCTATAACACTGAGGTTTGCTGGCAGCCAACCTAATTATGGGTTAAGTTTGCGTTTGTACATAAGTTTTCCATTTGTATTTGTATACCTTTATTTTGTGTACAATAAAGAATATGAAAGCGCAAATTTTATATTACTGTGTAGGTGTACAAGTCTGTTGGAAGTATTACAAATAAATAGTGTAGAGCAAGTGAGGATGAATATGGTTCATTGAGGTTGTGTAACTAAGCACCATGTAGGTAGAGATATACTTTGATTCGTACTGGTTTCATTCTCATATTTATTATGGCATATCAATATACATAGCTTACAGACAAAATCTGTAGTAATGATTTTATGTCTTATAGGTATTCGTAGATGCTGCGTATATCGTGTACGGCACACAGTACGAACATCGCGATATTGAATGACCTCAACATTGAGAAAAGGTGAATGTGTGCCTCCTCAAGGTATTCGACTTCTATGGCCATATCGCCCGCAAACCTGGTGATAACCTTCTGAAGGTCATCATCACTGGCAAAGTCGAGGGCAAATGACCTAGAGGAAGCTGGACTCCGGGCTCCTTTATGCTGGTCAGATCAAATTCGCACGTCCTTGAACATGAAATCCTCAGAAGCCGTGCATGTTGCTGAAAGTAGGAGTGGAGAAAAATAATCAAGGAGACTAGGTTTTCGTTTCGGTTTTACCCCCAGCTTTAGGGAATCGACGCAAGGAGGAAGTATTCGTAGCTGTGGTTGTAGCAATTTCATAGCGACTTAACACCCTATGGTATGAACAAATAAACCTAATAAAATCGTAAATGAATAAATCCTGCAGACCTAAGAACAACATGAGTGAAGGTCACCTACAGAAATTACCAGACATCCTAGCTGATGGTGACAAAGTAAAGTTCCCGTAGACACTCCATTGGATTCCACAGACATGTTAGTTTGTCACCTGTGCTTAAATGTACAGTGTGAGGTGAATTCAGTGTCCCGTGCACTCGTACAATGCGTGAAAGAGACAGCAGCTAATTAGCTGATGAATGGAGCACTAGTCTAGTGTAAGTGACGTCATATTTCCTGGATAGAAAAGCGACGTCGGCTTTGAAGTCACGCTCAAAGTAACTCACAGAAGGTTCACAAAGTCGAGATTTTCCAACTGCGCACAGCAATCTCCTCTATTCAGAATTTCAGAAAATGTATGAAGTAGGTCTTCTGTTAGTTATCCCGTTTGACATCGATATTCACGACGAAGTGCCTCGTTGATATCTGCCAATATTGTTTGCACTTACCCAGTACATACGGTACTGGGTAAGTGCAAATTGGCTTAGATACCTGTTGTATGTCTATATTGTTTATTCCTATTTTTGTAAGTCAATGCAAGCCAGATTCCAGTCTACGAGTATCTTATATACACTTACATTAAAGTAATAACTGTGTCTTCAAATTGAAATGCATGAAATTGAGTTATGACTCGTATTAAGTGTGACTCGCGGCGACAGACACAAATTCATTGAATTATTTATTGAATCGACACGTATGCTCGTAATTTATGTATACGTATCTAGTTCTGTGGGTCACAAGAATATTAATTAAATGCACTTCTGTTTGCTTGATTTATATGAAGTTTAATGTGTTCCTGGATGTTTTGGTGGTTCAGACGTGTTTCAGTAGGTTTTCAATGTTTGAAGACACAGACTCATAAACAGTCGCGCGTGCGACAGACGCATTACACATTCCCCTCGCTCCGTCGTCGTCGCCGGGTACTGGTGCTTAGCAGTCGGCAGTCGGTTGAAATACGTTTCGGAAATCACTGAAATACTAGTAGCGTGTTTGTTTAAAATTCAACGATGAGACGTGGGGCTGTTGGGGCACAATCCTGAAGGATCATTTCTTTTTATGGGGGTCACTCGAGTAAATAACTCGTCTTCATTCGGTGGCTTCGCAGTCGAGTCACGTACCTCCCCCCCTGCCCCCTCAGCTCGGGGGTCCGCAGCACACCGCCGGCGCCGGACAATTTGAATATTTGAGCTGCATTTATATAGCTGTCATTGAGAGTGAGTAATGAACATTATCGTTACAGCGCCGCGCCGCCGCGGATATCACTAGCAACGTGTAACACGTTCGCTCATGTTGCGGAACCTGCTATTAGAATCGTTTTCCCAACACTTTTATCCCATGGTTCGTGTTTAGTGTTAGATAAGAGCGTGGGCGCGCGTGGGACGTAACCGATTGTTACTGTATCTCTCGCAGATGGCGCTTTATCTCGCATGCTAATGAATGAAAACCATATCTGAGATATACAGCTCCAATTTATTGTTCACGTTTAGTTTATATGAAGCTTATTTGTTACTAAAATATTCATTGAACTTTCACGTATTGTGGTTTGGTGGGCGGCTTGTGTAACATGCTACGTGACTGCTGGTGTAATGCAACATGAATGGTCGAACTCACAGGTGAGTGAGAAGACATTTATATATATATATGCTTTATTCTAACCGTCGATCATGTTAGACCATTATATTATAAGCTCAGCATGCAAGAACTTATGGTCAATATAAACATCTAGCTAACTTGCAAGTGAACCAATAACTATTTGTATCCAGAGGCCTTAGTGCGAGTTTTTACTCACGCTCACTCGTGATACGTAAACGATCTCTTATGTCAAAATGTATACAAAAAAAGTGGTTTCTCCTTACCGTCACCAGACGGCGCTTATCCAGTTTCAATACAAAATGATGTTTACGTATCACGAGTGAGCGTGAGTAAAAACTCGCACTAAGGCCTCAGAGGCCTTAGTGCGAGTTTTAAGTCACGCTCACTCGTGATACGTAAACGATCTCTTATGTCAAAATGTATACAAAAAAAGTGGTTTCTCCTTACTGTCACCAGACGGCGCTTATCCAGTTTCTATACAAAATGATGTTTACGTATCACGAGTGAGCGTGAGTAAAAACTCGCACTAAGGCCTCAGGTGTTCCATCAAACGGTAATCTTAATGAACTACAAATGAAACCTCGTCGTACACTAAGTTACTAGTGCCACAGTGAATGTTATAACATTGCCCGCCGGTACGATTTGCATGTAAATGGAGAAACGTTTACACGTCTTTCCTCGCCGACTGACGGCTTACTCTCTGGTGGGTAGTTGTACAGTTAACTAAGAACATCGCGAGCGAAACGTACACAAAGTTGTGAAACTATAGTAAATAAGTGCTACTTCCTAATTAAACAAGTTCATTTTCCTCTGGGACCACCTGCAGGACATGTCAAGTTTTATTTGTCTTTAATACATATGCAACAAAGAGGCTTCTAAAAAGATCAATTACCTAAATGTCTTGTCTAATATAATTCAGAAACAAAACATTTTTGTTTTTTTCTTTATTTATCACTTTTTGGTTGTACTTAATAGGCAAGTTGTTAAGTAAGGTACCTATAATGCCAGAATATATTAATAACCGGTGAAATAAAAGTGTACCAAGGTAAACTGTACACATCTGCTTACCCCTTTAGAGCGTTCTGGCGTGAACATAACAATGTTATGAAATGGTATAAACAACAAACAGACATGCGTTTGCAGCAATCCCGAGAGATTTGCTTTTATTTATTGAAGAGTTCTGTTTCCGAAGTTCTTCATCAGATCTTCACCAAATTAAAATGAGGCCAATTTCGGAATATAAACTTACAATTTTTTTTTTTTTAATCGTTCCATACATACCTACATAAAAAAAATAACAAACATAAAGTCGAACATAGAACCTCCTCCTTTTTGGTAAGTCGGTTAAACATAGGGTAACTTAAATACGCTGCGACAGGACTGAGTAAGGTCAGGCGCCCGAGATTGAGTTGCCATCACGAGGCCAGACGAGACCAGTGCCGACAAGGACCCACCACAGGGCCGATTATAGTTGAAAAAATAAACTGGCGTTCATTGCAACCACATGCATCTTATATTCATCTGTTCTTTACACCAGGTCGGTGGTGACTTTCAGCTTTTCACTACCTATAGCAGTGAACGCCTTTTGTCCTTGAAGCATCTCTCGATAATACGATAGGAACGAAACTTTCCTCAAGAATACGCCCACTTCAGCTTCTCCCAAAGTAATTCATTGTTCTGCCGAGAACAAATCAAAGCACGTATTTAGAAGCCATTCTTATTTATATATTGTTGCCTCGTATAAATGTAGAAGGAATAAAAGCAGCAGTGAACAGCGATTACAGTTGCTGATTTCCAAATTCATGAGGCGAGCGCCCTCACCGCCCGCGCCGCGCGCCGAGGAAATGTGCAATCGACGATATTGCCGGCGCGCTTCCGATCCCGCCTCGCCTCTCCGCGCGCACCGCGTATTACTAACTGTACACTCAATGTATATTAAAAAGCTGTATCTTCTCTATTTATAAGCTTTTAAACTTATACTGCTGAGCTTCTGGCTATTTCAGTTCGATCTTTAAATAAGTTTTCGCTTTCTGTTCTTGTTGGTCACTCTACAAAGTACAAACACTGTAGTTTTTTGTTTCGCAGGTACTCGTATAAGAAGTGTGACAGTAGCATTTCCATAGAAATCGGTTAATTTGTTGGTGACATACGTGACGCGTAGGTAGGTAAGGTAGTGGTGATCATAAATATACACACTTTACTGTGTCATACGATATTGTAGCCTCTGATAGCTACCCCGTTCACGCTGAGTGCAGTAGCCACTAACTCTCTGTTTTTATCGATAATCTTTTTGTTTGTCGATGATATCGTCTCGTCCTTATTCAGAGCTTAAGTATTTTCGTAACAAATAATTTGGGTCGACAATCTCGACAAGAAGACTAATGGATCGCATTCAGAGCGATTATATATCACCGCGTTCCGCTAACAAATTCATCGCTCACACGACTTTACTTATTTCACATTTGCAATGTTTTATTTGTTCACTTGCGACTAACAGCAAGCGCTGACACACGCCGTGTCGCACCGTGTGCGCTGAGCTTATGCACTACATTAGGGAAGCTTACTGAGCATTTGGTGCGGATCACGTTAATTCACGCTAATTCAAAGAACACATCAGAAGTGTGTAGGACATCATTTGATCGGACACACACTTCGGTGACGAGCTTTCTCTTTACGACTTTATATCCAAGTAGTCGCGACACGAGATAAATTATCGCGACAAGTTTGCGCGGCAGTTACTCATATCGATAAATTGTACAAGTCTAAAGAGGACTAATCGAGTGTAGATTTGTTGTTGGATTTAACCGGCCGGCTTGGTCGCGCCGGTCCGGTCCGGCAAGTCACCGGCCCGGTCGCGTGTGGAATAGCGTCACTTTTTAAGCTGTAATGTTATTATTACTAATTCCGTGAAGCGTGGCTATTATGTTCACTGTCTGCTCACCGATGCTCGTTTTTATTAGCGAGAGGAGACATAAAACAGAGGTCACTTTGCTCTTGTTAGCGAATATAAATCAGCTTCGAAGCGGTTGTAGAGTCGCGAGATACGCTCCGCAGCGACGACAACACAAAACAACGTCAGTGTCGCGCGTGCAGTCTGTACTCTGTACACAACTGTAAATTGTTATCAGATTCGTCACTTTGTATAATTACATTACATTCGGAGCTAAACAGTACATTGTGATAAAACAAGAAGGAATGGCTTTTAACTGTTCTTGCCAAGCTTTGTAGAGCAAAAGATGTATGATCACCATATTCGACTACAATGCTTCGTCTGGATGTGGATTCAGAACAGTGTATGCTGGACACTGCTCGAATTGTTTCAGCGACAAATTAATGTTCGCGTAGTAGGCAGTAGGCAGGCGACATAAATGTCGGTCTAGTTCCACGACCTAGATGATGTTGCCATCTGTAATAATTAGCGAAACAATAGAAACACAGTTCCCAAGCTTTAATGCAGTCAGTACCTACGCTTAGCAATACCACTTTTATCTTTACTCTGCAAACTATAGCTAGACATAATATTTCTATACAAAGAGACATCTCTCATTTTTGACATCGCTCTGTAGAAATCTGGTGGTCATGCTGTTTACTGAGGGCCTTGATTAGTGTAAATTAAGACCATAATACAGCAAAGAATTGGTGGGGATAAGAATAACAATTTCAGCTACAAAACTGTACATAATCGCTGATTTCAGAATAGACACAGCGGCAATTCGAATAGCACTTGCACGGGTCACGCAAGGTGACACGTTAATGAAGTGAGAACTAGGAAGTAATTAATGAGCAGATAAAAACGGAGCTAATAGTGCCATAAGTATTTCCTTCCTGCAGTTCGACGGCTGCTGAGCTGGCTGAGCGCCAAGCGCCCGCGCACCGCGACTCGGTGTCACACCTCGCTGCACCTATGCAAGAGTACACTGTACCTTCTGTAGTATTGCTAGGCAGATACTAGGTACATAACGTGCTGGCTTTTGCATAGGCCTTGTGTGCCCCGCGAAGATAGTATTCTACCGAATGGTTATTTTTACTCCACGGTCTATGTCATTTCAAAGTCAGTAAGATGCTAGCTTCGTTTAAACCGCCCTATGCGCATACCGCATACGCATGAGCAAAACTAGAATCTTACTGATTTGCTGGAAAACTAGCCTCATTTAGGTATCCCGGGCCTAAAGGTAAGGACAAATTCTTGCTGACGTGGTTTGACACTTTTCTTTAAAAAGTGTCAAGAACTGTTTACAGTTTACCACACCAACTTTATTTGTTGAGAAACTGTGGTCAAAGTAACGTGACACTGACGAGTCGGGGGAATGCGTGCGCGCACCTGCGGTTATTTACGTGCGGATAATAAAGTTGAACTGGCTTAGTGCTCTACATTCAGACGATTTGAGCAAACAAAATGTGTCAGGCATGTTATTAAGTTTTACAAAGTAATTGCTAAAGTTTTCAATCTTATCGGATCTGAACTGCCAGAAATAATCCTTTACAAACAGCATACAAGTTTACCTCTTAATAATATTAGTCGAGATTGATATTACTATCGTGGACCAAAACTTGTTTAATTCCGGCGCACACGGCACAGGCTGAGTTGCTGAGTGATAGATACTCGTATATATGTGCAAAGTTGGCGCGAGCTGCGTCGATATGCAAATAGTGTTGAAACTTGAGCAGATATTAGTTGTGTGCGGGCCGCATGCGAGCTGGCCGGCTGCCGGTGCGACCCAGCGCAGTGCAACGCCTTAGTGTGCCTGCACCGGTCGCAATGTCGCACGGTTGATAGTAGCATCTTCATCCAAGGATTCTCTGTAAATAAGGATATTTTCTAAGAATTATTATCATACGCAAAGAACATAACTAGCTGTGTGATGTTATGCCAGCTATATGAAATCACAATTTTAAATATCGGTGACCGGTAGTGAAGGCACTTCATGTGAAGTCAAACCGTCTTATATTCAGTAGGCTACCAAAGTAAACTGTAATTAGATATTGTTGTACAGCCACCCTCCACCCCGGAACTCTTGTAAAGGGTCCCTTGACTTGTTTAAAACTAAGTTGGCAATTAAAATTAATTCTCCGTGAGCGCGAGCTGCGGTCGGCGCCGTGCCGCCGCGCCGGACCGACCATGAGAGACGGTAATTAATAGTGTTGTCCTCTAATGCGGTCCTCGCACACCCTTACCAACAACTAACCTCCACTCACCCATTAACCGATGATTTACAAAAAAGTTTGGAAATATATTTCTGAACTGCTGTAGTGAAGATGAACCAAAACAAACGAATGAGACGTCATATACTCTTCAAGTTGACGCGTCTGCGGGTGTCAGCCAGGGTCGGCTCGTCACAACACATTTTTTAAACTTCGACGAACTTTTAACTTTGACATCTGAACAAGCGGAAGTCCAGTCAAACGAGTAATCACCGCTCAATTCAGTTCGAAATTAAAAATGCAGACGTTTCCCTGTGCTTAGGAAAGCGTTCACCAAATGATGACAAACGAAAAATTATTCGAAGAAACTTCTCGGAAAGAAATAACGGAGGGGTGAGGGAAGCCGCGTGACAGCGCAAGCGTAAATAAGTGAAGCGGCAAATTATCCATTTAAATTGTATGAAAAGCTGTGGATTGGGCCGGTTTCTGCGTAATGGCCGAAGACTCGCAGTGCGTCCACATTTATATTCCGCCGCGCCCGCGACGCGCACGGAGCGAGAACTGTGGACGCGGCATCTCCGAGTCCTACTGGAACGGTTGAACACAATCACATCGGACTATTCATAAGTAATAACCGATGCTCGGTGTCCATATCATTCTTCGAAACCTTAGAAAATATCAACCTGTTTGATCTGCTTCCATTACGTATCCTCTCGGATGAAGAGTTTCAGGGTTGAATTGCCCGCAGTAATTCCCGTCTGCTCGACAAAGACCGCCGTCAAGATAGTAAACTCTGCATTTAAATCGAATCATTGCACCTCCCCCCCCCACCCCCCGCCCCCCTTCCACCCCGCACCGCTCCTTTATGCCGCGGTATAAAGAACATCCCTGCTATCTACATTCATTTTGTTTGGAAACAACAGCCCCGTCCGCCTGCGCACACTCGCAGGGAGCCGACGGGCGCGACTCGCTGATACTAGCGACGATTGATATAAATTAATGTATTCTGACCCAAATTATCGGTGTTCATTCTATTTCGCCGTTTAAATTTCCCGGCGCGTACGGAACAGTACAATTTGAAATTTTTGGGACTCATCAAAACATCCCTTGTTATTATATCATTTACATTTCGCCGCTCGCCCGCGCCGGCTAGCTCGCCGGGAATTTGCGAAACAAGTCATGTTTCAACAATTTAGCGCAAAGCCTCACGTTTTCACGACGTAAGCTGTCGTTATCTGTCCTTCGCCAAGTGCGGCGTTTTTTCAGCTGAGCGTATCTGAGCGTCGCGCGTCGTCCGGCGAGATGAGCGGTGCGGAGCGGTGCGGCCCCTCCTCGCATTAGCATACATTTACATTATAATCCTTGTTGTTTGGCGGTATTCGCGCAGCATTTGACTCGGATATTATATAGATTACAACAAGGGAGGCGGTGCATTAGGACGCCGCCGCGGCCGCAGCGGGTCAAATAGTTTTATTGAGTTTGAGAGTGGAGCGCGCTCATTTGTTTATGATTAATGTACTCGCTAGCTGTTTCTCGCAGTTCGCTAAGTTAGTGCTTATAATAGCGGAGCTGAATTAACGAATGATTAACGAGCTTCTCACTGTGTATAGCGGTCGGTGCGACGTGCGACGCTGTTTGTGAACAAATAAATACTCATTTAATCATTTCCATCAAAGACCGCCTCGAATGGAAACGTAATTAAATCTGGTACAGCAAGAGTACTCGTACAATGTAATGCTTGTTTACAAACGTTAATGTAGCGCGCAAATGTTTGTGATTCAGATAAATGATGCTGTAATAAATGTATCGAACGCGGCGCACACTCACACACTGCGAATTGCGATGCTCTAGCAAATAATATCATGTTTTATTAGTCAGTTGAGGATTATGACTATATTGTGCAGTGAAAGTATTTTATTTTTGTACATGTTACTAACAAAACTAAAAGCAGAACTGATGTTAATCAGAATCAATAACAAATGACCTTGATGATTAAATTGTGTTATTGCAAACACATTTTTAATGATGGGACTTATCGATGAAAATGTTTCCTGTACTTAATAAATATTTGAAGAAACTGCAATCAAACGCGAGTCTAAAGCGAGCTTATTTCAGCGGCTGTAAAGAGCGGTGATCATCAACAAATAAGCGCCGGATAAACATCGTGGTCCGGCAGCGAGCCGCACGTCCGGTCGTTACGCCGGACGTCCGGCGCCGGCTCCGGCTCGGGCTCCGGCTCGGGCACGCGCCGCCCGCTTGGAGCGAGGACTCAACAATGACTGTGAATATGCCATTCTCAGGTACCTAGTTACTATTGAACAATTCAGGATGTACACATTAATACCTACCTTTTGCTACTACCTGTTACCGTTTACCTACCTAACTTAGCAATTACCTAAATACTTATTAATTAGAGAGATAATAATATAGACTTTTACAGAATCAGAATAAAATTGGATATCAAATTAAATTAAGTTAGCCCTGTCATTTCAGTAAGATAAAAAAAAACTTTTCACTAAAGATAAATTGAGTTCTTAGTTTTTTATTTTTCTCTGTTCAGTTTTGATACACTATCACTAAAAAGTGAGCAAGTTCTATAGTAAGATACCTAAAGAAGTGACAAAATACCCATAATAACTCAATTTACATATTCGTGCTGTTTGTCGTTAAGAAGTTAGGTTGTATGTTCCATATCTTGAATACTGCTGAACCGATTTTAATGAAACATGTACTATTCTCTAAGTTGAGAGATACTTAATCCAATAAAAAAAGAATCATCACGATTCAATTACTAGTTTCGGAAAACATACAAACATACATAAATTCACACACTGATGAAATTTTTCAAACGTGTTTAGACCCATAACCACATAAACTAACATATATGTGATAAATATTGTGTAATGCCAACAATGTTACATACGTACCTAAGTATCAATTAATAACCTCCTTATTTTAGAAGCCGGTAAAAAGTGAACGATTTTATCGAAGTTAGGACTCATTCAAGCGTCCTACCTGAACGGACCAACTTCCAAACACGCTATCTACTAAACCTTCTTGCCTATCGCTTTTTGATTCAAAATCAAATGCGTAAAGTTGTCGCACATACTCGTAGCGCTACATATGGCTGCTGCTACCACAAGCTGTGTGATGCCGCCATGCGCGCTCCGACGCGACATCATGCACACTTGATACCGTATCACGACGACTGACTGCCTGATGACACGAGGAAGGCAGATGCAGTAGATCTAATAGACAGCAACAACGAACGTAGCGAAATAGTTGCTTCGGCGTACACGGACTATTTCATTCACGGATTAGAACTAGAACCATTGAATCATGTGGTTCTGTACAGAAATTAGTTTTTGTTCACTAATAGACTCAAACTTTCTGTAACGGAGCGCTAACTGATGCTCACAACTTCTTTTGCTTACAAAATTCAAAACTTGTTTTACCAGCCAGTTCTTGTTATTGCAGTGAACGGAAACCTGCGGGACTTCTGTCATGATTCTGTACTAATATTATTATGTGTGGGTGGATGCCCCCCCCTCCCCTCTCCCCCACACCACGTGTCTAATCCATCAGCTGCGGGGCAGCTGTCACTCGTGACAGTGTGACTTCACGCGACTGCTCCAGACCACGACCCGCTAAGTAGTCGCTGACACCGGACCACGGGGTACTGATCATCGGTTAGGGAATGATTAATGCGGAGAAATTCGGCACAATTATGTCGAAAAACCGTGTGTTTTTCCAAATAAATAGGTACAAAACAACTTTTATACAAAACTTTTTTGGAAGTCGGTAGTATTTTTTTGTAAAAATAGTTTTTTTTTTTCACTTTTATGTTGTACCTAATAGGCAACTTGCCTTTAGTAAGGTACCTATAATGGTAATGGTATAAACAATAAACAGACATGCGTTTGCAGCAATTCCGAGAGATTTGCCGTTATTTATTGAAGAGTTCTATTGTATATCTCCGAAGTTGTTTTTCAGATCTTCACCAAATTAAGTCGGTTAAAAAAAAAGAAAAACAAACATAAAGTCGAACATAGAACCTCCTACTTTTTGGTAAGTTGGTTAATAATAAAACATCACATGTAAAACTTGCTAATATAAAGTGGCCATCTTTCTTTGTCGCTATGTCGCGATAAATTGCGAACGACATTGCTACGCGTTACGAAAACTTAGTATCACAGACAAACATTTTTCTACTAAGCGTTCATTACTCAAACAAGATTTACTTACGTGTAGTGTTAATTATTTAATTTCGAACAGACACAACGTACAAGCAGGACGCCGGCGCCGGCGTCGGCCGAGAGTTACTACGGCGTCGCGCAGTTACCGTAAATAGTGGCGGCGACAGCTCGCCACACTAATAAAATGATGCGCTGACAATGGACGGATACAGAAAAAAATAATATAAATTGACTGTGCTTAGTCGAGCGCAAATATAAATATAGTTTCTGATGACATGTATGCCAGTTTTCACGATCTATCCCTATACCATCGCCATCATTTGGAATCAATACTCAATTCTGGAACTTTCCTATTATTTTCTACAAAGAGTTATGGAGACTGTTATTTTACTTTGTTTTCCGCGAGTTTATTGACGGAAAACAAAGCAATAGCTTTTTGTCAATGTTCCTCGTGATGCACCTACAGTAAATAAAACACATTCTAAGCTGTATTCATTACTAGGTAGTACTTCTGTCCACACAAGCACAACTAGAGCTGACCTTACCCACTACAATTCGAGCCCAATGCATATTCATTGTGCTTTTCTTTTTATATTTCAGTCCATTTTCTGTTATACCCTAATATTTAATTACTTGCACTTCGCCCGCGACTTCGTTCGCGACATTTTGTTTATCCTATAAATGACTCTCTTATGTGTCGTTAGTAAATACAACAAGCTATTATTAAATCGATAAAAAATGGGGTATCGTAGATATACAGTGTTTATTGGTTTGGGACGATTCGTTATTTGACTTGAAGAATAATACATTTTAGGTTACCACCACAAAGTAAAATCTCCTCCCATAAAAACTTAGTAACCCCATGCTGCCCCGTTGAAGGTCGAGTTTTGAACAACCCAAATATGATATTCACATTTTCTTCTCTTTTTTATTAAACATTTATATTAGTAAGATTTCGCGGTAAGTTGCCTTTAAAAAAAAACTTTAACACCCCTTTCTTTAGCCCTATCTTGGGGGTAGTTTAAAAAAACGTTTTATGTAAATTTTGATTATTTACTTTATCCCCAAGGAATTAGATTTTTCAAACAAACAAATTTTGCCTCTTTTCATTCCCTTAAAGGTTGAATTTCCGAAAATTCCTGGTTAGTGCTCCCCTAGAACTCTACGTCAAAAACCAAAACCTGTCCAGTAAGATTCTTAGCTTGGTAACCCCAAGCTAAGAATCTCAGATCATTTTACCTCCACCGACGGCGAAGCAACGATGATTTTAATACACGTATTTTGCTTCCACTATTTTGCCATACCGATAAGCTTACAGGGTTATCTACGTCTGATGCAACGACCCTTGGATCAAGATCCAACAAAACTCATTGCTGGGTCAATAACACATTTCTTATTTCTCGCAGACGGTATGTCTCGACGAAAGAACAGATCAAAAACATTCGCGAGCTCTTAGTACTTCCCAGTATGTCACTCACTCACTGTACTTGTAAGTCCTATATAATAATAGTCGTGTGATAGAACTGGCGAGTACACGGGCTACGGTCGGCATGCGAGGCGCGCCCGGCACGCGTCATCAGACCGCGCCACATGTACACCCAGTACAGTACGGTGCTAGTTAATTATACCTGCTGCCTGCTGATGTCTACTACTGCGGAATAGTACTCATTGCTTGCATTCCAGAGGGTTACTACAGTCAATGAAACTGCACTGCAACTAACAAGGTTGAGATCTTATGCCCAAATCCGCCTATCAGGTAGAGTTACGTACCACGTTCTAGAGGCACAGTTCCGTGACTGTTGCAGATCAAGATGGTGAGCTGATTGATATGAATAGGTTAACAAACGGTGTAGCACCCACGACCATACAGATGAGGTCCGGCGTCGTTAAGATTCAGCGCCACCCGTCCGCCTGCATTTGATGAATAGTCGATCAGTGCGAGCCGGGCCGGATACTGCGCCTGTTCGGTTGTCCAGCCCGGCTGATGATGGATCGGCGCCGGACGGCCTCATGGATTAAAACGAACCATTATGATGTGAGGGATTAGCTGGTATGGAAGCGGTAGCGGCCACCGCCCACTCACTGACACTTGGGAATACAAATAAAAAGTCCGCGGCTTACCGTGTGAGATAACCTGCTCTTTTTAACCGACTTTCCAAAAAGGAGAAGGTTCTATGTTCGACTTCATGTTTGTTTGTTTTTTGTTTGTATGTTTACCTATATCTCCGTCAATTGTGGGCCGATTTTGAAAGTCCTTTTTTGTTTGATAGAGTATGAAGAATTTTCAAAATCAGTCCATAATTGACGGAGATAATGGTGAAAATAAAAAATAAACATAATTATATAAAGTCGAACATAGAACCTCTTCTTGTTTGGTAAGACGGTTAAAAATACAATGTTTCCTCTTTATAATATTAGTATAGAAGTATAGATTACATTACAGCATTACAATTACATTACAAACATATAATATCACTCATGTTATAAAGGCGAAAGTGTGTGTGTGTCTGTGTGTGTTTGTTACTTCTCCACGCTCAAACGGCTGGACGGATCTGGATGAAATTTGGCACAGAGATAGATTATAGTCTGGAATAGGACATAGGATATTTTTATACCGGGAATATGTTCCCTTGGGATAATTTTCAACATTCGCGCGGGCGAAGCCGCTGGCAGAAGCTAGTTGTTGATATGTTGTGGTTACTTCACTATTCACACCATCACTCGTTACGTGGTACATATAAGGTTAGAAAAACACTATCCTGCGAAATATCTTATTGGTAGATACCTAATCTGATTTAGTTAACTCTCAAACGTCATGTAAAATATCTGTGCAATAGAGAGGTTAATTCACTAATCGCTAGCAAAGCACAACAGGTTAACAAAAAACTGCGATAATTAATAGCGAGAGCGGCGACTACCAGCCGCACTAGCTCTTTATGTAGGCTGCAGTGTAGATAGGAAGTCAATGTTCGTGCTCGAGCCAGTGTTGCTGTGCACTAATAACTACTACAAGTAATCATTACGTGTATTGTAATACAAATTCTATTTACTTAACAAGTGGCGACATCTATCCTGCCACACACGAAGTAACAACTAACTTATCCTAGATCGCGATATTTGAGCTATCCCAGAAACTCGACCATAACTTCGGGCAGGTATTGTCCTTGCTGACGGTGGGATACTGTAAGCCTATCAGACAGACATAAAACCCGTTTGGTAGAGGATGAGGCTGGTGAGGATCTTCGTTTCGAATGAGGATGACGAATGACTTTCATTCTCCCTTGTCGATTGACTCAAGTTAATAAATTATCGGTTAACTTGCCCAGAATGGTTAGCATTTTACTCAATGATCATTAAGTTTTTGACAGAGAAGTGATGATGTTCCAAGAATTGTAAAGACTCAAAATTAATTAGTCTCATTCTCGGATTATAGGAATGTTCGGATTAGCTCAGGAGCGCTTCCGAGAAAGAAATATCACGATCCACAGATCAAGATAAGATACAATATTGTGATGAGAAGACAAGCTTGACTGCGTACAGTTTCCAGGTGATGGTAAGAGTGCTACGCGAGATCGCTCAAATGAGTCTGGGACAAGAGTGGCGCTGTCCCCAGTGCCATACATAATGCCATGTGTACGGCTCCTTATAACTGCGGCTACTCTGCAGATGATTGAGAGAAGAGCTGTGTTACAAATGGTGGTCAGTCAATTATGTTTTATATAACTTATTATATTTGTGTAGGTACCCTTTGTTATTTTTTGAAGTCGGTGCCTTTCGTAGGTACCAATTTTTTGCGTTATGGACACCGACTTCAAAAAATAAAGTTATTTTTCACTTTGTAGTTTTGTATTTGGAAGTCGGTAGTATTTTTTTGCAAAAAAAAAAATAATTTTCACTTTTTTGTTGTATCTACCTAATAGGCAAGTTAGTAAGGTAACTATAACGCCAAAATTGATTTCATGAAACTTGAACTTAACCGGTGAAATGAGAGATCTGCGTACCCCTTAAGAGCGTACTGGAGTGATTTTATGTTATGAAATGGTATAAACAATAAACAGACATACAATTGCAGCAATCCCGAGAGATTTGCCGTTGTTTATTGAAGAGTTCTGTTGTATATCTCTAAAGCTCTTCATCAGATCTCCACCAAAAAATAATGGGACCAATTTCGGAACATAGGTTTTCATAAAAAAAAAAGAATTTTCAAAATCGGTCCACAATTGACGGAGATATCGGTGAACATACACAAAAAACAAACATGAAGTCGAACATAGAACCTCCTCCTTTTTGGGAAGTCGGTTAAAAAGGAGGAGGTTCTATGTTCGAATTTAGGCGGTTTTTTTTGTGTATTTTCACCGATTTCTCCGTCAATTTTGGACCGATTTTGAAAATTATTTTTTTGTTTGGTAGAATATGTTCCCTAATTGGTCCCATTTTAATTTTGTTAAGATCTGATGAAGAACTTCGGAGATATACAACAGATCTGTTTATCACGCCAGTACACTCAAAAGGGGTTCGCAGATATGTACAATTCACCTTGGTACACTCTCATTCCACCGGTTATGTTTAAGTTTCATGGTATTCGGGTAATCTATTCTGGCATTATAGGTACCTTACTAAAGAACTTGCCTATTACGTAAAACTAAAAAGTGAAAAATAAAAAACCTTTTTTACAAACAAATACTACCGACTTCGAAATAAAAACACTATAAAGTGAAAATAACTTTATTTTTAGAAGTAAGTGTCCTTAACGGAAAAAATGATATGTTACTTATTATTCACGTTTTTTTTTGGAAGACGGTACTATTCTTTTTATAAAAAAGTTTTTTAAATATTATGCTATTTAAGTGTTTGCACTTTGTTTGTAGAAGTCACGTAAAATTAGTTCAATCATTCCCATTTCCAGTCGAGTAACTGATTAATGAAACTACAAGATTCCTGGTAACCAATCAATTTATTATGAATAGAAATGCAACAGTTCTTAGAATGCATTTATTAGTGCAATATCGGCCGCGGTTCCCAGACTAGTCGTTCATTGTTTAGTCTCGCCTAGATCCTAGTCTCCTTGTTTACGTAGCTCGCTGGCGGCGCCACAACCTGCACTCGCACTAACACCCACTGTTTACACGCACGCATCGCTTTCCATTTTCATTACACTCCTCACTAAATATATCTCAGAGTGTTTCCTTTCTTGACGTATTAATTTCCGTTTTCTCGCTGTCGTGAACATCATAAGGTTTGGGTTCGCTATCGGATACCCTTAACGTATAGTTCGCCGATGTATCGGATCCGTTCGAGGGTTTCGCAGTACAACTAGTAAATGATAGCGTGTTATTAGTGATGCTAGCCGCGGGACGAGCCAGTCCCGTCATGTCCGGGACAGTTAATCAAACTCTGCGCTGTGTCTAGTAAATGGTCCTAGTGGTGCAGTAAACTTACGGCTTCAGAAGCTCCACTCCCTACCAAGGGGCTTGTGCAGTCGCGAAATATGTGTAATGGCTAGAATCAAATAATTCACGTTATTAAAAGCTGACATCTAATTCCTTTTTATCGACTTACCAAAAAAGAGTTCTATGTTCTTGTTTTTTCTTCCTTTTTTTTGTGTATGTTCACCGATATCTCTGTCAATTGTGGACCGATTTTGAAAATTCGTTTTATGTGTGTTCCTAAGTTGGTCTCATTTTATTTGATGAATATTTGATGAAGAACTTCTGAAATATATAAAACAGAAATCTACAATAAAAAAAAATACAAAAACCCGGCTGCTTAAGAAGCGACCTAAAAAGCTGTAAATAAGAAAAAACCATGGTATGCATTTTTTATTTACAAATTTTTAGTTATCTTTTTTTTTTCGAATGACTTTTAGACATATATTTGGTTTATATTTTAATAAGGGTTTTTAGAGGTGATTACCTCTAAAAACCCTTCATTTCGATACCCCACTTGTTGGGTTTGGAAGAAAAAAAATTGCATCCCTCACAATATTATGACGCCCGAAATCCGCCACGTTATTTTTTTTAACGGCACTTATCTAAGAACACTTGGGTGGTCAAGACCTATCTAGACCGTCAAGTAGTTTGAAAGATATCAGGTAATAAAGAATATTATACATACATACAAGATACGCGCGAAAAACATAACTCTTTCCTTGCAGCCGGGTAATAACGGCAAATTGCTATTGCTACAATCGCATGTCTGTTTATTGTTTATACCATTTCATAACATAACGTCACGCCAGTACGCTCTTAAGGGGTACGCAGATCTCTCATTTCACCGGTTATGTTCAAGTTTCATGAAATCTATTCTGGCGTTATAGTTACCTTACTAACTTGCCTATTAGGTAGGTACAACTAAAAAGTGAAACATAAAAAAAACTTTTTAAATTAAGGGCACCTTTGTGATCTTTATTTATTTATTTATTATATTCTTTATTGTACACCTAATTACGTTAGCTGCAATCGGAGGATTTAAAAAAAACCAAAAATGAATTTACTTAATTTATTTTAAAATAAAAGAATTACATTAATTATCGCTAAAATTAGCCTAAGTGCCTATTCGAAGTATGAATATGGAATGGAATTTTACAGAGTTACAATAATTGGCTAAACTAGGTCCGTGCGTCACAAAGTGCTATCTCAGCTCGGTGTTTCCGTCGTTCGTTAAATTTGCATCGTATGATTCTATACTAAAAGTGTTGAGTGCTGAGTTGGCGATTCCCCTTATGCAGCTGCGTGTAACATCTCCACCCGCAGATCAGCAACTATTTGAGAACTTCGAGAGAAAATGTTGCTGGAACTTGTCTTCTGGGCGCGCGATCCTCCTCTTTTTTGTCAGGTTCCTCGTAAGTATGTCCCTTGCTGTGGGGCTTTTCGGAGCGTTTGCAAAACCATTGGTTGCGATAGCCCAGTATGGCTGTGATAAGTGCACCTGCACCTAATAATGCGATGTAGAAGGGTATGGTCGTATGGTATATGACATCTGATTGCAGCTGGTTGAGTTGTATCGGCTGGCTCGTCATGACTTGGTTCTGTATGCTGTGTAGTCCACCTAAGTTGATTGAATTAAGATGAACTTGGTTTAATGCAGCACCCGATGTCTCCGTGTCGTAGGGAATGTTCATTAGTTTCAAAGGTTGCCCTTGTATTACGTCGTTGTCGTTGATTATAGTTAATTCCTTTGTGCGGAGATAACAGTTGATAGGTATGGTAGCGAGGTAGCTTCCCTGTAGCAAATTGAAGTCTTCTCTCCCACAGACTGATTGCACTTTCGTTGGATTTGGAAACGATAGGACGTAATGCTGGTCATCTAATTTTTCCATCGCTTCTTTTTCCAGAAATACTGTACTGAATTGGCAGGAACTCTTGAGGGCTTGATTCGTGATAAGTTCCTGTATGCAGTCCGTTTTTGTTCGTATTTGATGGGTTATTTCCTTTTCACAGAGATACCAGTTACTAAACTTCGAGCATTCTGCTTCTATGTACACGAAAGAGTCGCCATTAGTTGCTATAAAGGGATAGGTAGGGATAAGGGCTTGACGGTTTTTGTTGGGTACTATAGATAACTTATATAAATCATAGACGATTTTGGAAATTATAGGAAATCTGAAAATTATAACTATCTGGTTTTCATTGAAATATGATCCAGGCTGGATAATGTCGTAATATTCTCTGAGCTCCAGGTTCAATATCTCGTCCTTACTGTATATTTTTTCTAACCTATTTACCATAGATCTAAGTGTATCTACATCTATCATAGAATGAACAGTACTTGATGCGTGTATAAACGCTAACATATTTTCTATTCTAACTAATTCTAATCTTAAGTCTTCTACATTTTCACTTATTATAGATATGAGCTGACCAAACTTTGCATAGGCTATTAAGTTACCTGTTGTATAAGTTTGATTTAACAATAACTCTAAGGTGCTATTGATTTTACTTTGATTTTCAACTAATTGTATTAGAACGCTGTTATGCTTAGACATCCATTCTTTGCTGAGACTAATGTGATTGTTAAATTCACTGACTAACTTATTGTTATTGACCTGTAGAATTTTGATGGCATTTTCGTATTTTAAGGCATCTGTGTAATCTAGATTTCCAGTTATGCTCTTAATTACTGAACCAAGACTGTCTACTAGACCTCTCTTTACACGACCAGGCTCTAAGGATTTTAACTGATTAGATACTTTGCCAATTTTGTTAGTAAGATAACTAATTTGGAATTCAAATAGCATATAAGTGTCATTACTAAGCCGACTTTTGTATTCTGATATCTGGTATTGTAGTGTTGTTATTTGATTTTCAATGTTCCTTAGATTCACGTACTGAAGAAATGTATGATGATGAGTGGTCATTCTCGTTGATCCAAGTTTATACGGTAGTAAGCCAGGTCCATTGGCCAAGCTTTCAAGTTTTATCTCTGATGACCGGGTCTCGCGAAGTACCAGCAATAGTAGAATCCTGCAACAAGTTAGGTACCTTAGGGCCTCTTTTTAATCTGTTTTTGGCTACGGGCCCACGTTTCTTGGACGTATAAACGTGTATGGGTAAATCGGCCAGAATGGTATCTTGAGTATACCGCGGTGCAGTTTTCTGACGGCTTGCAGAAGGGTTCTTAATGAATACCTGTTGTTGAGGAACGTATTCTATTTCGGATTCGCGGTCCTTGTTTCTATTTTCTATCAACGCAGTACGATTTGATAAGGAAGTTTCGTTAATAATTTTATAGACTTCCTTCATTTGCGCCCTATGATTATGAACGTACTGTTGTAATGATTGTTGGGTAAAATCTATGTCTAGAATATCGCGTGGATCAAAGTGTCCAGTTAGTAAATCGAATGGTCTGCATCTAGTGAAGCTATGTATTGAAGAATTATAACCAATTATAGCATAAGGCATAAGATTTACGATAGGCTCCTCTTTGTGTTTTAACTTTAATATTCTTATATGTTCAAGGAGAGTTGAATGGAAGCGTTCAATGTTACCGTTATCGTTAGGCGAATGCGGTAAAACTCTATGGTGGTTTATCTTGTGAAGGCGTGTGAATTCTAGGAACAGTTGATTAGTGAATTCCGTTCCGTTGTCAGTCACTAACGTTAAGGGAACCCCATGGTGGGTACAATATTGTAATAATGATTGAAGTACACTAATGCCCGTGCCATCTCGGAGATGGTATGCTTGTCCGTATTTGGTAAAAACATCTATAAATGTAACATACTTTTCATTGTGAACCGTGAATAAATCCATATGGACAATTTCGAATGGTTTTGTTGCCGGGGGTACAATATTAAACTGTGGTCTAATAGGTCTCCGGTCATATTTAGCTTGGCCGCAAATAATGCATTCGTTGATGAATTTGGTTATTTGGTCTTTCATTTTGGGCCAGTAATATTTTTTTGAGAGGGCTAAATAACATTCGGTTATTCCTCGGTGATTAGTTTTGCCGTCATGGTAGTGTTGAATTATCTCTTGCTGACGAAGATAATCTTTGACGTTTTCTAATTCTATCTTAGCTAGTACTAAGTTCATAGACGAGCTCTTAAATTTGTCCTGTATGACTGGTATGATGGAATACATGGCAAGAGGTGGATTTATTAATATACCGGTCTTTACTTTCGGATTTACATACTCTTTGATGGCATTGACTACATCTTGTTCTAGCATAGATGATGATATCTGGACTGCTATGCGCGTGTGAGTTTCGAATGGCTTGGTAACTACTGGTTTGCGTTTGACATCTTCTACTATCGTAAAGCATAGTTGTCTATGAAATCTGTTAAGGGGTTCATCTGTGATTGGGACTTCTAGTATGGGATTTTCGTGACTGGTGTGTACGGTGGCAGTGGATGAGTTCGTAGGCATCGGGTTTTCTGATGGGTTAGGAATCAAAGAACATAATTCATCTATTAAAGTGTTAGTATCTTCGTTGTGAATCTCCACTCGAGATAAGGCATCGGCATTCGTATTAGATTTACCTTTCTTATAGATAACGGTGAAATCGTATTCACTAAGTTTCAGCCTCCATCTAGTCAATCGCGAATTAGGTTCTTTAAGGTTCATCATCCACTGTAGAGGTTTATGGTCTGTCAGTACTTTAAATTTACGACCAAACAAGTACGGTCTAAAATACTTGGTGGCCCAAACTATGGCGAGGAGTTCTTTTTCTATGGTACTGTAGTTAAGCTCACTTTCATTCAGGGTTCGGGATGCAAAACACACGGGTTTGTCGGAACCTACGGGTCCTTGAGATAGAATGGCACCAATGGCAACGTTTGAAGCATCTGTCGTCAGTATGAATTCCTTATCGAAATCGGGATACTGTAGTATAGGGTCATTTGTTAAGAGAGTCTTGCACTTTTCAAAGCTGCTTATGTACTCGGAATTTAATACAACTTTTCTACCTTTTTTTAAACACGCTGTGAGAGGTTTCGTAATTTTTGCAAAGTCCGGGATAAATTTGCGATAATAACCGACAAGGCCTAAAAATTGCTTAATTTCTTTTGGGGTCTTTGGAATGGGGTATTTTTCTATGGCATGAATTTTATCCGGATTAGGTTTTATTCCTTCGCTACTTATTATGTGTCCGAGATAACCAGTTTCATGCTTTAAGAATTCGGATTTATCCATTTGGATCTTAAAGTTCGATTCCCGAAGCCTATTGAAAACTTTTTCGAGATTGGTCATATGCTCTTGTAGTGACGTGGAAAAAACGATGATGTCATCAAGATACACCAGGCATATGTCATTCTGAAGACCTCTGAGGACATTGTCCATAACCCTCTGAAATGTGGATGGTGAGTTCTTAAGTCCCATGGGCATTCGAAGAAACTCGAAATGTCCATGTTCGACATTAAAAGCTGTTTTCTGAATATCCTGGGGGTCCATTTCGACTTGGTAGAAGCCACTAGCCAGATCTAGAGTGGTGAAGTATTGGCACCTACCTAGTTTGTCAAGAACATCGCTAATGTTCGGGATGGGGTATTTGTCGTTAATAGTTTTTTCATTGAGCTTCCTAAAGTCAACTACTAAACGCCATTTTTGCTTGCCCGAGGCGTCCATTTTCTTGGGGACCACCCAAATGGGCGAACTCCATGCTGAATCTGAAGGTTTTATTATTCCCTGATCTAACATTTTTGAAATCTGTTCCCTAACCTCCTGACGATGAATGAATGGGTATCTATAACTTTTTGTGTAAACCGGGACCTCGTCTATAGTCTTAATACGGTGTTTTATTCGATTGGTAAATGTTAACGCTTCGCCTTCTATGTAAAACACGTCAGCATATTTTGAGCAAAGAGTTATAAGGTTGAGTTTCTCTTCCTCGTTTAAATGATCTGTTCGTAATCGCGTTGTCACTTCTTGAACTCGCGTGGTGCAATGTTCGGTGCGCGTGCACTCGATATTAAATAAACTTGCGTGCACTGGTCGGTCAAGTGATATTATAATATCATTCGGGCTCGTATTTTCTATCTCTAAGTAGCCGCGATTATTGTCGACAATAGTAAGGCACTCGCGTACTATACAGTTGCATATAGTCTGTTCACTAACTAATGCTGCACCATTTGGAGTGTCGATCGGTATTCTCACTAATTTCGAAGAATGAGCAGGTATTATGTCTTCATACAAGTTAACATTGCAGGAATTATACATACGGATAGGATTTGATGATGTGCGCGTTATTAACCTCTGATCTTTTAAATCTATCTTGGACTCCCATTTAGTTAGCAAATCTAAACCAATTAAACCGTCAAAATATTCATGGAAACGATATACAAATAACTTGATAAACTCTGGATCGTTAAATTCCGCGAAGCAAGGTAAACTTATAGAATAATTATTTCTACTAACCGCGTGTACATTGGTAACTTCAAACGGGTCGTAATTTAAGGGAAAATTTGGAAAATATTTTTCTACAGCTTCTGGACTTATAAAGGACTGGTTTGCACCGGTGTCAATTAGTAACTTTAAAGGTGGTTCTGATATTAGTATGTACGGCAACTGACGTTGAGTTTGGAGATTTAATTCTATTTTGGCTTTTTTGATTTCTGTGCCTCCTGAAAATCCTGACTTATCTGACATGGACCTGCCTGAGGTTCAGTTAAGCCTGTAATATTTTCTTGAACATTTACATCGTTCAAAGTGGGATCATGGTTGCACTCTAATGTAGCGAACGGGCTATAATCATAATAAGTGTCATCGTAATTAAAACAGTCCGGCTCGTAATAGAACTCCGTCGGGTAATATGAGTCGTCGTATGACGTGCACTCATTCATGTTCATTTCACGATTTTTAAAATAATTGGTTGGTGGCGGATTACCTGAATGCTGCCAGTTATGGCCAGATAGCATGGGTCTAGGTGTAAAATGCTGTACACCACTCATAGGTTTAGGACCTTGATTTTGATTTTGGGCCGGAGTGTTTCTGGGTGGCAAACGGAACATGTTACTTTGAGCGTTATATGTTTGAGGCAGCGCACGGAATATTTGCTGTGTTCGATTAGGCATGCGATGTTGGGGCTGCTGATTAATAAAGTTGGGGTTGAACCTAAATGGTTGTGGTGGTAGTTGGTGGGGTCTAGTTCCTATGGGATTGGGCCAGTTGGGAATTGGTACTGCAAAATGGTTATTACGTAGAGGAACTGGGTTGGTATTTGCGTGGGGTGTTACAGGGTGTGAATTCTTTTGTGTAGTGGGTTTTGAAAATTCACTACGTTCCTGTAAATACATAACATTAAGTTCTTCCTGTACATATTCAAGGGCCTTTTCGATAGTATCGGGACGCATGCATCTTATGCGGGATCCTAATGGTTCCTTTAAACCTTTTACAAAAGCCTGCATAGTAACCTTTTTATACAGTGTACGTTTCGCTTCCACTGTGGTAGTAATTGACTCGTGTAATGTTACATACGTCATCATTGTACTGAACAAAGTTTGGCATTCCTCGTAGAATTCCTGAGGCGTTTTATTTCCCTGCGTAGCTAAAGAAAGGTCTCTATACAAAGCGGTTTCATCCCGTTGATCTGAAAAGTTATTAACTAAGGCTGTTCTAATCCCTAGCCAACTATCAGGTATGCCGTTGGAATTGATGGTACAAGCGGCAGAGCCTGTTATTTTATTTAAGATGCCATTTAATAGGCATAAGTTGTTTAACTCGCTACCTGGGGTATTGCTAACATACTTAGCTACTATTTGATCGCATATTCTGACAAACCTAGTCAATACATTTGGGTTCCCATCGAACTCCGGGACCATACGAAGGGTCTTGAAAATTGCATCCGGATCATGGGCCATATTTAAGCTATTTATACTACTATTTTCACTATCACTATTTAAATCTCTACTGTTATCTATAGCACTCCAGCGAGCCGTACGAGATTCGGGCTCCTGGGAACTGGAACTTCTCGGGTGAAAAATCTTGGAAGTTGGGTGGTACTAGGACTAAGAAGGAAGCAACACAGGAACAATTCAAGTGTACTCACAAATTTTTCATCTCTGGTTCTCTCGTGAATCGAAGTCTGGATTCTCCTTCCGGAACTGCAGCTGGACCGTAGATTCGGATATTCGGCACCGGGGCTCGACAGCCACCCAGGCGATTCGCGTACGCGGATTTCGATATTAGAGATCCCTAAAGCTTGCGAACCGACCCGCGAATATCCTACCGACTGCGCCAATTACGTTAGCTGCAATCGGAGGATTTAAAAAAAACCAAAAATGAATTTACTTAATTTATTTTAAAATAAAAGAATTACATTAATTATCGCTAAAATTAGCCTAAGTGCCTATTCGAAGTATGAATATGGAATGGAATTTTACAGAGTTACAATAATTGGCTAAACTAGGTCCGTGCGTCACAAAGTGCTATCTCAGCTCGGCGTTTCCGTCGTTCGTTAAATTTGCATCGTATGATTCTATACTAAAAGTGTTGAGTGCTGAGTTGGCGATTCCCCTTATGCAGCTGCGTGTAACAACCTTTAAAAAATACATACAGAACAAACATTTTCAAGCACTGTGTACAATGGGCAATCTGTCGTCTTTATTTATCCTTCCTCTATTAATCGTTTTATGTGTGCGTACATAAATCGATTAATAAGCAATAATTACCAGTTCGTTGTGAAGCAGTAATGATTCGAGTCGTTTTAAGGCATAACAAAGTAGTTGTTGCGTAAGAGTTTCTCACTAGAAGTGGATCTTCTCCATGTTCTCCGAAGGTGATCGTGAGTGGTCGAAGCAGTTCGGCATCTCGTGTAATATTATTTAATTGAAGCCGACGCGGGGGCGGGCCGGAGTGGCGGCGTGGCGGACCACACTTGACGAATTAATGTAAGCCGGTAATAACACGGGGCGAGTCATTTATACGTTGTACCCGTAATGAATTATAATACATCACGCCGCACATAAACATGACACTCCTTCGCTCTAATACATAGTTTGCTATAACATCAGCTAAGCCAGTATTCGAGAGCTGTGCGGCGTACTGCGCCTGAACTTGGTACAGTGCTGATATTTTGCACAAAAATCTGCGGTTACGTTAGAAGAAAACAAGAATGCCTTATGCCCGAAATTCAAATCAAAACAGTCGGTAGCATTTCGAAACTTTCAATTCTCAGTTTCCATAACTAATTGCGTTTTAATCTACGAATTGAAGTAATTTATGTGGCGTGTTCATCATTATAATATTAACAGAACTCGATACCCACACTGCGGCGTATTTTATGGCTTTATGTCTTAATACAATTTTAAATAATTTTCATGTGTGTAGCGGAGGTTACAACACAATCAGTGGTCGCGAGACGCGGGTGGCGCCGCGGGGCGTCCGCAGTGCGCGTGTAAACACCACGCTTTAGTGAGTCTGCGCTAGAGATGTTTTTGTCTTTGGATGTCAATTACGAAGAAATAACGTAGTAATTATCGTAATAGTCGAAGTTACGACGCACTTGCGTAGGCGGCCTTATCTATCGAGAGCTCACACGCGCGCATACAAATTGACGCATTAAAGATGTGCGCAAGATTATAATCTTAATAGCTTTCTCAAATGAAGCTATATTGAAAATGTATGTGAACGACGGACGATTCGCTTGTACCTACTAGTAAATTAAATAATGTAATGTTATGATGATGTTTGTAGGCGAACTATCATTCTTATCTTGAGTTGCACCTATGGGAAATTAATTCCTATAATATACTATTACATTTTGATTCGATTCTATTATACTTCAAACAATACACAAATATATATTAAGAAGACACTCAGGCACAAAAACATTAGCACAAACCTGCGCATCGCGGCAACGTCTCAGATATCGCCGACCGCGACGTAGCGTATACACTCCGCTACAACTGAAAACTTTAAAATGCTTTTAGCAGATCAAATAGCCGAGTGTACGGACAAAACCAATAGACTAGCGACGTATTCGTAAAACTAATTTAATTTGGAGTATAAAAGTGGATGGAGTCGGACAACTCGGACATATCAGGCGATGCGCTAGTGTGCGGCGCGCGGTTTTGTCAACTAATTGAAAAACTTTTTGTCGCGTCGCACGACGAGGGTGCGCGATCGTGTTGTGCTGTTGCTCGTGTGGACGCATCCTTATCGAACGTCGTAATTAAGTCAGTGTCTTTGTTTACCCATTGTACCTCTTTGGTATTGTCCCTTTTTATAAGGTTGCCCTGGTCGACAGCACGAACTAATTTGTGCGCAAGGTAAAAATGCATGCTATCTCATCCGGCAACACGTGCGAAATAGATAGATGCTGTGATGTGCATTAAGGAGCTAGTTCTCGTACAAATTAGCACTTTTGCAAATTTGTTGCGAAATGGATGATGATTTAGGGCGAAAACGAGCGCGCGAAATTTTATTTACTAAACGACTATATGTATATTTTCGAAATAAAATTATTTGCATTGTTGAACTACTAATTTATCCCTGTGTGGTGGCTGTTTTGCAATTTTCCTTCTGCTTTTGGTATTTATTTCCACCCAAAGATGCATTAAAATTAGTGTTGAAATATGGAACTTTCGACGCTCATAACTTTCAAATAATTTTTTCTTTTACTTTTTGTTTCCATAAAGGGCTACATAATGATGAGACAAATTGATATCATTTTTTTATTTTGAACGTACATTGTCAATCAGTGGAGTAATCCCCAGACTACGTTTCTATGGAAGAATTATCGACTAGTGCAACCTTAAGCCAGCTTCACATAAGCTAATAGGTGAATAAATAAATAATAATAAATTTAATAATTTTCTTTAAAATGAATACCCAAGAATGGAAACCTGCGTCACGCACATTTATTAACAGTAGGTATATTTTACAACGGTGGCAATAATCCTGTTTTACTAATTATTTATTTATTATATATAAAGTGGCTCTAATTTCACCGCAATTAGGCACATAATGACACATGTTATCAAACTGTGACTTTTGCATTGCTATTATTCACAAGTGAGTTATAGAGTTTTTTTTTTTTTATTTATTGGTTGAGTTGCTTTGTTCTTAAAAAAGTTTCGATACAAAAAAGATCGTGGTCAATAGTACAAATGCAACACATTTCATGCAACTTCGTATTTAAATAGATAATTTCAAGATGTACGTGTTTAATAAATAAAACTTGCACTCAAAAATAACTTTTGTTTTTGTCTGTAATAAAGAAAACTTGAAATTCCCCATTTTGAACGTTGCTAAAACGCTATCCACGAAAAGCCAAAATAAAGAAAGCTCATCCTTTTTAGTCTATGGCCAATCGCCATTTTTAGATGCGCGCGCATAGGAAAACTGGTTAATTTTGCCCGCCATTGTGAAAAATTTTTCAAAACACTTTTTCACTGTTGGAAATGATTTTTTAGTATTATATTCTTCACAAGTGTGTTGAAAAACGTCGTATGATACACGTGTGTATTGATGATTACCGTCCTCGGCTCTCTTAAGACCCTCACCTAACGGCTCGGGTCTCAATGGCGCCTCAGCGGTAATCACCAACATTACACACTTGTACCATAATGTACTATTATTGTACACCACAAAAAAACATATAGGACAAACGTCCGTATGAGTCTGATGGAAAGCTTTGTATTGGAACGTGCATGAGTCGCAAACCATGACACATTTAATACTTTCCTAAGCCGTCGCAACAGTACGCGGTGATATGCGCACTACGCATAGTACGCACGTACGAGTGCGCGTATCATTGCACGCCACGTGTTATTGCACACCGCGTATGATTGCACGCGCGTATGCATTTAATTCGCGCCGGATTTTTGGAATGGCGCCTTATTTTATTGTGAAGTGCGATACGCCGCTTAATTGGATCGCTCGGCATCACCCGCGGCGCCGCCCGCATTCGCCATAAAGATAACTTACTGCGGGATATCCCGCACATTTTCATATTTTTCAACGCAACCCTTTGTTTTAATTGCGCGTCCATTAATACGAATCACTTGATCGATGACGCTGTATTAATAAAGTCGCTTCTGTTGTGACTGTGTTATCGGACGCCACTGGAGTGGAGTGGAGTGGAGTGGAGTGGGATCTGACTTCGTTATGTTAATGTCACTCTCGTTTGAGTTCATTGCTTGTTATAGCTTGTTTCACCACTGGTCGACAAGGTAATTATTGCTCTCTGATATGAAAATAATGTGTGTGGATAGGTAGTTATTTCTTCATTCCTCTTTAAGAAGTTAACGTAGAGTGCTATTTTAAAGCATCAGTAAGTATTGTTATGGTAGCAGTGAGCATTGTTGTAAGACAAACAAACAATCCTCCTTGCTCGGCGGGTCGCTGGGGCACGATATATTAAATTCCTCGCGGTCAGCTATTTACTCATTACTGCCGCGAGGGGGCGCCTCCAGCAACTACCAAGAGACGCGACGCACTAAGTGATACACTGACCATGCCTGACTTTACACAGCCAAAATTCTAAGGATTAGTTTCATTGGTAACTTTTTTTTGCACAAGTGTAAAGGACCTGGTATTTTTACAGCGAATCATGGACAGAGAAGAATATAAAGTTAATTATAGTAACGGCTACAACTCGATTTCAACAATATCTTCTATTTCGTTGGCAACCGTGTGTCACAATCTAGGAAACACTAAAGTAACCCCCGCCGGCTCTAAAAGCTCACTCTGCAGTACACACTCTGTGTTGTACACTTGTACGTAAACATAGAAACAATGAGCGGTCCTGTGACAGATTGGCGACATTTGTCGAGCGCCGGCGACCGACGCGGCGACGCCTGACTTCTGACTGAATGGCCACCCCGCTTCGCACTGCAAGCGTGGTAACACCGACAAAATTACTTGCCCTTATCCTACACCTTAAGGTAGGTTATCTAGTGTAAGAATAGTTGCTATTTTGGGTAGAAAGTACAAAAACGCACAAAATGCCAGTGACCTTAACCTTAGGAGTTTAATCATCAACACAGGTAGGTGCCTAAGTAATTGCGCACAGTTTAACAAAATTAGCGCGTTACTCTTGGAATGCGGCTCGATCGGTATCTTTACACAAAGTAGGAACATCCTACATTAATCTATGTAAAAAATGCAAAGAGCATTCATGTTAAATAGTGCAGTCCATGCAATTTATTTTATTGCCGGTACGTTTTTTATCGATTAATGCGCGTAATGCAGGAGAACGTTAAGGGCCATCCACCGCTGTAGTGCCGTAAAACGGTTCCTTTCTAAAGCATACTCCTTAGTAACGTCTAGGTTAAATGGTTTGATAAAATATATATTTATTATTGATTCATGTACATAATTTGTGAAACATGGTTTTAACGTATATGTAACTAATAGGTTTGCTTTAAAAAAAAAATTACAATACGATATTGTTTTGCTACTTTTGGATACTCCTCCCAAACGACTTGGATTTAAAACATATTAACACAGAAAAATTGATGGCTAGAATTTCTTCATGACTGAAATAGCAAATCAAAGAATATTTTGCAAACAAATCTGTTCAAAAGGAGTTTCAATATTGATACTCTGGCTCCGAGCGAGCGCACGGCCAGTACTGCGTTAAAATTGGGGAATATAAACTCCTTCAGTGCGCAGTGCGTATCTATACTTCTATACTATAATATTATAAAGAGGTAAAGTTTGTGAGTTTGTGACGTTGTAAGGGGTTTATCTCTGGATCTACTGAACCGATTTTGAAAATTCTTGCACCGGTAGAAAGCTACATTATTCCCGAGTGTCATAGGCTATAAAATATTTTCAAAAAAAATAGAGATCCTTATGCCCTTGCCCCAAGGTGGCAAAATGTTGTCTGTAAAATACATTATTTGGCGTGCGCTGAGAAAACTATTGATGATAGATACAAATTAGTAGGTAGGGTAGGTAGGATAGGCAGGTTAGGCAGGGTAGGCAGAGTAGGCAGGGTAGGCAGAGTAGGCAGGGTAGGCAGGGTAAGCAGAGTAGGCAGGGTAAGCAGAGTAGGCAGGGTAGGCAGGGTAGGCAGGGTAGGCAGGGTAGGCATGGTAAGCAGAGTAGGCAGGGTAGGCAGGGTAGGCAGGATAGGCAGGGTAGGCAGGAAAGGCAGGGTAGGCAGGAAAGGCAGGGTAGGCAGGGTAGGCAGGATAGGCAGGGTAGGCAGGATAGGCAGGGTAGGCAGGATAAGCAGGGTAGGCAGGATAGGCAGGGTAGGCAGGAAAAGCAGGTTAGGCAGGGTAGGCATGGTAAGCAGAGTAGGCAGGGTAGGCAAGATAGGCAGGGTAGGCAGGCAAGGCAGGGTAGGCAGGGTAGGCAGGGTAGGCAGGGTAGGCAGGATAGGCAGGGTAGGCAGGGTGGGCATGGTAAGCAGAGTAGGCAGGGTAGACAGGGTAGGCAAGGTAGGCAGGGTAGGCAGGAAAGGCAGGAAAGGCAGGGTAGGCTGGGTAGGCAGGATAGGCAGGGTAGGCAGGAACGGCAGGGTAGGCAGGATAGGCTGGTTAGGCAGGGTAGGCAGGATAGGCAGGGTAGGCAGGGAAGGCAGGGTAGGCAGGATAGGTAGGGTAGGCAGGGTAGGCTGGGTAGGCAGGGTAGGCAGAGTAGGCATGGTAAGCAGAGTAGGCAGGGTAGGCAGGGTAGGCAGGATAGGCAGGGTAGGCAGGGTAGGTAGGACAGGCAGGGTAGGCAGGAAAGTCAGGGTAGGCAGGGTAGCCAGGGTAGGGGCAGGGTAGGCAGGGTAGGCTGGGTAGGCAGGGTAGGCAGGGTAGCCAGGGGTAGGCAGGATAGACAGGGTAGGAAGGGTAGGCAGGGTAGGCAGGGCAGGCAGGTTAGGCAGGGTAGGCAGGGAAGGCAGGGCAGGGGCAGGGCAGGCAGGGTAGGCAGGGTAGGCATGGTAGGTAGGATAGGCAAGGTAGGCAGGGTAGGCAGGGTAGCCAGGGTAGGTAGGCAGTTGACGGGAGCGAAGCCCCGAGGGTCAGCTAGTAATATATAAGGGACTACATGCAGAGAAAACAAACTTTTTCTACGGTCGTGTCTGCAGCACACGAAGTTTGGATACACAGAGTGGTGCACTCATTCGTACGAATCGTTACTTCATTATTATTACGTACCTACTGTTGACACTTGAAGGTCAAAAATTGATGCTGAATTGTATGTTGTAAGGACACATCGCAGATTTATTGGTCGTCTCGTCGCAGAGTTGTTCTCCCAAAACGTCTGCTGTGTGCATGGGCCTTAAGTGCGTGTAGTTAGTGGCTGCGTGCGGTTATTAGTCGCATGTCGCGGTAATGGCGCTGCGTGTCGGCATGTCGCGACCGCGAGTGCGCTCGGCTGCTGCGAGCGTATTCCATCAATACTCCGGCGCAAAAAGTGGTTAATCACGATCATTTATAAATAAAGTAATGTTCATTGCTTCAGTGCTTGAACACAAAATCTATACTTATCTATGCTAATATTACCTATAAAGCTGAAGAGTTTGGTTGTTTGTTTGTTTGAACGCGCTAATCTCAGGAACTACTGGGTAGAATAGAAAAAATATGTTTGTGTTGGTTAGTCCATTTATCGAGGAAGGGCTATATAACATTACGCTACGACCAATAGGAGCATAAATGAAAAATGTTCTACACTCGTAAGCTTAAGGTTGCCCTAGTCGACGGCACGAACTATTTTGTGCGCAAGGTTAAAATTCATATGCTATCTCATCCGACAACACGTGCGAAATTTTATAAACAGACCTTTGGGAGTCGAAAAAACGACAAAATGTTTCTGTTCAAAATAAAATTATTTGCATTGTTGAACTACTAATTAATCCCTGTATGGTGGCTGTTTTGCAATTTTCCTTCTTCTTATGGTATTTAAGATGCGTTAAAATTAGTGTTGAATTAAGGAACTTTCGACGCTCATAATCAAAATCAAAATCAAAAAATCAATATTTTTTATTTCACATAGGCCTACATGGGCACTTATAAAACGTCGACAAAAGGTGCATGGTTCGGGTTGGTCGTTTCCTATGGAGAAGAACCGGCAAGAAACTCCATGGTTACTCTTTTAAAAATGGTTTGGTTTTACAATATTTCCATGTTACAGCATTAGTACTTAGACATGGGGGGACGACGTAGGCCCGACTTATGACAATAAGTCGTAAGAAACTAAAAAAATAAAATAAAAGGATTATATATTTTATAAAAAAGTTAACAAATGTTAACTAGCATCTAGAAGGCCTACAATGTTCACACATTTACAAAACAATCGGTAAAAGAATCTATACAAAGGTAAATAAAAATAGTATTACATGACTAAATTTAACATGTGGCACAAATTTTGTTATCAGTGCTGTAACTATTCTTAGCAAAGGGCTATAAAGATGTTTGAAAACCATTGTAAAAGTCTAATTAAAAGAAGGAAAGAAAAATGAGATTGAGAATAGTTAGAGACATCCACATATTTGTGCCGTTTACAAGTTACCAGGGAAGCTGCATGCGCAGAAGGAGCTAAGGCCAAATGTTTTTATCTTCAACGTAGTCCTTGATTTTATAATATGCTTTTTTAATAAGGATACGTTTGATGTAGTTTTTGAACCTTCCATCGGTCAGTTCTATAACTGACTTTGGCAACTTGTTATAAAAGCGTATACTGTTTATAAGAAAAGACTTGCTAGTTTTCGTTAATCTGAATTTGGGTATTACAATTTCGTGCTTACTGCGTGTATTTAAATTATGGAAGTCGCTTCTAGTTTTGAAAAGCCCCCGATTTTGACGGACATACAAAATACATTCCAAAATATAAAGTGAAGGTAGAGTCAGTATATCGATCTCTTTAAATTTTTCTCTGAGGGACTCGCGAGGACCCATTTTATAGATTGCGCGGATTGCCCTCTTTTGTAGGATGAAAATTGAGTCAACGTCTGCTGCTGATCCCCACAGCAGAATGCCATAAGACATAATACTGTGGAAATAAGCATAGTATACTAACCTAGCTGTAGCTACATCGGTTAGCTGCCTTATTTTCCTTACTGCATATGCAGCCGAACTTAACCTACCCGAAAGAGTTCTAATGTGCGCGCCCCACTGCAATTTTGAATCGATAGTAATCCCCAAGAATACAGTTTCCGTTATAACTTCAAGATTTTTGCCGTCAAGATTTAAGTTTAGGTCATGTTGTGGTACATTTGGTAAAGAGAACTTTAGACATTTTGTTTTTTTCGCATTCAGTAAAAGATTGTTAGCTGCGAACCATTTTGAGAGAACAATTAGACTTTCGTTGACATTTAAAACATCCGTATCTTGCCTATCTATTTTAAAAATTAGCGAAGTATCATCAGCAAATAGAATTATATCCGATAATTTGGCCATCATAAAAGGGAGATCATTTATGTAAACCAGAAAAAGGAAAGGGCCGAGAATTGAACCTTGGGGCACGCCCATCTTGACTAGAGACCCGGAGGACGTCGCCCCATTAACATTTACTTTTTGCTGTCTGTTTGATAAATAGGAAAGCACGAGATCAGCAGATTTTCCACGAATTCCGTAGTGGTGTAATTTACAGATCAGTGTGTTGTGGTCGACGCAGTCGAAAGCTTTTGAGAGATCACAGAAAATGCCAATGGCATCCTGGGACCTCTCCCAAGCCTCCAAGATGTGGCTGATGAGTTTTACTCCCGCGTCCGTTGTCGACCTACCTTTCGTGAAACCAAACTGTTGACTATGCAGGATCCCATTTGAATTGAAGTGAGACAACATCTGTTCCATCATGATTTTTTCATAGATTTTACTCAATGCTGGAAGCACGGATATAGGTCTATAATTAGAAGGATCTCTCTTACAGCCTGATTTGAAAATTGGTACTACTTTACTGTGTTTCATTAAGTCAGGAAAAGTGCCGCTGTCCAAACATTGATTGAATATGCCTGTTAGGACAGGAGCAATTGAGTCAATAATATCTCCAAGAACCCTAACGGATATCCCCCACAAGTCTTCAGTATTCTTTATATTTAGACTTTTGAACGCGTTTTTAATTGTATTAATACATATTGGTTTAAATTTAAAGATTGGTATGTCCTTAGTAAAGTTTTCTTTAAGAAGAGCTTCAGCTAATTTAGATGAGGAAGGAAGAGACTTCGTAACCTCTAACGGAATGTTGGTAAAGAAATTTTCTAATGTCTCAGCGACTTCTTGCCTATCAGAAATGGTTTGATTAGTTATTTTCAAAGACAACTCATTCTGATGGCGTTGTTGTATCTTTCCAGTTTCTCTATTAATTAATTGCCACACAGTTTTTATTTTGTTATTAGAAGCACCAATTTTGTTAATTATTATTTGAGATTTTGCTTGAGCGCAGACTCTTTTGAATATTTTAGAATAGTTTCTAACATAAGTGTGAAAAACTTGATCGGAAGTCAAAGATTTTTCGTAATATAAATTATATAAGATATCTCGGCTTTTTCTTATGCCCACAGTGGCCCATTCACTAAATTTCGATTTGGAATTGTTGACTTTAACTGTTTTTACAGGACACGTTTTATTGAATTCTTGGCAAACTGTTGAAAACAACGTGCCGTAATTTATATTGGGGTCGTTTGAATCAAAACTGGCGTTACAAAGGTTGCTAAAAACATTATTATTAAAAGAGATTAATTTATTTTTAGTAAGTGGTCTTAATCGAATTGATTTAGCTAGGTTAATTTTTTTATTTGACTCTAAAGATACTAGTTGACCAGTATGGTCTGACCTAACGCCACTAATTAAAAACGAATCTTTTACTTTACAATTAGTGAATACATTATCTATGCAAGAAGCTGAAGTCGCTGTTATTCTTGTTGGTTCATTAAATAAATATTTTAGGTTAAATGATTTAAATAATGAAATGAGCTTACATTTTTCAGGCGAGTTGACTAACAGATCTATATTTAAGTCACCACAAACAAAAACTAATTTATTATCTCTGAAAAGTTTACTTAATAATTCTTCCATTGTAATCAAAAACAATGACAAGTTTGATGCTGGTGGTCTGTAAACGCACAAGACAGTATGCCCCTCGACCTCTGCACATGCTACCTCACACAAGCGATCAACAGAGTAAGCAGTGATATCCTTCCTTTCCTTATATTTTAAATGACTATTACAAAGTATCAGGGTACCACCACCCACTGTGGATCTGTTGTACGCGCTGGCAACTGAGAAATTATTTACATTAAACAACATCCTATCTGGTTTTAACCAAGTTTCACAAAAACATAAGATATCCATGTGGTATTTATCTACTAACAATTCCACGTCTAAAATTTTGCCGGAGAAGCGATTTATATTTTGATGATACAGTAAAATATTACTATTCGACTTCTCTTTTGTCGGCTCTAATCGTTTAAAGAATCATCGTTTAAAGTATTATCAGAAAAACTGGATAATACTGTTAAATCACTAAACCTAGTCTCAGTTAAATTATCAATAACTGCGTGTATATTAAAAGCTAACAATGTAGCTAATAAATGTCGACTATTTTTGGGAAGAAACATATGGTTCCCAATCAAAACAAAATCACTAACAAAATTGTTGGTGTCAAAAAACAATAAACGGTCACTATGACGACAAGATAATATATGCATCAGGTTATTCAAACTAGAAATGTATTCATTTTCATGAACAAGTAACTTGCCAGAATAGGGCAATGCACATAATATTAATTTGCCTAATCTTAACTTAAGTAGGGTGTCAATACCATTAACTATGTCCCTTTTTGTTATACTAAGGCTATTTCCAATAAGAAGTACTACGGTAGTTTGCTCATTCAATTGTGTCTGTTGAATTTTATGGATAAGCTCATTAAATTGCAGTTTATGATAACAATGGTTCACTATTGTATGTTTAGAACGGTTATTTAACAAAGATCCAAAACCTGTTCCTAATCTATCAGAAAATACTAAGATATTATAACTAACATAACTTCCAAATATTTCCATACGGGGCTATATGATAATGATGAGACAAATTGATATATTTTTTTAGTTTGATCGTACATTGTCAAACAGTGCAGTAATCGCTAGACTACGTTTGTGTGGAAGAATGATCGATTAGTGTAACGACGATTGACGTAAGAATCATGAAAATCAGCCAACGCGTTTGTTCTTTGGAACGCCTCATAGGAACAAACGTACATACATACATAGACTGATAAACACATTACCCTCCTTCGGCAGTCGGGTAAAAATGGACCATGTTGTTCAATGAATAAATTTAATGTAATTTAATTTATACATAATTTTCATGGTTATATTGGATACCAAAACTATAAAGAGTAAAACAAAAAACTTTAACAAAAAAAAATAATGAACTCGCTTCTAAAGTATATTTTTAATCCCCGACGGAAAAAGAGGGGCGTTATGAGTTTGACGTGTGTTGCTGTGTATCTGTGTGTCTGTGTATATGTGTATCTGTGTGTCTGTCTGTGGCATCATAGCGCTTCAACGGATGAACCGATTTTGATTTAGTTCTTTTTGTTTGAAAGGTGATTATGTCGAGAGTGTTCTTAGCTATGTTTTAATAAAATCAGTTCAGCCGTTCAAAAGTTATGGGCGTTTTACTGTTTGAATCGGGACGTTTTAGCAAGATAAATGTGACGGGGGTTTGTTAAAAAGTTTTTAAAGTGTTTGCTGTAAGTATTTAAATCTTCAGATGTGCACCAAGCTTTACATAAATCGTTTAGAGAAATTAGTGTGATAGGTAAAAACATTGATTTTCTAGCTAAGCTATGAAAGAAAGAAAGAAAAATATTTATTTGTGACCCGCACAGGAGACACGAGATAAGCAAAACACAAACAATAATAAAAAATTAAAATAAATAACCCCGTGCGAGACCAAAAAGGCTCCTATCTCAGCATGTGCAACGATATTAAAAGGAAAATAACGCTGCGCTGATATTCTGATAGACTATACTTGCATGAAATATAATTGCAAGACATCGCCAGACCTTTGTTATTTATAGACCTCATTTATATAACACAATACGAGAAAAAGACACACACATACGTTTGAAGGGTGAATTGTAAAGTAGGCAAAAACGTTCGCAATCCATTGTCATCAAATTCGGTCACTCCTACTCTCAGCAGATGTTCATCTAGCAGTACTCTCCCGTACGTGGGACTACCATGTTATTTACATATAAAAACACACAATACGTCGCTGAGATGCCACAGCGCTTAAATAAGATCGCAGCGCCATTAAACCCGCGTCGCGCTTATTTAGCGCGGGACGCGACTTCGTGCGTGCGATTAGTCGCCACCGGCCACCGCCAGTCGCAGCGAATCACTTATCGCAGTCGTGCGAGTCCACGCTTCACGCTGCACACGTCTTATTCGTTTTTCATTGCATTGCAGAACTAGCCCGACACTACTCTCTGTAGTTTTTTTTTCAGCGACAAAAGGAGTCTCGATTATGTTATTATACAAGTAAAATTTCAAAATTTTAAAAACGCCCGAGCCATTTATCTTGCGAAAACACCCCGATTCAAACAGTAAAATGTCCATAACTTTTAAACGGCTGAACTGATTTTATTCAAACATAGCTAAGAACACTCTCGGTTAAGTCACCTTTAAAAAAAACTAAATCAAAATAGGTTTACCCGTTCGGACGCTATGATGCCACAGACAGACACACAGATACACAGCAACCCACGTCAAACTTATAACACCCCTCTTTTTGTGTCGGGGGTTAAAAATTTGGACACCTGTGTATAATAACTTGATGATATGGACCCCGTGGCGATGTCAAAGGAATTCCCTTGACATCGGCACGGGGTCTCAGCGTTAAGAAAGAAAATGTGGTTCAAATAAATCTCACTAGATGGCGCGATATGCACTGATTTGTTATTGAATATGTGTAAAATTATTATTTTTTTGGAATTGAACATAATAATTGTATGTTCTTGTTCAATCAACTCTCCTTCTAATTCACATTTCAAAGATTATTTGAACGGATCATTTAAAATTGATGCGCGGTTTGACCTAACAGATTTTGGTGCACAGAAACTGTAAAAACGTGCAAACAATACTATAAAACAAACATTCAATCTTGATCAACATACACAAAACAATATTCACGAACCGAGTAAACCCTTTTACTTGCAAGTCGCTGCTAACACCATCTATCTATCGGAACGGAACCGAACGCGATTGATGGACAAGAAAAACGCTAGTTACGTTGGCACGGTTTCTTTGTATGGGATGAGGCATCTGTATGCTAGTATTATATCATCTGTGACATCGCTTTAAAAGTAGATTTCCTTTTTAAATAAACTGAACTCGTTGTAACTTTTGATTACGTTCTTAAGTTTATTATGAGTAAGATTTTATGTTTATTTACTTCTGAGAGCAGTGGTGGCCTAGTGGTAACGGCCGCGACTTACGTGTCGTAGTTCGTGGGTTTTGTGTAAATTATGTCATCACCACATTCACCACTGCTCTCAAAACGCTGAAGGAAAACATCGTGAGAAAACCGGAACATCCTAGAACCAAAAATTCGAAGACATGTGACCACCAACCCGCACTGGGCCCGTCTGGTGGATTACGGCCCATTAACTCTCTCACAGCGAGGAGGCCTGTGTCCCAGCAGTGGGATCATTAAAAGGATGATGATGACTTCTGACAAATTGAATTTCATATTCATTTCGATGAACTTTGTAGTTTTCCTAAGTTCTAGCTCTGTGAAGTCCACCTGTGTCTCCGAGAGCCTTCGAGTACCCGCAGTCAGTCCGGTGCGACGCCAGCAGTATTACTGCGCCACTGTAAAATATTGGAGCAGTGTTTAATATCGCCGCCGGAGGATTATTGCTCCATATCTCAATTTTATTGCGATTTGTGCCCTTCCCAGCGCATCCACCCGCCCTCTTACCCCTGACCCGGTGGCAGTCGATGACTTGAGCTTTTTCTACAAATATTAATTTCTCGCGACTCACCACATAACGCGAGGAGCCGGGTTGCGCTCACCTGCGCGCGTCACCGCCTCGCGCCTGTCGCGTCAGGTGACGTGTGCCGCGTCATCGCCGCACGCACATCTCGCCAGTCTGCGAACACCGATCCACGCACATATGGCGCACTTTGCATATTATCTGCGATTTGATTAATGGTGTCTCGAGGCAGTGCGTCCGGCCGCTCTACTTATTTCTCCTAAAATATGAGGAATTATTTACTAAAAGATTTATTAGTTCGACTTCCGTGCTTAACTTCTCGTTAGACCGTAACTCTTAAGTGAGAGTTGACAAATAGCCACCACGTCCAATTAGTGGCACGGTGTCATACGTGACGTCACTGATGCGCGCCACCGCTTATAAAAAACTATATGAATGTTGTATAGCACCTGCGCTACTGACTTGTATTAATAGTCGAAGCTGTTATAATTTCACGACTGTCACGGGACTTAATAACTTCCCATAAAATCTCAATGAAGAGGCGACTTATTAAATTTATATATGGTTGGGATGAGACAAATGTTTGAGATGCAACGGATATAGAATGCTCGCGTGTAAAGTGGGTTTACTTGTAGCTCCTAAACGCTATCTAAATTCAAATCTCCTCTAGTTTGAAAGTGAATGTAGCAGCTAGGGTTTGTTATATTTGAGTTTTATGGCAATTAACTACTTAGCTAGTTCTTCTGCAATACAGAGGCACATCATGTAAAGAAGCTAAATAAACTTATTATTTATCTCTTTTTAGTTTTTACCATGATAATCATTTATAACCAAACAAAGTAAATCTCATGACGATTCCAATAAGCCCAAACACGACTAGGATACATTGTTTTATTTCGGAGTTCCAGTGCCTACCTTCCAGCTTCATCATCAAATCAGTTCGATGGTACCATTTATTTATTAGTATTTGCTTCATCATATTCGGTTAACTATTCGATATATTTATTTATACCCGTGACATGAGTTCCAGTGGCCATCTGTGTTCTTCTTCTTCTATCTTCTGGAACTGATGTTCCACTTCATCAAATGAGTTTTGTTGAGTGAAAATGATAGCATTGTTGATGAAAATACCAAATCCGCTATATGTATGCCTGTAATATTTGAGGAGTTACCTCGATTTCTTCAGGATCTGATGATGGGATCCTGGACAAATCTGTGACCGTGGGACAACATGGGAAGTATACCCTTTCAAAAAATAGAAGAATTTTCTAATCGGTCCTGGCGTCTTTGAGTAATCGGGGAAAATTTATAAAAAAAACAAAAAGAGATGTTGAGAACCTCGTCCTTTTTTTGAAGTCGGCTAAAAATCTAAAGCATAGGGATAATAGTTAAACATTGCGATCACTAACTAGCACAGGTTTAGAAAAGTACTCAATGAATTTTTTTACGACTGGAGAATGTAGGGTAAGCAGCAGCAAACACTTTGTCCACTCATCTCTAGACACTAAGTTAACGAGACGTTTAAAATCAGTGATTGACACATTCTTTCACCAGCTAACATTGCGTGTCTACCATCATTATATCTATTATATCCTCATATTTATAGCTAGTGGCTGCCTACAGGCACCACTTACTAGTATTACAGCAATAGTCGTTACAAATAAATATGACGGCGACAGTAATACTGCTGTGTACAATCAGAGAGCTGTGTGCAAACCTGTCCGGAGCGGGTCCTCACAGTGCAACCAGCTGACCTGCTGAGAAGCTGCAGCTGAGTTTACCAGCTGAGTGCCGGCCGTGCGCAGCGAGGATACAGAGTGAGTGAGCTCAGAGGGTTCAAAACAACACCGAATCGTAATCCTTCAGTACAAGTACACCCGCGATAATTTTGTGCCACGGTGGTAGCAACCTAGTTATTTAAAGTGATACTTCTGTAGTTTGAAGCGAGTGTGTGCCGCAGTGTGGAGTGCCTTTAGCGGCATTTCGCTATTTTTCGCCACCGGCCTGGCAGTCTGGCACATCGCCAGCCCAAGATACCGCGCCCGATCATTAAGTTAACGCCGGAATTTAAATCTTAGCGGATTACCTTAAAGCCCACTTTAATTTGTTGGAACGTTTTTGTTTCGTTCGCGACGCGCAGGGAGATGACATTAATGGCGCGTCGTGCGGCACTTCATCTAATATTAATGATTGGTCGCGTGTCGTGATGTATGGCTCCTTGTAATAAACACTACTGCACTAGTTCATCCGGCCACAACCCCCCTTCCCCCCACTATAGGTACTAACGAGCGCCGGTAATTCATGCGATAAAACCTACATAAGAAGCGAACTAAAAAGACGTAAACAAGAAGAAAATCATACTGTGCAGTCAGATGATACATATTCGCGAGCTGGCGCACCAAAACCAGATGTATCCACCGACTGCACAGCATGATTTTATTCTTGTTTACGTCTTTTTAGTTCGCTACTTAAGCAGTCGGGTTTTTGATTGTTTTTCATTTACTTTTTATTTTTAACTTTTTAGTTAACATTTTTAACAGATGTATATTCCGACTGCACAGCATGATTTTCTTCTAGTTTGCGTCTTTTTAGTTCACTTTTTAAGCAGTCGGGTTTTTCGTTTTTGTGACCAAAAAAAATAAATTTTGCCCCCGAAATGTCGCCCAAAATCCGCCATTCTTTTCTTTTCAAATTTCAATTTGTATATAGCCAGTGACATTCGCAGGGTTAAGAGGAATCGATTGACGTAAGAATCATCAAAATCGGCCAACGCGTTTGGTCTCTAGAACGCCACATAGGAACAAACATACATACATACTTACATACATATATAGACTGATAAACACATTACCCTCCTTCGGCAGTTGGGTAAAAAACGCTCCTGCAATGGATTTGATTTTCTTTGTCGTTCGCGTGTTCTTTTTTCGAAAATAATGACAATATTTCCATGCATGTTTAAAATTTTTTTATTAAGAATAGTGTAAAGTAAAAAACTTTTTTGCAAAAAAATACTACCGACTTCCAAATACAAAACTATAAAGTGAAAAAAAACTTTTATTTTTTACTTTTTTTATTTTTCACTTTTTAGTTGTACCTACGTAATAGGCAAGTTAGCAAGGTAACTATAACGCCAGAATAGATTTCATGAAATTTGTTAATAACCGGTGAAATGAGAGATCTGCGTACCCCTTAAGAGGGTACTGGCGTGATGTTATTTTATGAAATGGTATAAACAATAAACAGACATGCGATTGCAGCAATCCCGAGAGATTTGCCGTTATTTATTGAAGAGTCTGTTGTATATCTCCGAAGTTCTTCATCAGATCATCACCAAATTAAAATAGGACCCATTCGGAACATACTCTATCAAACAAAAAAGAATTTTCAAAATCGGTCCACAATTGACGGAGGTATATATAAACATAATGTCGAACATAGAAACTCCTCCATTTTGGTAAGTCGGTGAAATAGTAACACGATTTAAGACAGTTTTAATCCTTTTATATTTGTTAAGAACATCTTGACTCTACGCGGGTTTTTGGAGACCTTTGGCTTGGCGAGGATTGTTCTTATCAAATTACTGTTCTGTTATAAACAGAGTAATTGACACAGTTAGATTAAAGTAACAATACACGAACTTTTATTCTTTATGTGATCTATTAACAGTATTTCTAAAATATGATAGGATGTTTGGTTATGAAAGATTTTCCGCATGGTTGTGTGTTGTGGCGACATCGGTAGCGTGAACGCGTGCCTCGCACTTAATATTCCGGTGGCTTGTGATCCTCTCCTCACGCCGACTTGCGAGTGGGACTCGTAAATAAGGGTGTTCGCACAATAACGTCGCGACAATTATCCACGCTGAGCGGTACGGTACGGTGCAGCGGTGCGGGGAAGACATTGTATTTAACAGTCGAACAAAATGTAAATGTATGCAAATGGTTTCGGATCTGTTTGTAGCGAGACAAACCGCCGCCGCGCCGCGTGACTGCTGCTGTTTAGCGCGCCAACTCGCGGGGTTATCACTAGGTGTGTCTGGGTTTAACCCATTGTGCGTACGACGCTTACGACGTCAATATCTGTATGAACAGGAAAAAAATATTCATTTCTAAGAACATAATAATAGATAATAATATTATTAGGTACCTAACTAATATTATTTTCAATATTTTCGGTATCAGTTTACTTTCAACACTTAAAGTCGCAGAATGAGTAAATACCTAAATCTATATTCCACTTGTGAAGGCACAATTGACCAATAAACCTAACTATGTACATAAAAACGTTTGTAATAGTAGATACTTTGTAATTGGCTTGTGGTAGCGAACATTATTTTTAATTTAGATTTTAATAAAAATCTAGACAAATAGATGAAACCCTATCCATATCGTGACCCTTTAATTGGGCGATGCACGATGCACCACATACAACAGTGACACACATAATTACGCGCATTAACACCGTACAGCGCAACAAAGGCTAATGCACCGTACATTGCTAATGTTGTGCAGGTCAGCACAATGCCGGGCCATTCTCACTCATTGGCTCCGTTCTGTCTCTCGCAAACAGTATTTAGACAAATAGCCTCAGGATATCAGACATTAACGCATAAAATGATTGCCTATAGTCTCTCCTACACATACATAATGATGTCCTATCAAGCTTGTCCGTGCTCGCATGCATTATCGCTGAAAGCGATGAAGTTCAGTACTCGGATGATAAATGTCGCGACATTCAGAACTTGTTGACAAAATTGCACATAATCGCAACCGCTCTCAAGAGCCCACTCGACGGACATGAAACAGAAGACCCACTCCTAACAGCATGCTCGCAATCTCACAGTTACAAGCTGTAACACCATAACAAGCAAATTACAGCTTATAAAAGCTTGATGCGCGAAACTAATGACTTTATGTAAAATACCGAATGCATTAGACCCCGCTAATATCTTGAACGTACGAAAACGGATAATACGGTGACATTTAACGAACTTATGCGTTGCTGGGGCGAGTTGCCCTGGCAGAAGGGGCCAGCATATGACAGTCGGCCTTCTAACCTGCCTGTATCGGCGACGTCGTGCCCACCGCTGACGACACGTTGTGGAGCGGCGCGGGCAGGCCACGTCGGGGGCGGCGGGGCGCGGGGGGATGATATTAAGATTCCGCGCCGCCTGCCACAACCCCGGAACGCAATTTTTGCGAATACTTTATGCTAATGTTTACCGATACCGTATTAAGCCCCTTTCATTATGTGCGCGCACCCAGAGACGCGAACGATCAATTTGAATTGAATTTCGCTCTGAAAACAATCTGTTTGGACAAATTGTGAAGTTGGCGGGGGCGCGTCGTTTGCATAAAATAATACGTGGTCGAGTGCCGCCGCGTCGCCTGATGTGCCCGTCTATCAAACCACACGGTCTGAATGAACACGAGCTCACTGCACCGGTACTGACAACCGCGGACATATCACTATGTTGTATTGACACAAGTCCCGTGTATTTACCAACCAACGTGGTATGCTGACGATGTGACAGAGGATCGCTGTTTCATCTCGCGCGGATAACGCGATGTGAGCGCCAGTCCGTTAGTGTGAACTATGGGGCCTTAGTAATCTGTGGTATGGCCCAGTATAGCTAGACGCCTCGGTGCCAAGGATGATATTCGGTGTAAGAAGTATATACCAACTATAATGAGCTGCACGCAAAGCTACTAATAAATCTTTTACATCCAATAAAATTGATGATTTCCTTATCAAAAACTTTCAATCGAAATACCTCCATCCTCTCAGCACTCGTCAGTAAATGTTGCACACATTTTGTTGTGCGTACGGAGTGTCATAAGAGAGGCGCGGGGCGCGGCGCGCGGCGGTGGCGCGCGCTCTCTCAAGCCGGAACAATCACATTATGGCGCTAAACGCTCTGCTTTCGTTTACAGCACATTTATAGGAGATTACAAATACTGTTCATTTTAATAATAAAGTAAAAGTAAATTGAAATTAAGGCATTTTTGTTACTTTGGGTTATGTTTCCCCGTCTGAGACTAATTTTGATTACTTTATCTTGTCATGTGGGCTTACACGAACGGATAAGGAAAGTTTATTAAATATTGTTTTATATAAAATCGTTACAAGAAAAACCTGCAATAATGATGACAAAGAATAAACAAACCTACGCAGTAACCGCAACTGTTTGTGAAACTATTCAACTGTTTTGCACTTTTATGAATATCGTATGTTAATAAATATAACAGTTTAGAGCTGGCCGGGAGGCACGGGTTCACGTACACAGCACAGTGGCTGGTAGTAACTTCACACTGGACCGAGCAAATCCATTGAAATGAATACAAGCTGACAATATTATACAACGTCACCAGATTATTGGTACAGCTGGAGTGGACCTTCTTGTACGTAGCTGTTGTGCGGTGAAATACAATCAACATAATGAAAAAACTCTGTCCACCTCGATGATACGCCGCACGCAGACTATAACACAAATGTTACGAGTAACGGCCAACATATTCACTGCATTCTATGTCAATACTTCTTTCATGTAATACATATTTGTGTTACTGTAAACACGATGCTTTCGGTAGTCGGGGAAATAGAGCAAGAGCAACTCTAAACATTTGTGACCTTATCTACCGTGTCTAATATTGTTAGTAGCGATATTCTTTCTTTCTTTTCTTTTTTAAACGTGAGTAATTTAGCACAGCAAGCCTAAAACTAAAATGAAAAATATTTTTTATATGTTACTGTAAAAACCCGAAATACGGTCAATCCTAGGATTTACCGGCTTTTTACCAAGACTTACTGGTAAAAGTCCGAAATGGCTTTCACAGTAACAATAAATAATACATTTTAATTAATAATAATTATATTTTAATCCCGTACGCAAAATACGCGCTCAGACGTGGAGTTGCGGACACCAGCCCGTCTTAACCTAACCTAACCTACATTTTAATTTAAAATATAGAAACATATTAGAAATGTTTACACACAAAACAACTAGATTTTCTAATCTAAATCAATAAAATTGATATACTTTTTTTAAGTTCACTTGACCTGTATAGTAACTACCCATACAGTAGATACTAATAATGAGAAAAAAGGAATTGAACTCAAAGTATAAAAAAAAATACAATTTCAATTATATCAACAAAAATACTAGCAGATTTTTTTAATTGTTTATGTAAGCATTTGTAAAGGTATAATATTCTCTCTATTATGTCACTCTCATTTATATAATTTTGACGCAACGGGGACAACGGGCATAATTTTAAAAGTATATACCTATTACGATAAATTAACGGGGACAGCGGGAAGTAATTTTAATTATATTATTAAAATCCCGTTGTCCCCGTTAACGGGGACACAGATAACGGAGACAACGGGAATACATCCGCCAAACGTGCGCCCGAATATACAACTGTGCGCCCGAAATATTATGTTCTGGTTTCTGGTATAGTTTTACAAAAGGATTCACTTTCTTAGTTAGAATACCTTGTAACAACATTGTCACAGGAGCACGCCTCAGCCAGACAGTGCGACTGCTATAGAGACATGCCCGTCGAGTGCGAGCTCGCTGCACAATTTTTGAAATTACCCCGTAGGTGGCACGTATAGCCGCTTGCCGCGATGTCTTTATTTTCACAAAAAGAACTTGTTCTTTAATTCTTGTTAGTAAAGTCGTTATTCGCGTGCAGCTGGCCGGTGGGTGGCGAGGACGCGGGTTGTTAGCTGAGCTAACAAAGCGTTGGGAGCGCGCTAATACACAACGCGGTGGTTATGCGAGAAGTCGGCGATCGCTGCACAAACATACACTGCAGCTTGCTATATAATCTCAGCACTCAAGCTCAATCCCGAGTTGATCGAAAGACATTCAATTATCATTGTTCTTACATACTATCACAGCCAGCCTCATAACCCCCGCTCTGGGATCGAATATTTATTACACTTCCAGAAACAGCAACTAAACTACAATACAAGAGAAATGTTTTAATAAGTATGTGAATATATCCACATAAGTCGCGGGTGTGCGGCGCTCTACAACACTCAGCTCTCCACTGAGCGGCGCTTCATCAAGACTCGGGAATCGTACAAGTGCGCCACGCACAGCTCGTGGCAGAAGGTCTACTCTAGGTTCTTCTAACAAGCAATATTAAAGTAAAAACTGTCACATTTCAGTTAAGGCACCAAACCACCGTGAGATAATGAGCACTATTTGTTGTCCATTATCAGATTGTGGTACAGTAAAGCTTATTTTAGCTTCGCTGTTCACCGATATCCCTGGCTGAGTGTGGACCTTCTGCTTCCACTGTAAGTATAAGCGCTGGCATGCAATCGCTCCAACGAGCTGTGAATAGTAAGCGCCTCACGCTCTTACTATTGCTTTAATTATTGTATATCACTGTTGCGCGTTCTTTATCTTGAACTGAGCCAAGAAACTGTGTCGAGATGTTGACAAATGCAATAACCAATTTAATTTTGATCTAAAAGCGGAGACGTGTCTGTGCCGATTTAGTAAGTTTATGGGCGGTACTTAAACTGAATTGATTTGTCAAATAATATATAAATGGTACCAAACATCTGCACAAAATCTGTTCATCTGTCCTGCTGTCATTAACGTGTGTGTTCAAATACACTTTGAGGGACGGAGGAAGATACAAACCACTGTTAGTCTCAGCTGTATCCTCGTATAGATACAAACCACTGTTAGTCTCAGCTGTATCCTCGTATAGATACAAACCACTGTTAGTCTCAGCTGTATCCTCGTATAGATACAAACCACTGTTAGTCTCAGCTGTATCCTCGTATAGATACAAACCACTGTTAGTCTCAGCTGTATCCTCGTATAGATACATACCACTGTTAGTCTCAGCTGTATCCTCGTATAGATACAAACCACTGTTAGTCTCAGTTGTATCCTCGTATAGATACAAACCACTGTTAGTCTCAGCTGTATCCTCGTATAGATACAAACCACTGTTAGTCTCAGCTGTATCCTCGTATAGATACAAACCACTGTTAGTCTCAGCTGTATCCTCGTATAGATACAAACCACTGTTAGTCTCAGCTGTATCCTCGTATAGATACATACCACTGTTAGTCTCAGCTGTATCCTCGTATAGATACAAACCACTGTTAGTCTCAGTTGTATCCTCGTATAGATACAAACCACTGTTAGTCTCAGCTGTATCCTCGTATAGATACAAACCACTGTTAGTCTCAGCTGTATCCTCGTATAGATACAAACCACTGTTAGTCTCAGCTGTATCCTCGTATAGATACAAACCACTGTTAGTCTCAGCTGTATCCTCGTATAGATACATACCACTGTTAGTCTCAGCTGTATCCTCGTATAGATTTAGTAATCATCATCTGCCTGCCCTTATTCCATGTTACTTGGGGTCGGCGCAACACGTTTTCTTCTTCCATACCGTACTGTCCCCCGTCACGCTATCACTGACTCCCTTTTCTTTCATATCACTCCTCACACAGTCCATCCATCTTTTCTTTGGCCTTCCTCTCCCTCTCCATCCATCCATATTTATTTATTATTTATTTATTTATACTTTATTGTACACCACAAAAAACATACAGGAAAATTGTTCAAATATACATATAAACATATAATACCTATTATTATACCTATTATATTTATATACATATAATACCTTTAAACGAGCAATTCATGTATATATATAATAATCTGAATCTCGGTAACGGCTCCAAGGATTTTCATGAAATTTAGGCTCGCTCGCCCTGGTACTAACTCTTTTAGTCACTTTAACTTGAGGGACATCCGTGTGAGTGTGAGTGACCGGCCGCCATTTCATCCGTCCTGAGTTGATCAGCAGGCTTATTACGTATCTTTAGCAAGAGCAAAACGATAGCAATTTTTTCGCAATAATTGCTCTTTAATACAAAAGTTGTAGAGATGTTGGCGATATTTTTTTTAATAAGTGCATTTGACAAACAGCGATCCATTAGAAAATGATTGTGTAGGACCTACCATACCTACACTGCAGGTAATGCCGACTTTTATGACATAAAGCGTTTGATCGCTATCGTTTTGCTCTTGCTAAAGATACGTAATAAGCCTGCCGGTGTGTTACGTCTCGGTCTACCTCGTCGTCCCCTTGGACAAGCGAGATTTTATTTCTGTAAGTTGGTTTGTACAATCACTTTTACATGTCGATCATATTTTAAAACTAGATGAGCTCGGCGTTTCCTATCTTTCTACTCTGAGAAGAAAGGCCGAAACAAACACAGAGGTCACAGTCTCTTTTAAAGTCTAGACAAAATTTTGGTTAGATCATGGGAAAACCATGTAGACTGATGTCTGAAATGGACTTTTGACGAAATAACTAGCCAGATTAAGTTGCCCTGTCCAGTCGGTGCACGCATTCGAGTAGGCCGCATTAATTACTCAAACTGCCAGACCAGGATTAAAAATTAAATGAAAAAGAAAAAGAAAATATTCCACATAGTCTTCACATTTACAATAATTAAAATAAAATAATATAATACTTACAAAAGTAAATATTCTTGTTTTGCATCTTTCTTTGATGCAAAAAAATAATAGAAATAAAATTAATCGGAGCAGCTCAATCCCAAGCCTTTTTGTCATCAATGTAATCTATAACGGTATAAAACGCTTTTAGGCATAACTTACGTTTACTAAATGATTTGAATTTATTAAGCCATAGATCTTGTACGTGGCTTGGAAGCTTATTAAAAAATATTTTAAAAAAATGCTGCCGACTTCCAAATAAGAAAAACTTTTTAACAAAAAATCAAACCGACTTCCAGAACAAAAAACTACAAAGCAAAAAATAACTTTCTTTTCCGAAGTCCGAAGATTTTTTGTTAAAAAGATTTTTATTTTTCTCTTTTTAGTTTTGGTAGGTATCTCCAATTAACATGATAAACATTTATGGCCAAAGTAAGTACATCTCATGACGATTCTATACCCGTGACATACTTAGCATTTAGGAGTTCCAGTGGCCATCTGTGGTCTTCTGCATCAGTTCCACTTCACCAAATTATACTTTCTGAGTGCAAGTGATTGCATAGTTGATGAAAATATCAAAATCACTATATGTATGCCTATACAATTTGAGGAGTTCCCTCGATTGCTTTAGGATCTCATCATCAGATCCTGAACTGATGACTATGGGACCAACTAGGAAGTATAACTTTCAAAACGAAAGAAGATTTTTTGAAATCGGTCCAGGCGTCTTTGAGTAATCGGGGAAAATACATTAAAAAAAAAAGAGCCGATAAATTGAGAACCTCCTCCTTTTTTGAAGTCGGTTAAAAACTACAAAGTAAAAAAAAACTTTATTTTTGGAAGTCGGTGTCTTTGGTAAGTACCAATTTTTTGTGTAATGGACACCGACTTCCAAAAATAAAGTTATTTTTCACTTTGTAGTTTTCTTATTTGGAAGTCGGTAGTATTTTATTGTAAAAAATATTTTTTATTTTCACTTTTTAGATGTAACTACCTAATAGGCAAGTTCTTTAGTAATGTACCTATAATGCCCGAATATCATGAACCTGAACATAACCGGTGAAATGAGAGTATACCAAGGTGTCTGACTAACTCTAGGAACTCCGTCAGACCCATAAATCAAATCTACAATGCGTTCACGACGCCAATACAAAGGTAACAAGTTAGGTTCTTTAACAAGTACAAGGTCTCCGACTTTGGGAGGGTCTGTTTTGTCAGTCCACTTAACGCGCTGCTGCAAAATATGCAAATATTCCAAAGACCAACGATGCCAGAAACTTTGGGACATCTGTTGGAGCAACCCAAAGCGAGTCAATTGCGAAGATTTAATTTCCCTGAAGGGGTATTCCGGCAGGGCGTTAAGAGGCTGACCAATCAAAAAATGACCAGGGGTTAAAACTTCCAGGTCATTTGGGTCTGAGGAGATCGGACAGAGGGGTCGTGAATTGAGGACGGCCTCGATTTTACAGAATACCGTAACAAGTTCCTCAAAGGTCAAAATTGTTTCACCAATAACACGGCGGAGATGCGTTTTTGCCACCTTCACAACGGCCTCAAAAATGCCACCCCAATGTGGGCACACTGGGGGGTCAAATTGCCAATTAATTCCCATTTGCGCCATGGCAAATCTCAGTTTCTGTTTATCCTTATTTAGATAATTACAAATATCATTTAAATATCTATCAGCGCCATTATAATTAGTACCGTTATCGGAACGGATCAAAGATGGTAGTCCTCGGCGGGAAATAAATCTACCTAGCGCTGCAACAAACGCATCTGTGCCGAGGGCAGTTACAAGTTCCAAGTGAACCGCCTTGGAGGCCAGACAAACGAACACACACAAGTAGGCCTTGACAGCCTTGGCGTTCCGAAAAGTGTGTCTGGCCGACAAAATCCAAAATTCACTCTGCAAAATGGCTACGAGGGCGTTGCAACCGGCGTGTGCGTTATTAATGTGTCGATCGGACACCAACATTTTCACCAACGCTCCTCCTTTAGGGAGCAACAAAGGATGGCGAGTACCATAAGGCAAGTTCGAATTCCGCAGTCGTCCTCCGATTCGGAGCAAACCAGATTGGTCTAGGAATGGATTAAGACGAGCGATTGAGCCTCTCAAAGCTGAGCATTTCTTCAGGGCTTCAATAGTCTGGTCAAAGTGCTCGGCTTGTACAGCACGAACCAAAAACATCAGGGCCTCTTGGCGTTCATGAGGCGACAAAAGTGGGGATGACAGTTAATATTAGGGTTCCGTCCTTTACGTATGAAACGCCGAACCCAAGCGGTAACTCCCAACAATTTCGACAAAGAACTGTATCTGTCCAAAAGATAATCCAAATTATATGCAGGTTGCGTTTCTTTTCGGTTTACTCTATTCGCCACAAAAACCTCCAAAGTATGAGCTGAGGTGCGAAGCAAACAAAGAACGATCTCGCTATCAGTGCAAGCGAAAACGTCTGAGATATCAACTGAGCGACCCAGAGTGCTGTAAACATGGTGAAGGAGCCTAGTAAGAAGAGCTGCTCCAGACAATTCCGATTTAGGAATGGTTAACCGTGACCTAATAGGCGCCACCTTACTCTTAGCCATCACCAAGTGGACCTCTACAGAACCGGATGGACTTACAGTCCGTAAAAATACCACGGCCGCGTACCCTCGTTCGGACGCGTCACAAAATCCGTGGAGACTCACTCGACACTTACCAGCTGGTAGAAGGAGTCTGGGCAACGAAATCTGGTTTACATCCGGAAGGAAAGATACAATCGCAAACCATTCCCTCATCAACTCTTCCGGCAGAGGCTCATCCCAAGTAATATTGGCTAACCAAAGTTTCTGCAAAAACCACTTAGCCAAGAATATGACAGGAGTGATCCATCCATTGGGATCAAAAGTCCGGGCAACAGTTGACAAGACCATGCGCTTTGTCCAGGTCTGGGGAGTATCCAATTTCACTTGATAGGTGAAGACATCCTGGACGGGCTGGTACTGGATACCAAGGACGACAATCAAATTAGGGTTATTCACATCCTCAAAAAGGAGAGGATCGTGCTGATGCTCTATTGGCAGATCACTCAACAACTCCGGACTATTCGACAACCATTTACGCAATTCGTAACCTCCTGATTTCAGGATTCCAATCAACTCATCCCGCAAAACCAAGGCCTCTTCCACTGTAGAGGCCCCGGTGCACACATCATCGACGTATACGGAGTCTTTCAGAATAGCAGCTGCACGTGGATACTTCAACTGTTCACGGCTGGCCAACTCCAATAAAGTGCGGATGGCAATATAGGGACTAGACCTGAGTCCATAAGTTGTAGTATTCAACTCGTACACATAAATCGGATCACAAGGTCGCTCACGCCAAAGGATCATATGATAGCGCCGGTCGTCCGGATGAACAAGAGATTGTCTGAACATCATACGGATGTCGGCCACAAAAACAATCTGGTGGCGGCGGAAATTGGTGAGGATATCCGAAATGTCCCTATGCAATTTGGGACCCGAGTGCAAGCACTGGTTCAAATAAACTCTATTGGACGTAGGGGCCTTCGAATACCACGCGGATTTTACCACCCGGAGTTTTCAAAACCGCATGGTGCGGCAAAAAGTAATGCTCGATTGAACGGCAATCAAGATAAGAAGGAGACATGTGTCCCAAATCTTCATACTCCCGCATGAAGTCCACGTATTTCTTACAAAAATCCGAATCTCTACGCATTCGACGCTCCATTGACAATAACCTCCTTCCGCCTCCTTTCCGCTAAAGCATAGCAATGACCAAGAGGAGGACGCGCAGCCTGAAACGGCAAACGAGTGACAAAACGACCATCAGCGAGGCGACCAGTATTGTTCTGGTAATTCAATTCGCACTCTTGTTCAGCTGGATCGACTCTTGGAGCAAGTGGAAGCTCTTCGACTTCCCAGAAGCGCTGAACGGCGTCGGATATAGAGATCCCCACATTCAATTCTTGGTCCTCAATCCGCGGGGCGGAGCCCTTCAACACAGGACTCATGAAGCTAAAGCCAAAAACTGTCGGTATAGCTACTAACCCATTCGTCTGCAGAACCCGCTTGATCCCGGACAACCCAAAACATCCGCACCTAAAAGCACGTCTACGGGTCCGGGTACAAACCACGCTCTGGGGCCCGCGAGGGACCTTCAAATCCAGATTGGTCCAAGAGGCGACATTCCTCATCCAGGAATTTCAACAAGTCATCGAAAGGGGGGAGGTATGTGGCATTATCCCCACCATACCTGTGCTCGAAGCGAACCTTCAAGTCGGAAGGCTACCTTGACAGAACAAGATGAAGTAGCATAAAGGACCATTGGTCAATAGGTAGGCCCAATCGCCTCAAGGCATTCAAGGCCACCGTCAGTGGGTTGACCAAATCCATTCGTAGGGTGGCAACTTGATGGATGCGAGGCAATGACAAAATCTGCGAGACGTGGGCGTCCGCTAACAGCCTCATGTTCGCATAACGCTTGATCAACAGTTCCCGGGCAGTATGATAACTTTGATCCGTAACAGTTAGGTGACTGACTAAACCTAGGGCCTCTCCTCTTAACGTGGAGAACAAGTAGGCCTGCTTTTGACTAGGCGACAAGTCTGTCCTAGCATCCACCAAACTGTTGAACAGGTCGAAGTAGGCAGTCCAACAACCCAAATCTCCACTAAAGTGTGGCAAGTCTAGCGTAGGCAACCGTCCTAACAAAGCAGGATGGGTGGGAGACCTCGTCTCCACCTTCAAAACATCCTGTGCAGAACCCCTCAATTTACTGGTTGCCTCAAAAATATCATCAGAGAAACCGTAGAACTGTGTGACGTCTGCCTCAACCGCAGCGGCTAACTCAGTGTCCTCGGTGGACAATAGTTCCAAACATTCCGCATGATATTTATCTACCCTGGCCTGACGCGCTGGGAGTTCACTAGAACGCGCCAACAAAGCTTCTGATCTATCAGGTCTACTTATTAAAGAGGCCGCTGTGGTCACCCATCTCAATTCCGATCTAATCTTACAAGCAAATGTATTGGCAGTCATACTGTCAAAATGTAAGCAACGGTGATTAAATATTAATTAATACACAAAATGTTCAACAAATTAAATTAATAATGTATGTGTGTAACCAAAACAACAGTTTGACAATAATTATCTTACCAAATTAAATATCAAATAATAAAGTCTGTAAGAGAAACAACAAGTTAATTCAACAAATAGTACTGAACCCTGTTACATTTACTTAATTACTTTCCAGTACAAATTTATTATGGAACACCAAATATCAATTTATAAATTATCAAAAACAAAGCGGGTATGGAACACTAAATATCAATTTATAAATTATCAAAAGCAAAGTGGGTACTTCAAGAAAATAAATAATCAACACACAAGAGGGTATTCTAAGAAATGAAAATTATCAACACAAAGTGGGTAGGTTGATTTCACAATAGAATTCAATATTCAATTTACTTTAATAGTTAAAAACAATGACTTTAACTTGAATCAATTAGAATATTACTGTCAATATCAAACAAACTAACCAATTTTCTTATACAATTGGCAACAACACACTTTACAACAAAAACTTCTGTAGCGGCACTGAGTATGTTTATAATTTAAACAAACTTACAAACCCAAGATAGAAGGTTCAAGGTCCAAAAATAACCATGATTCAATTAAATACAATTAGGGAAGATTATTTAGTCTGCACCAAACCTATATTGTATACAACAAATAAACAAATTTCAATACAAAACTGTAACCTTCTATCCCGGAGTGACAATATTAAGTTGTGAGTTGTACACTTTATTTTAACAAATTGGAATGTAACTATGGGGGCTGTTCGCCTCTAACAGGACACAGCTAACTATGAGTGACTCAAAATGTACAACTTTCCAACCCAGTATTCTCAACAATAAAAAGCAAACCGACAAACAATACAGCGTTCACTGTGAACGAGTGTCCTAGCATATACTATGATCGTGGAATGAAACCACGCTCTGCTACCAAATGTTAAATACGGGTCTGCGGATCCCAAGCCAGGAGCTCATCACTGGGGCCCATTAGCAGCGTGCCACTCCTGGATCCAATCAGAACCGTATCCCACGAAACTGCCGTAACGCAGCAGTGGAAAGCTAGGGATTTGCTCCCTATTGGGAGAGATACTGGTACCTATCTCACAGGTGGCACAAGGGTTGGCCGGTGATATTATTCATAATTACCTTAGATTCCTGCGGTAGACTCCTGGGCGTCGATAAATCTCGTGCCGTGAGGTTAGGGATAGGAGAATATATATAATAAAGGACAATAAGGGATACACTGACGGCTGTCTGGACCGAAGAATCCGGCCGGCGTCCACCAGGCAGCACGTTTCCCGCAACGCCGATTGCGAACGGCGGGCGCGATTAACAAATACAATCCCCGAAATATCGCTCGATTAGGTTATTAGAATACAAGACACCGATTTTCTCGCGTGTTCAATTCAAATTTTCTAACTACCCTGTTAGTGTCAGCTGTCAAAATCGTTGACAGCCCACGGACACGGTGTTGCGAGTAAATATAAACTCGGGACAGAACACAAGGTGAACTGTACACATCTGCGTACCCTTTTAGAACGTACTGGCGTGATGTTATGTTATGAAATGGTATAAACAATAAACAGACATGCGATTGCAGCAATCCCGAGAGATTTGCCGTTATTTATTGAAGACTTCTGTTGTATATCTCCGAAGTACTTCATCAGATCTTTACCAAATTAAAATGGAACCAATTTTGGAATATACTCTTTCAAAATAAAAATATTTTTTTAAATCGGTCTACAATTGACGAAGATATCGGTGAACATACACAAAAAAATAAACATACCTAAAGCCGAACGTATAACCTCCTCCATTTTTGGTAAGTCGGTTAATAAAAGCGTATACGTTGACATCTAAACGAGCCACCTATTTTCTTGAGCCTTGTTGTAGGTACTACAAATTTGTGTTTGTTCCTAGTATTTATGTTATGGATATCACTGTATCTTTTAAACAATTTTATATTTTTATGGGTATATAAAAGATTTTCATAAATATACTGAGAAGGCACAGGTATGGGCGTTTCAGCGAGAGCTATGGGCATCTAGGCCACTCTCGGCAACCAGCACAATGTCATCGGCAAACAGCATACACCAGGGTTCCTGTATATTCGACGTCAGAGGGTCCGTTATCATCAGGAAGAGGTTAGGATTTAATTCCGACCCTTGGTGCAAGCCGACTGCCACACTGAAGCTTCTAGTATTGCTCACTGTAGGCGAACTTGTGTACTGCATCGACTGTACATCACTCGGATTAACTCTACATATTTTATAAACAAAAAATAGGTAGGGGAAAAGTGCCCGACACCCAATAAACCACTTTTAAGTTTGAAATATAACTGAATATCCCGCAATCGTTTGAGCGCAGATTTGCGGACAATATGCAACTTGCCACAATGGTCGTCGATACCCATAAGGGATACCATGCCGATGGCTGGCAGCCTGGGAACGGCTCGGTCTTTATTATATTCTCTTCGCAACTCAATGTGAATATTTTGAATGTCTCGCGTCTGGACTTGAAAACAGAATAATTTGATTTTCAGATGTAGTTTTGCAATACTGAATTTAGTTCGATAGAGGGGAATATCGTTATCCGAGCGCTTTCAGACACTTTCGTAAACACCTGTCTTCACTTGTCTGATCCTGACTATGGTACAACCTCCTAGTGGATATTTTTCTCTTATCACGGAGATCGATATTACCAAGGCCTCATTAATTAACTTCTAATGAGACAACATGCCCTAATTCAAGACATCATTGACCACCTTTCGTTCCTGTTACAATACACAAGCTTGCTTCAGAAAACAAGATATGAAGAGCACACTCTGCGGGACTGGTAGTAAACTGTCGGTAAATCTGAGAAATGAAGTGTGACGCCGCAGATGCAAATGTATGCAGACGACTTGCAAACACGGCGTGACACGCGAATATCGCCCTTATGGCAGGTGACGCAAGGTCGCAGGGTGGCGCGGCTGCTATTGACAGGTGGCTTAGATTCCTGCGGGCATTGTATGGCGGCTCGGTGAAGTATCGCGAACGTGTAGCCAAGAGTAGTGTAGTGTACGCAGAGAGGTGCGGTGTAGCTCTGTACTCTGTAGCTGTGGGGACGCGGCTCTTGAAAGGCATTCAGAAAATCCAGTTACATGGCAAATAAGACGTCGATCAAATATAAAATAACGTTGGTTAAGTTGCGACTGCCAACGCACCCGAGCGGAGTCGGGGCACAATCATATACCTACTATGTACTTACAGTGTTTGTATTGAAGATAGATCATTGTGAACCTGTATCGGTGTAATTGTTGCGGATACAAGGACACACATATACATTTAGAAAAAATATTTTAACGTTTTTAGAATAATTATCTTGTAGCCTTATCATTTCAGAAAAACTTCCATAAGTAGGTAAGCGTACAAAGCATTGCACCGCTGGCATCGCCACTTTGGTTATTAAGATCCTATTTTTTCGTCAAAGATTATTTTGTTGAAGATGAACAGAAAATAATTAATGAATAAACAGATCACACTGTTTAACTATTTTTATTTATTACTTTTTAGTTAACTTTTTTTTTCGAATTAGGTACATTTAAACATATAAGTGTTAAATATTTTTGAGTTCACCTCTTAAAATCCTTTAATTTGATACCCCACACGATGAGCTTGGATGATAAAAAAATTTGGCCCCCACAATAATATGGCGCCCAAAATCCGCCATTTTTCTATTTTGTAATTTTAATGTTGCCAGTGACACTCGCAAGGTTAAGACGAATCGATTGACGTACGAATCATCAAAATCGGCCCACGCGTTTAATCTCTGGAACGTCACATAGGAACAAACATACATACATACATAGACTGATAAACACATTACCGTCGCGCGTCGAGCTCGCGTGAACACGTTAGCAGTTTAGGACATGCTTGTGTTCTGTCCTGCAAGCCAACTGTTCGCTCACCTTACTGAGCGGGGTAAGCATGCCACGCAAACACATGCGACGAGAGATTATCATTAGAATCCCGAAAGAAATATCTCCCGTTAAACAGACCAATTGCTAAAGTTAAAATTTAAGGCCTGTATTCGTATTAAGTCGCACGTTTACGTGAACAGCGGCTGGCATTAGCCTTGAGTTGCACGACTGTAGAAGTTTGTCTCGACAACAACCTTCAAACTGGCGTTTCCTCCATTATAGTCCGTTTTTGTTTCGGCCAAACAAGTAACAAGTATTAGGCGAGCTTCCAACTATTCTGACTGGCGTGATCGCTCGGTAATGGCGGCTGAGACGTTATGTTGTAGTGACGTCATCTGCGGGAAGTTGGAAGAAGCTGTGAAGACGGAGCTGTTGGCAGTTGAAAGGGGATTTTTACCGTCAATAAGGATTCATTTGCGTCCCATGGAAACTATTTAATAAGTTACTTAGTCATTTAGATGTGTTATCTATGTCTCAAGTTTCATCGGCTCAGAAGCTGCCGCATAATTGTAAATCGGAACCGAACAACCGCAGTTTAAAAGCACTAAGTGCCTCGCGTTGTCCCGGGATGAGGCACACCTGTTATCATCAGCCGTTAATGAGGCGCCTCGTATTCACCCCCGACTCTGTCCACACCCGCTCTGCTAGCACACAGCCTACTTCTACCTTTCACCTCAAGAACAGCTGTCTCAAGAACTCACACAAACTTACAATGCTTTATAGTACTTTAATGGAAAAATAACTGCATTTTACCTGCTGCGGTGTTGTTCAGCTACGCCGTAGCGACTACGATCGCCGTAGCAAGTGAATTTTCTGTAGCACGTTGGGATGTGTGACCACGACCACGACGTTTAGTGTGGAGTGATCGCGGCGTGTTTATGCTCCCCTCCGACCAACCGACGTTATTTCATTAGTGCTCCACGACATTCAGGGTACTACGTGCTACGCCTTGCGTCCAGCGCTAAGCTGCGTGCTGCGGTGCTACGGCGCTACGACGCTACAAGACCGCTACGAGACTCGTCACGATTTAATTTTATTTAACTAATTATAAGTTTGTCAGAATGAGTAGGTAAACTTTAGAAGGGGAGATACATGTTATTTTTTCGGTTTTGTAAGAAATCTACATTAAAGTTGTAATTTTCGATCATAACATACTAACGTATCGTTGTACTCTAAAGGAAATAAGTTTCACGTAATGATATAACGTTTGACCGATTCGGTATAATATACGCGCTCTGCGGAGCTCCCGCTGTGACGCTGACAGTGGGAGCTCCGAATAACGCGTATATTTGTGCTGTTGACGATAGCTGATGTGTGTGTGTGTGTCTGTGCTGGATCGGGAGCCTCCGTATTTACTGATTTGTGCAAATCTCAATGAATGGCATATTATGAACGTTTTCAATAACACAAATCAACACCTAGATGAAGGTCTCAATATTATATATTGCAACAAGACATCGCTTTTTTTAAGACAAATGCGTTTCTCACCTAGTGTCATGTAAACGCGCCATTTTTTTTAATCTCACTGAGAGGTAACTCGCAAAAAAAACTTTATTTTCTATGAAGCTCAGAACTTAATATTTGCTTAGCAATTGCATAAAATTATGTCGAACAGAAGGATAAATACACAGTTACGACAGCTCGCTGAGTAGATCACTAGCTCATTGCATATAGTTAGTTAAACTTAAAATAAAGAGAAGTAGGTGTTCGGTGAATTGTTCATCACCTCGCGGTCACTGCGGTCAGTCGCACTCGCGCGTCGCCGTCGCCTGGTCGTCTGGAGCAGTTATGTCTCCTTGGCACGCGCGGCGCCTCTGACCCAAGGATAACGTGCCACTGACTTGTGACAAGCAAGCTGTCATTAATTTGCAGACGCTCTGTGTAAATACCTCAAATATCATGTAACTGCGACTAAGAAACAACCAAAACATTCCAAAATTGTAAATCCTCTTCTAGGTTATAAGAACCTGGGCAACGGAGCTTTGCTCGGGTGATAATAGAAAAAACGACGTTTTCTAAAAATGAAACCTAGCTAGATCGATTTATCGCCTCCGAAACCCCCTACATATTAAATTTCATGAAAATCGTTGGAGTCGTTTCCGAGATTCAGATTATATATGTATATATATACATACATATTATATACAATAATTGCTCGTTCAAAGGTATTAGATAGATATAGAACATGTTCAAATTGATGACGCATCTCACTGAATATCCTACAAACATAGCTTTTAAAGCTATGTTTGTAGGATATTCAGTGAGATATACCATTAAATAAAATTTGACCCGTCAATATTTCGTTCAAGCTTTTTGATCTACGCGAACGATTTCATTACTTTAGTGCAACTCACAAGAACTCCGTGAATATAGATGGGCGTTATTTCTTCATTTGGTAACGTTTGGGGGTGAGCTGTAACAACAAGGCGCGGCGTGTGTTTGTTACGAAATATTAACGTTGATGGCGCACGATGTAAATATGCAAATGTTGTACCAACAGTCGGATATACACTCCGCGCTCGCGATTCCAGTTGGGTTGCAATTACCGCGGATTGCGCTAAGAAGCTGCGACCGTATGCAGATGAACGCGCGGTCACGCGGTCACGAGAGTTGCGAGAGCCGTTTCGTCAGCTGCAGGTGTTGCGTAGACGCACTACGCAACACCTGCATATAGAGCGAACAATAACAATGTAACTTATAGTAGTCGTATGTACTTATAAGGTCTCAATATAAAACAACAAATTTGTGTGGTTAAATTATACTGTTACATACTAATGAATATGTATGTTTGTTGCAGGTACTTATCCCTATCTTAACTCCCGATCGTTCTACGGTATTCGGTGAGAAAACTATTTCAGACACGTTAGTAATTTGTGCCACGAACAGACTGGACGAGCCTTATTCGGAATACCTGAGTGATAAGTAATGCACAGGTTTACTAATAGTGCTCTATTCAGTCTATTGAAGCCGTGGAACTGGATCACAAATTATTGCTATTTTATAGATAGTGGCCAGCGTTCTTTCGAGTTTTGCAATAGACACAGCGCTACCAACAGATTTCATACAAATTATACCGTGGCGCGCGGCGTCACCTGTCAGCCAGTAGTCGCGCTGTCACCACGTCACTGTGACATCATGCAGTACCCCGCTGGGCTCCTGGGCCCCGGCGCGCGCACTTTTCGTACTGTACATGCAATGCCGAAGATATTACGCAACGCAATAATCTATTGGATTAAATTAAACTTCCCGTCAGCCACTATCTAGGGGATAGAAATTTTATTTTGATTACGTATTTATAATTTATAAACACAAGAGTCGAGTGGGAACGATACATCGAGCAGTAATACACCAGTGTTGCTTCTGTTTCCCTCCGGCGGTGGTACTTTTTCCACTGTCCCATCCAACTGATTTCGACGACATTTGCTGTATCGCCTATTATATTTAGCCTATAGATAGACTGCAGTAAAATTACAAAATTTAAAAAACCCCCGACACATTTATCTAGCGAAAACACCCCGATACAAACATTAAAACGCCCATAACTTTTGAACGGCTCAACCGATTTTATTCAAACATAGCTAAGAACACTCTCTAAGAAGTCACCTTTTAAACAAAAACAAACTAAATCTAAATCAGTTCGTCCGTTTAGGCGCTATTAGAATCGGGGTGTATTCGCAAGATTTCGTGTCATACATAATTACGTGTTCTATAGATTGCCGATCGAAGCGTATCTACTATGTACTAGATAAATTATGTAGCATGAAATAAAAATGTGCCGGGGGTTCATGAAATTATGAAATTTTACTTGTCGCAACATATCGTGTCATAATTACGTGCTCAATAGATTGTCGATCGAAGCGTATCTACTATGTACTAGATAAATAATGTGGCATGAAATAAAAATGTGTCGGGGTTTTTTTTAATTTTGAAATTTTACTTGTTAATTGTAAACACTCTGGCTCCGGTTTTTTCGTCTGTGGGACGTTATTAAAAGAAGTTAATCGTTAAGTTACGACTGGTCGCGGCGGATCACTGCTCGCGTAAGTTCCTGCCGTCGCGCCGTCGCTGCGTCCCGCTACCGGCGCGCTGCGCGGCCCCGCTCGCAGCGTCACTGGGGCGCGAAACTCGTCCATTCTTCATTCCACTTCAACAATTGATCTTTAGCATTTGAATCTACTTTTGTTTAAATCAAAAATTCCAATTAACTTTTTAATGAAAACCGGCCAAGTACGAGCCGGAATTGCGCGAAAAGGGTTGAATGAGTTGAATCCAAATTTATTTACGTTACGTATCCGTGTTTGGGTCATATAAACTTAGTTCATGTGTGTAACAAATTTCAACTGATTCGGTTCACCAGTATACTCTTAGCAAATTAACTGTGACAGACAGTCACAGGAGAGATCCTAGGTACCTATAAGGATGCCGTTTTTCCTCCGGACGCACGAACCCTAAAATCGAAGTAAATATGCCTTTAGCAAATTAAAAGCACATACCTACGATAATGCTACATTTATATTGCACAAAGCTCGACTGTACCGACGCGCCACGTGATGATAAGCAATTGTTTCAATGCTGTTCGTCCATCTGCCGGTGAGTCCGCCGCACAGCCGCCGCGCGCCGCGCTTCAGATCACGGCTGATAAGCAAGCCCCAGCAGCCGGCTGGGGTCACCCATCATATCTCACAATCACTAACACCGCTATAGGCCAGGGCCCGCCAGGGGTATACTGCCTCAAACCAGTTCATTATAATAATAGAAGCCGTTCATCATAACTCGTGTGAGCCGACGGGCGACCGAAAACTGTTGGCCGCGTTTTTGTTACAGATCCATAGTGAGAAGGGAACCCTATCTAAAGTTTGGAAGGAAAGTTGGCTCATTGATCACTTTTTGTGTGGCCTCCGCCTGACCCACACCACCTGGCCAAGCCAAACCTCTAAAATGACAAAAAATAAATTATAAAAGGATATAATTATTTTTAATAAATATAATGAAAGAAAAATAATTTATTTGCGCCAGGCATGAACGAAAAAAAATGTATGACTTATTTCAGATCTTTTAGAAACAATATTTTATGCAATCAACACCTGTCCAGAATTAGCATCACAAATTAGTTAATTGAAACGATATTGAAGTATTGCAATTTGCAATGTTTGAATATTTAAATATTTCCGACTTAATACCTACGCATGTAGATAATATTATCTATGCACAAGTAAATGTGAATGCACAATAATCTTGATAGTTTTCTTGTCTACAGAAACAGTTTGACAGGACATGCTCACGATATCAGTAGATGGCACCCGAGCAAAGCAGGGGCGGATATGGACACTATATAGTTAGTGTAAGATTGGCATGGGGCGCGCGGACCGTGGCGCGGGTGAGCTCTGTAGAGCGGGCGGCGGCTGGCGCGACACGCCGCAGGTGCGTGTCGCAGCCTGGCGAACAACGCCGAGCTCGCACTTGCGCCCAGGGGCCCAGGGCTGCTTGACACTGCTTTACAAACTTACTTATGTTAAATTAGTAAGCCTCTCTCCATTGACAGAGCCTTATGCAAGGCAAGAAGCAACAACTTGTAATACTTAATCAACTTAATGATTAGCCACGCAGTTCCATTACAGTTGGTACTGCAGTGGAACGCGGTGTGCATGGTGGCTAGCGAGGTGTTGTAACAACAAACTTAACTGAGAATTCTGTCAAGTTGATATTTTATTTATCTCAACCCGGGGAGGTTCTCAGAAGAAAGCTGCAAACTTGTCTCTTCTTTCTCATTAAAAAGAGAGAGACAGTGCCGCGCGGTGCAGAGCGGTGCTGAGTGGAGCGGTGCGGGTGCAACGTGCGGATTTAAGTTTTAATTTATCGTTAGTGCGCACTCGGAATACAAACTTTAGGCATTTTTGTCGCCGCAACACGCTAGGCCGCCAGCTGCCGCACTACTCGAAACACTTAGTATTGCCCACGCGAGTTGATATTTCCCAACGATAAGTTGAAATTCAACTGCAAAATCTACGACGGCTTTATATGAACACTATGGCTCGATATTGCAGCACTTGTAATAAGTTAGTAGTGAACTGTTGAAGTTCACTACAAGCCGCCCCCGCCGCTCCGAAGCGGCGCATTAGCATCACAATGCTCGTCAGCGCACCTCGCCCGCACCTGCTCCGCGACTCGCACATACACACACGCACACGATTAACATCCGCAGCCTGCATACTTCCCAACCTATGTATTTTTAACCCCCGACGGAAAAAGAGGGGTGTTATAAATTTGACGTGTGTTGCTGTGTATCTGTGTATATGTGTAGGTGTATCGGTGTGTCTGTCTGTGGCATCATAGCGCCTCAACGGATGAACCGATTTTGATTTAGTTTTTTTTGTTTGAAAGGTGATTGTGTCGAGAGTGTTCTTAGCTATGTTTGAATAAAATAGGTTCAGCCGTTCAAAGGTTATGGACGTTTTTCTGTTTGAATCGGGATGTTTACGCAAGATAAAGGTGTCGGGGGTTTTTTTTTAATTTTGAAATTTTACTTGTAATTGTAATACGATACAGCTGTTAATTAGTGATCCCTGAAAAAGGTTGTTTTTATTATTATTATTGATAGGCTTGCGCTTAACCACTATCTCACCTGATCGTATGCGATTATCTGGTCGAGGATGAAGTACGCTTGCCATAAGACAAGTAAAATTTCAAATTTTTAAAACCCCCGGCACATTTTTATTTGATGCTACATTATTTATCTAGTACATAGTAGATACGCTTCGATCGGCAATCTATTGAAGACTTAATTATGACACGATATCTTGCGAAAACTCCCCGATTTAAACAGTAAAACGCCCATAACTTTTGAACGGTTGAAACGATTTTATTAAAACATAGCTAAGAACACTTTCGACAAAATCAACTTTCAAACAAAAAAAGCTAAATCAAAATTGGTTCATCCGTTTAGGCGCTATGGTGCCACAGACAGACACAGAGATACACGTCAACATATAACACCCCTCTTATTCCGGCGGGGGTTAAAAATATCGACAGGCTGGCAACTCGGCACCGATGTTCAAGGCTCTGTAGCCTAGACTAGACCAGTTTGTCATTTCCGATGAGCCTCTTGGCCCGTTTTTCTATTGACTCAAGTGCATCCAGCTGGTACTTGGCAGATTCATCCCAGAGATGAGACCAGTACTCCATGCATGATTGAACTTGCGGTTGGTACAAGTTGAGCAACAGTTCTGGCGTGAAGTACCGCCTGACCTTTGCAAGGATCCTCAACTTTTTGGCAGCCAGCTGAGCTTTTGCCCCAATGAATGGACCGAAATTGAGGGTCAATGTCCACATAACACTAAGAAGCTCAAGATGGTCCGTTATCGGCACGGTCACATTTCGAAAAGAAGGAGAAGGGTGGAATTGGCTCCTTTAAGCGGAAAAAAGACACGCCTGAGTCTTATCAGCATTGAACCTGACCAGATTGGCATCTCCCTATTCGGAGACTGCCTTCAAGGACAGATTCAAGCGCCGAACCATGGCCTCCCGGAGAGACCGGATTTCAGGCCTAGTAGCGCGACACGTATCTCTCAGCAACAGTGCTGTCGTCTGCTTACCTAAAGGTTTTAGCAGATCGTTTATGTGCACCAAGATCAATGTTGCTGAGACTATCGACCCCATTTTTTTTGTGGGAATCCTAATGTATACTGCACTCCTACGGGGTGATAGTGCTGTTATGTGGGACTCCAACTCACTAGGGAGGGGTGAGGGGGGGCTACCAACCCCTGAGTTCATCATAGAGTCATTTATTTAGACGCAGTGTTCGATCGCCACCGCGTTTTCTGACCATCACTCTGTAACAAGACGTGTGATGCGTGAAGCGGAGTGCTGCCAGTGACTCGAGAGTCTCCGTGACTCTTGATTGCTGCTGCAAGATTAGCGTGACTACTTTAGAAAGTTTACACATCCACTATATTTCTCTAGCAACCTACAAAAGTTTAAACCTGTGCGGAAGTAAAGACGCTTTAACGAAGTGCCCTCCAGCGTGGATTCCTTGTGAACTCGCAACACTCGCGACACCGCTACACTGCACCGTGACACCGAGCCCACTCCACTCGCCAATTAACCAGCACGCTCTTATAACAGCTAAATGAAATCCAAGGCTAGCACTAGCTACATGTAGGTACTATATACGGTGGTGATGGCTCTTTATAGTTCTGTATTATAATTACACCTGTGCGATTCCCGCTTTACATGTTAACATTGCTCCTCCACCTTGTATTTATCATTACATATTTTACGTTAGTATCTCTCATAAGGTAGGTGAAGGTGTCGACAAATCCACACGCACTCATCAAGTTTTATTTGTATCTACATTGTGTGTATCTGTGTGTGCCAAATAAACTAGTTTTCTTTCTTTCTTTCACTCAGAGAGAGAGACGCGGTCTCACACCGTTTCACACAAACGTAAAGTACCGTCATTAATTGCACGGGAAATTATAAATGGTAGCCAAAATCAATCAAAATCAAAATCAAAATTTCTTTATTCAATTAGGCCATTAAGCGGCACTTTCGAACGTCAAAAATAAAAATTAAATGTAATAATAATTGATTCTACCGTCCATTCGGAAATGTAGCTTGTTATGGAGAAGAACGGACAAGAAACTCCAAACTTACTCTATTAAAAAAACAAAAATGTGTTTTACAAGTATTTGGTTACAATAATCTTGTAGGATAAAATACATATATGTGAGAACGATGCGAAAAAAAAAACGCACTTAAAAGCGTCTAGAGTAAAACAAACAATTAAAAATACAATAAATAGGTAATTAAAAACATGCGGAGGCAGCTAAGATATGACCAATCCCAACTGACGGCCATGGCTTTGTAACACCCGCCGGAAGAAGAGGGGTGTTATAAGTTTGGCGTGTGTTGCTGTGTATCTGTGTGTCTGTCTGTGGCATCATAGCGCCTAAACAGATGAACCGATTGATTTAGTTCTGTTTGAAAGGTGATTTTATCGAAAGTGTTCTTAGCTATGTTTGAATAAAATCGGTTTAGGCGTTCAAAAGTTATAGGCGTTTTACTGTTTGAATCGGGGTGTTTTCGCAAGATATCGTGTCATACATAATTACGTGTTCTATAGATATAGAATCGTATCTACTATGTACTAGATAAATTATGTAGCATGAAAAAAAATTGTGACGGGGATTTTCAATTTTGAAATTTCACTTGTATGTTTGAAAGAATGACATCGAGCCTTTGTTACCGTCGTCGACCTACTATAATTAGCGTGGGCCCCGCAGTATGCCACCCGCACCCCTTGCTCTCCGCCCCCGCGCTCTGAGGAGACAGTTCGCGACAAACAACAGTTTAGCAACAATAATAGCACAAGTTTGCCTATTAGCACGTTTTATTCATTAGCTGCTTGTTGCGACGCGAGAGGGCTTCCTATTGAGACAAGCAGGACACCGCGCGCCGACGCACACAGGCGGATTTGCCCATATTCGCGGACAAAACTCAAAATATGAAGATAGCCATAACAGTCACACGACTTCATTATTCGAATCTTAAGGATTTTTTAAATCTAATTTCAGTTTGTATAATATTTTTAAAGAATGTTTTCCTTGTTACTTTTTAATACAAAGTTTAAAATCGAGGTTTTAAAAAAAGTAGTTTTAAGTTTTAAAAGTGTTTGGAGTATCTTTAATCGTGGATTGTGAACCTGAAGGAATGTATCTATGTATTTAAAATTGTTTTTTTACCAATTTTTATTTTGCAAATTTTTATGTAAAAATAGATGTTATTAAGCCAAAAAGATACAAATTCATTAGAATCAGACTACTTTATAAATAACAAAATGAAGTTACATGTCTTAACTTAACGTCTGTGTTAGTTGCAGTTGCTACTATGTGCTATTTTCATTTTTATTAGCTAATCTTCTGTGATATTTCGAGAAAACATTACAAGATAGATCCTAAAATAAATTAATAACCAAAACAATAGAAGTGTTTACCTACTAGATATGGATATTTAAAAATGGATAATGGTAAAAATATTACAAACTATTAAAAAGTTAAATAAAGCATTACATTAATAATATGCTACTCATGTTTTTTCATCAATTCCTACGACTTTTCGAACGTTTTAAACAACAAAAAGGTTTTGTGCAATTTTTTTAAAAAATCCTCTGGACTATCCTATTTTACAAGCTTTTATTTAACTTGCAATGTGTGTATGTATGTATGTAAGTGTGTTCGGGTCAAATCTTGCAACTGAAGTTAAAGAAGTTATCCTCCACCGATTAAGATGAAATTTTGCATTCATGTTTAGTTTGGATGACAATGCATGGTTAGCTAAGTGACGTCATACTAAATCTAATATAGCGGACGGCCTATGATGGCGGACTAGTAATTTTTTGTGCAAAGGGTTTGGTGAGAAAAATACCTAAAAGCCTAAAAGCTTGTTCTAAAAATGATTTTTTAATTAATAATTTTTAATTATATACAAGTAAAATTTGCCGACACTGTATTGCTGTGTATCTGTGTGTCTGTGTATCTGTGTGTCTGTCTGTTGCGCCATAGCTCCTAAACGGATGAACCGATTTTGATTTAGATTTCTTTGTTTGAAAGGTAATTTTGTCGAGAGTGTTCTTAGCTACGTTTGAATAAAATCGGTTTAGCCGTTCAAAAGTTACGGGCGTTTTACTGTTTGAATCGGGCTGTTTTCGCAAGATATCGTGTCAAATTATGTTTTTAATATATTGCCGATCGAAGCGAATCTACTATATACTAGATAAATTATGTAGCATGAAATAAAAATGTGTCGGGGTTTTCTAAAATTTAAAAAAAATTACATTTTTTAATAAGTTCACTATTGACATCACATCCCGGGAATTTTGTTTATCTGGTATAATCCAAACCCAAGTTATGAGGGTTAAAAAAAACGACAAAGCGCTTCGAGAAAAGGTAGGTAGTGCCCTTGCGCTTCGCTTGGCTTTTCTTGGCGGGGACACTGCCGTGCCCCTAGATAGACAGATATACTTAAATTGTAAATTATTTAGATTCATAAGTTTCTTGTAATTTTCTGGGTTCTTTCCCTTAAAATCATTGTCACATACAGCAACACCGTGGAATCTGTGACACCGCGCGCCGATTTTGACAAGATGCCACTAAGTCTCCGACCCCTCGCGCAAAAAAACAAGATTACTTTCTGAAGTTTGAAGCGAAATGGCGCTTAAACAAGGCTAACTCAATTTGCGTACAATTCTTCGGGAGGGCTGGCGCTGCGAGGGCCATATTTCTGCCCCTCGCTGTGGATTAACTCGATTATCAAAATTGTGAGAGGGCGGTAATGGCTCAATAATGTGCTGGTGATTTGTGCCGCAGTGTCTGCGCACCTTGCGCCGCCTGAGGAACAGCAGGTACTTTTATGCCGCGGCTGTCAATAAAATAAAGTTGCTCGGCAATTTAATACTCGTAAAAAAAAAACTATCGGAATCTCTTTATATAAAGATAATCTGTTTCGCGGGCACTCATAGAATCCGGCCGTGTGTTAGCTGTACCCGGCTCTCACGCCTTGGACCGCACTCGCGACTGCCGCTATGCAGCTGGAATGTTTAATTTAATTACCGTTTTTTTGTGAATTACCGGTGATCTGTGCGTTTGCTACAGATCACCCCCGCCTGTCATCCCCACCACCTTGCGTGAACGCGCCCAATTACGCCATTATAATAGTACTAATCGAACTTAGAACCGTGTTTGTTCGAGCACGATCGACCGAGTTATACAGCATGTTGTCATTATAGTTTAACAGCAACTTGCTGGCACGGTTTTCTAAACCATCTAACTTCCTATATTTTAAGTTGTAGTTCTAAATATTTGGAACCTAGTAAGTTAAACATGATTATTTTAGTACTAGCATATTAAGGCGCTATATATGGCCCAATGTTAACGCAGTACTGGCCGTGTGCCCAAATATCAATATTGAACCTCCTTTTGAACAGTTTTGTTTGCAAAATATAATTTGATTTACATATGCTATGTTAGTTATGAAGAAATTCCAGCCATAAATCTTTCTGGGTAAAATTTTTTTTAAACATCCAAGTCGTTTTGGAGGAGTTTCCAAAAGTTGCGAAAAAATATCGTGTTGTTAATTTTTTTTTTAAGCAAAACTATTAGTTACACGAAAAAAACCTTGTGTTCAAAATTATGTACATGAATCAATAATAAATATATATTTTTCAAACCTTTTAACCTAGCCGTTACTTAGGAGTATTCTTAATGAAGTTACCGTCTTACGGGCACTAAAGGGTATGTAGGCCCTTAAATTTAAGAAACACAGTTTTTTTTTTAATTATCAATAGGTTCGCGCTTGACCACTATCTCACCTGATGGAAAGCGATGATGTGGTCGACGGAGAAGCACGCTTGCCTAGAAAAAACCCGTTCACACTTGACTTAAAGACCCCTAGATTGTAGATATCGGGAAACACAGACTCCGGCAGGGAATTCCACTCTGAATGAATAGTAATAGAGCCGGTGTGGGTTGTTGAATTTAAAAAAAAATACGATTTTTTAAAATTATTTTGAAACTTTACATATCATAAATTATATTGTCGTTGCAAAAATCTCTTAAATATTTTTTTTCAATTTATTATAAGCAATTGAAAATCGATAAAATTTTCAAAAAAACCACCTGTCTACGAACGGGCCATGATTGGTCGCCATGTTGGTGACGTCATAACGTTCAAGGAATTTTGTACTACAGTGTCAACTACACGTGAATTGACTAAAATATCCGAAAATTTGTGCAAAATTATTATTTATAACAGCAAATTTTATTTAGTCAAGTGTGATAAAGGATTCTTATAAGGCTGATTTCGATAATATACCCACCTGGATGGACGATTTGGCAGTTTTGAGCATAAATAAAGTAGTGGTAATGAATATTACGTGTTAGTGGACCGGTGTTTGTTCTTGTTCTTTACCAGGTACATTTAGAAACAGAATTGTTATAACGTAATCGTTTTCACATATGGGTAGGTGATATTGGTGTAAAATAAAAAGTAAACAAACACGATTGGCGCGAAACTTCGACTTTGGATATCAAAAATCTTTAATAGATACTACTAAATATGATACAACCCGAAATCTGTGCAGCCTCTATTTATATTTATTTGTTGCACAAAATCCTTAAAATGTTCGGTTAAACACTATTATCTAAATTATACATTTACAAACACTAAAAAACTAAGTAGAACAAAAACGTGAAAATATTAACTTGGTAGATTGTTTTACACTAATTCTTCAGTAAATATCTCTTATAAGCGTTGACCGATTTTCACAATTCAAACGGAAATATTAGTTTTACGCCTATATCTATCATTTAAGAATAAAATAATGAACATATCTCCATAAACAAAAAAACATGTTTTCAAGTTACGTAATTATACAACAATGTGAACTTTGCACGAAAGTTCCCATAAAAATGTACTAATCTCAGTCTGATGATGATCATTAATCAAAGTAATATATTAATACGAATCTAATACTAAATTAGATTAGATTAACACATTCTAGTTGGAATCTAGTAAGACATAGAACATTTCTCAAAACTTTAGTAGGTATAGATTGCTAGGTACTTGGCTATTGCGCGATTCACATATAATGGGGATTTTTTATAGTATTTGTACATAATGGTATGAAGCAAGCACGATAACATTTAAGGATCAATATTTTTGATCAATATATTTGATGTTCATCAATATATTGACGATAATAACAAGATTGAATCGGTTAGAAGTCAAAACATCGTATCAGCTATGTGCTACAATGAGTAAAAATGAACGTTGTGACGTCACACGGGCTCGGGTTTGTTCGGGAACTGTCGAGGTGTTTTCGGTACTGGATTCAAGAAAAACTTTTCAATTTGATATTACTTTGTAATTACAGCGATTAAAAAAACTAAAAATAGTTTTGTATGTAAACTTATGTATGATCTTTCCATATTTAACAAAAAAAATATTGGTTCAACAAACCAATTGCTACATCACTCGTGCGCTACGCCGCCGACGTCACACGCTCGTAGCCGCGCGGAGGTGAGCGACCCGCGGCGCTACGAAACTCGTAGCAACGCGCTACGCTAAGAGACGAGCTTACAACTAACATCTTGACAGGGCCGGATTTAAGGGAGGGCAATCGGGGCAACTGCCCGGGGCCTCCACAAGAGAGGGGCCCCCACATAAATTATATTTATTAAAAAAATACTTACACAACTATAGGGTATCTATAGTGGAATCTCTAACTCGAATGTCAAGGGAAATGCAAAGAAAATCGAGACGAAAAGTTTTTGACTTAACAAGAACTTCGAGATACATATGATTTAACTGCTGAAATTTCGAGCGACTAAGTCGCGATTTCTAAGTATATTTTTCGATTTGTAGAGTCAAACCCAACCTAAAAATTGAATTGAACTTAGAAAATTTAATGAATATATTCATTGATTGCACGTGTACAAGACAAAAACAATAGATTAGAAGCTCCTAACCCGAACATTCATTTTGGATTTTATTGCCATTATTTCGGAGAATTCCAAGTAAGACGTCAGATGTCATTGTATTTTACTAACTACGACTTTTGGAAACTCCTTTTTGAAATTCGAGATATAGAGTATAAATATGTATTATCAATACTTCGTAAGGAAATAACATTTTGTTCGAGTTACAAAGTTTAAATAATTCGAGACACCGCGTATCTAAGGGTTCAGCGGAAGAAAATGGCATTTTTTTCGACTTACTGAGGATTTTGACTTAACGAGGTTCGAGTTATAGAGATTCCACTGTATTACTATTTGAAAACTTATCTAGTAATTTTTATTTTATATGATTTTAACATTATTTATTAAATCTTAATTTTACTTGCAGCAGCGTTTTGTTTTACTGTGTTTGCGACCGATGGTCGATCCGTGATCTCGTCTCGTTAGAGCTATCGCTCTGGGAATACAATGCGGGGTGTTGCGGTGCGCGGGGTTCACGCCGCCCGCTTGCCTGTCTCCCCTCCCATACGATTATATAAAAAAATTATTGAAACACTTGCAAGAAAAATATGATTTAACCTATTTGAAAAATAATTAGGGTCCTCCACTCCCTTGTTGCCCCAGGGCCTCCACACCTTTAAATCCGGCCCTGCATCTTGAGATCGATCAGACACTCTTAACATAACAAAAACAATTCCTCAAGAACTACATATTATATACTCTCGAACTATTAGAAATTGGGGTAAATGCAGATAGGAATATAGGAGGCATTCTATCATAAATTCTTTATCGAAAAAGTAAAGAATAGTAGTACTTTTGTAATAATACTTTTAGTAGTGTTTTGTTAGTAGTACTTTTTTGTTATATTTGAGTAATAAATTGTTGTGAGTGATGACGACGAAAACGTTGCTCTCGTTATGATTCATACGAGTACTGTTTAACGACATAATTGAATGTGAAATGAATTCGTTGAGGCGCGGAGGGGAGCAAATAAAAGACAACGTGCATCACCGCGAACGCCCACTGCAGGCTGCAGCCTCGAGACATCCGCGCCAAAGGAGCCACAGAGCCATCCGACCACGAGCCCTGGCAGAGACAATCTTTATAATTGTTGTATAGGACGTGCTTGTGTCGCCCGCTTACATTTAGCCGATTTATGCAAACGAAATGTACACCTATGGGGTAATAGTCGTTGTGATATCAAACATGTTTATGTCAGCGAGATGTTATGTGACAAGTAAAATTACAAAATTTTAAAAATACCCCGACACTTTTTTATTTCTTGCTACATAATTTATCTAGTATATAGTAGACACGCTTCGATCGGCAATCTATTGAACACGTAATTATGACGCGATATCTTGCAAAAACACCCCGATTCAAACAGTAAAACGCCCATAATATATGAACGGCTGAACCGATTTAATTCAAACATAGCTAAGAACACTCTCGATTAAGTCACTTTTTAAACAAAAACAAACTAAATCAAAATCGGTTCACCCGTTTGGACGCTATGATGCCACAGACAGTCACATAGCAACACACGTCAAACTTATAACACCCCTCTTTTTCGCGGGGTTTAAAAACACAATCAAATAGAAACAGCTAGCGCCATCTATCGCTTTATAAGTGTACTTGTTTTACTTTTGTACAGTTGTACTCTTATTAACAGTTTCTAAATTATTTTCTTAAGAGCATATTAGCCTTATTTATTAAAATCTCTATGCTGTTTAACAACTGGTTAGAAGATGTTTAATTGTTTCATAAAGAAAATTTTATATTTTTTGATATTACCGTCCCGCATGACGGGAACCACGTGAAAGCCGAGAAAGATAAACAAATCAACTTTGACTTGGCAATCATTGTACCGATAGACGTGTCAGCCAAAGGCTTAATAGCCACGAGCTTCGACTAACACCTTAGGATGCTTTTCTAAGGCGGCTGGGTCTAGGACTTGATTCAGAAAGACACAGCTCGTATTGTTAGGAGGTTCCTCTCTCAGTTGCCCTGAACGCCGGGAACGTCCAACCCTGTGCCCGATATCGGGCTTCTATTTCTGACCCCCGACATAAAAAGAGGGGTGTTATAAGTTTTACTTGTGTACCTGTGTGTTTGTGTATATATGTATTTGATTTAATCAAAATCGGTTCAGCCGTTCAAAAATTATGGGCGTTTTACTGTTTCAATCGGGGTATTTTCGCAAGATATCGTGTCATAATTAAGTGTTCGATAGATGTTGATAAATTACGTAGTATAAAAATTATGACATTAAAAAAAGGCCGGGGTTTTGGATTTTTTATCTAAATAAGAACATAATAATTATTTGAATCAGAGGATACATGTTCATATTCGAGCTGGCTGACCACCTGATCCTCCGACTGCACAGCATGATTTTGTACTTGTTTACATCTTTTTATTTTTGTTCGCTTCTTAATTCATTTTAAACATGTAAGTGCTATATATAGTTATGTAAGTACCTCTTATAACCCGTTATTTTGATGCCCCACTCGATGGGTTTGAAAGAAAAAAATTGAGATCTCCACAATATGGCGCCCGATTTCTGTGTTTTTTTTATGTCTTTTAAACACTTGAGCGGTGAAGACCTATCTAACGATATCTTAATTATATAAATCCGTCAAATGGTTTGCAAGATATGAGGTAATAAAGAATATTACTTACATACAAACATACAAGAGACGCGCGAAAAACATAACCCTTTTCTTTGCAGTCGGGTAAAAATATCTGAACTTTTGTACTTGGCTGGGTAATAATCTGTAGGAAGTAATAAAAAATATCTTAGTGCCTACTTCGGTACACACACATCAAAACTAATGATTCTGCAATATCGTGTGTTAAAACTTTCAGATATAAGAATTCAAAGACTGTACTTCATCAAATAATTGTATTACTTTGTTATTGGCTTTACAGAACATCTCTAATTTGTATGATTCTCATGATACACACTCTTTCATAGCTCAATGATGATGATTGTGATTGGCTGTCCTTTCCTCGTTGACACCGAGGAAAAAGATCAGTATCAGCCAATGGAAAATAAACACGACATTTTGTCCGGAAGTCAGCATTGAGCTACTTACAATGAAAAATATCAAAAATTATAACAAACTCAAAATGTAAACATATTCAGAAATCCACATAAAAATCAACATGTTTTATGGTATAGATTTAACAATAATTAATATTTGTTTTAATACAAACTTCCGAAACAACCAAAACATTTCAATAGAATTCAAGATTTATTTTATTTAAACAATGCAAAATAACTTATATATATGTGCAATATTTATTTTAAATTAGCACATAAATTTTCATAAAGCTAACACGTGCGACGACTTTTCGCCTGCAGAACTATATCACTAATACGTCAAGTAATCAGCCAGTGTTCTGTCCGAGTGGTTCAGCTCGGCGCGCGGCGCAGGTACCAACCACTCACCCCCACACTGCGCTGGCCCTGCAGGATCCTGACCCTGCAGGCTGCAGGCCCTACACTCCGCCATCCCTTAGTGAGAGCATAGATTTGAACAAGGACCTTAAACACTGTGTTATTCAAAGTATTCCGGTCAGGACAGTAAAGCTGACATTTGGACGTGTCCTCCGTGTCCTCAGTGTCCAGGCTTTCTCTACAGTAACAGTACGCGGCCATTCCACATTGCACCTGCCCACTTCTGCGTATTATCCACCAGTGACCCAGTGTCTGCAACATGATTTAGAGAAAAACAAAGATTCATTACTTCGATTCTATTGTCTATCTTTTTTTGAAAGCTCTTTAGTAAGATTGTAATCAAATGTAGACAATATTTTCTTTTTATGATTTTTATAAATGTGAGGATGAAACGTATTGCGAGTGTTTATGTGAGTATATGTCATGTTAATATTTGTTTGTGTTGTTGGTTGCAGGTCCTCCTGGCCCACCTGGCAAGCGCGGCAAGAAGGGCAAGAAGGGCGACCCCGGCGAGCCCGGCCCTCCGGTACGTAAGAGACGCGCGCAACCCACGCGGCACGCACGACACGCGGCGTCTGAGCCCGTGCTAGCGAACCAGCGACACATTCGACTAGGTTAACCGCTACGAGTTGCTCCCTGCTCAACATAGCACTAGCACTTTCGAATAGATAAACTCTGGTTAAGAATAACTCAGACGCCGCGCTAAAGTGCAATTTTCGTATGCTTGAGTAATTCGCACTCTCCACAATAAGTTTGGCTTCAGTTTGTTTTTATTTATTTTATTTGTTTCGTTTGCAGGGGTTAACGGGAGCTCCAGGAAAAAATGGATTCCCGGTATATTATTTTTTTATTTGCCCTGAGTTTTCTTATTTTCTTTTCCATTTTTCTTTATGTAAATATTCACTTGTAATTAACTTCTGTCCCGTTCTGCCCGCACCTCTCACGAGCGCGCCGCTCACGCCGCGGTCGTGGGTCGTGAGGTCTTCGAAGTCTTGCACTACACGCGTGTCACGTTTCAGGGTAGCAAGGGCGAGAAGGGCGAGCGAGGCTTCATGGTAAGACTCCGCACGGTAGCACTAGTGTGGTAGAGTACACCTCCCCCCGCCTCGCCTTTACTAACTCGCTGTCACCCCGCGAGGCTCTTTACTGCTGCAAGTGTGCTCTGAGAGCCGCCGCTGCCTCAGCAGTCTCGGCGTGCAGTAAAGTGCCTGCAGGGTGTGTGGTGTGGCCCCTAAACCTAACGCAGTGCCTACTTAACTGTAGCCGTAGTTGACATACGTAACGCGTCGCCTCGCGCTCTAATACTCAATTTCCGTCTATTAAATAATTTAAGAGACATTAATTATAACTTTATACTTTTCAGTAAATCAGTTTACTTATTATCTTCACTGTCGCGAATCGAAGTATGGTTAATATTTGCAATACAGCAACAGTAGGCCAATAAACATAATTTTGGATCTTGCGGATTCGCGGAACCTTCTGAGAGGGCGACGTCACTGACTCCGTATGCTTGATAACCATGTACTCGTACAAGTAGCCAACAATGTGCGCGAGGCGAGGCACGGAATGCTCCCTCACTAACGGGGCGCTCCTCGGTGACGTGCTACTAATATGGTGGAGCGTAGCCGCGCCAGTTGCAGGTAGTTGCTGTTCCTCACTGGACCGGCTTACGTGCCGGCGGCGCCTGCTTACATGACTGTTCAGCCATAGAATAAATAATAGTACAAGTAGTTCGGCTACCGGCGGCATTGTTCACTGTCAGAATTGTGCGAGCGCACCAGCCACAAATTTAGTTAAACAAACTACATAACAAATAAAAGTATAACTTTCACACTGATGGTATAATTTAGAGCTCAGAGACAAACTAATGCTTCATTTGAATTCTGGTAAAAAGTTGTAGAAGTTTATAAAGTATCCGTCGGCAGTGTGGCACGTCGGGTCTATAAGATGTTTGTAGTTGTAGCGCGGCGATGGCCCCTGTCACTCGTCTTGACTCTGATCTCTTTTTTGAGCTCGATGTGTTATACTCGTATTACCGAATAACACAAATATCCCAGACAAGTAGTCATGGGAGGACATTAACTATTCTTCTTGCTCAATTTCAGGGACCAATCGGGCTGGATGGACCTAAGGGAGACCCGGTAAGTACCCGGGCTTTAAGTATTTTATTTAAATCAAGTTTATTTGCCATAGATCCATAAAATTTAATCATAATAAAATTATTGTGTCACTAGCATCTGCCAGCGGCTTCGCCGGCGTGAAAAGTTTTTCTAATCCCAAGGGAACGTTATACTGGGCAGAAAAAGTCTATGTGCTATTTCTATACTATAATCTATCTCTGTGCCAAATTTCTGCTGCTCGCCGTTCTGGCGTGATTGAGTAACAAACATTCATCCATCCATTCTTCCATCCATCAAAAATTTCGCATTTATTATATTAAGTAAAAAGTACGATAAGAAAGTAAGCAGTAGGATAAAAAGTAAGATATTAAGATAAGATGGTAAATATTTAGGAACTCTATTCCTGTATTACTCAAGCGATCAGTTTTAATTCAATTAATAATGATCCTTATTCTGCAGTGAGACACTTTTCAAATTGTTTTCTAAATTTTCAAACTAGGATTATGATTTTTCAATGGAACTAGTGTGTTAAATGTAGTACTTGGTGTTGCAGGGGCGGCCCGGCGACAAGGGGCACAAGGGCGAGCATGGTAGCCCCGGCTTCGATGTGTTCTCCGCCGTCAAGGTGAGCACACACTGCATGTACTGTACTGTGTACTCTCACAACACACGTCCACGTGACAAACAACAGGCTCGTCACTCGAGACCACAGCGCTTGATAACTCTACAACAACCCCATCAGTGGATATTAATTCATTGAATAAGTAATCACACGCACATGAGGCATTTAGAGCAGTGGTGGGCCATTGGTGACGGCCCCGACTTACGTGTTGTAGGCAGGCGATTTACTTTGTGTAAATGATTTCATCACTACTGCTCTAAAAACGGTGAAGGAAAACATCGAGAGGAAACCGGCATGACCTAGAATCTAAAATTTTAAGATATGTGACATCCACCAAACCGCACTGGGCCTGCGCGTTGGATTAAGCCTAATTCCTTGTTTCACAGAGAGGAGGCCTGTGTCCCAGCAGTGAAAACATTAAAATTGTTGAATGATTATGTTTGGGCAGCAACCATTTATTTATCACTACGTGGGCCATAAGCTCAATGCTTGCCTCCTAGATATACTGAACTAGTGGGATAGTTGAAACGGGCGGGTGCCGTACAGTCCTACGTCAGATAGATTTAAAAAAATACAGGTTTTTAAACAGAATCAGAGATGAGGTTTGTTCTGAACAGCCACAAGTTGAGCATAGCGCTCTCTGAGTCGGATGTATGTGCGAGTGATCGAGTGTGTACTGAACAAACGTTATGGTGGCATTACAGGGCGTGAAACGATCCGTGGACAGTTTTAAGATAAGTCCGTACACCAGCGCCGAGATCATAGCCGTCAAGGTACAGCGTCTAGAGCGCAGTCTGTAGTTAGAGCTTGTATGTGGCGCCTCCGCGCGGTCGAATGTTGTGCTTTATCTGTCGTTGTAGGTAGACTTTGTATTATTTGCATCCGACGTTTGTTTTTAATTTGTCTTTATTTAAATACTGCTTATCATATGCTTGCTGTAACTGTGGGCGACTTCTTCGGTGAGAAGTTGCCCGCAGTTGACAGCCGGCACATGCTAGGCGTACGTTGACGCACGTGTGTGCGCAGGGGCTGCAGGCCGCCGGACACAACATCTCCGCGCACACCGTCATACAGCTTAAGGTGAGTACTCACTCATACACCAACACCCACTCACCCACAACCACTCACCCACGCCCACTCAACCTACCCACACCCACTCAACCTACCCACACCCACTGCACTCGTCTCAATACGTGCATCGCTACTGTGCAGTGAAGCGCACTCTCTCCACACATTATACACTCACTCTCACAATCACTAACCCACACTCACTGCACTCGTCTCAATACGTGCATCTCTACTGTGCAGTGAAGGACACTCTCTCCACACATTAATCATTCACTCTGACACCCACACCGCTGGTCACGGCACGCACATCACTACTGTGCAGTGAAGGACACTTAGGTCACGGCACGCGCATCGCTACTGTGCAGTGAAGCGCACTCACTGCACACAATACACACTCAATCTGGCACCCACTCACCCACACTTACTGCGCTGGTCACAGCACGCGCATCGCTACTGTGTAGTGAAGCGCATTCTCTCCAAACATTACACATCGCGAGGAGCCCTGCAGCATACGATACGTTTGTTAACACTTGTAAGGTTTGTGGTTGCTCAAAAACCATTTCAAACAACAACTGTTCCACAACAAACCTTCACAGTGACGCATGTCTCAAATTCATTGCATGTGCTTTCTTTTTGCGTAGTAAAAAAACATCGTAGTGACATATAGTTTCAAATGAATCTCGCTGTAAGCTGTTGTTTTACTTGTTATCTTCATAATCATGTTCATTTGATTCCACTAATAATAATCAATAAATAAATAAATAAATTGCAAACCAAATAGATTACTAATTTGAATAATACTGTTATTTTCTTGGGTGTAGCAATGTCAGCAAAAAATCATTCTAACTTCTCACTCTCATTGAATTGTTCATAAATTTATTGCCATAAAATGAAAAAATGCCCGGTTTCCAAAGAAGGATTGTAAAAAGAAATTAAATTATACTTTGTTGAAACAATAGTCGTCAATCAAAAGATTGAGGACCTTAGAATCCGGGCAATAATGAGTTATGACTCCTTCGCCGTGATGCCGAGATGTAAGAGTGTCGTGTGCGCACAGGGCGAGCCTGGCGAGCCTGGCCCACCCGGGGCGCCCGGACCGCAGGGCGCCGAGGGACTGCCGGGCCACGAGGGCCGCGCCGGCCCGCCCGGGCCATCGGGGCCACTCGGCCCGGTGGGTCCCGTGGGACCGCCCGGCCTTGTCGGACCGCCTGGAGCGCTCGGCCCCGGCGGACTCAAGGTAAACATGCGACTCTTAAGATATTTTATACTGATGTCACTAAATATTTGAGTAGTCAAGATTTGGAGAGATTTGTCTTTATGAAATATGAGGCTATACATGGATCGTACTGGGAAGCATGAAAGTGCAGTTGACATAAATATGATTGAAACGTGTTTGTAATGTTCGGTTTCAGGGCGACAAGGGAGACAAAGGCGAGCGCGGCTTCACGACGACGCTGAAGGGCGACGCTTTCCCCACCGGCATCATCGAGGGCCCACCCGGCCCGCCCGGACCGCCCGGTACCTCGCACTTACTGCCCTAGCGTTTAGCGTAGCTCGTAGCCGCGTAGCGCCGTAGCAGGCAGCGTAGCGTTGTAGCCGCGCATGCTCGCGTAGCGCCGGCGCGCGACACGCTGTTCGTGGTTTGCACGCGCGCCGGCCGCTACTGTACTCCTCTAGGCTCATAATTTAAACTAATTTCACTGTGCAGCTAAAGCGCACCAGACTAAATGGACCTAATAATATTATTAACATTAATAACAGTTTTTTAGAGCTTTAAAAAATCGCACAACTGTTATCTCTCGACGATTATTTTGAGATAGTTGTAGCAACCGTATTTTCTTTAAATTAACCTTTAAGTAGCGTCGTGGGGATGGTAGTAGATTGTTAGTTTTACCCTTTCTTTGCACAGGATAGTTCCCTTCTCTCCAGTAGCTGCGAGTTCTCAATCGTGTATCGTTAAAGGTAAAATTCCTCTTCTTCTGTCGCGACCTTATCTCATTTACTTGGAGTCGGCCCTCCTTGTCCTCGTTCTCCATTGTGCACGGTCTTGATCTGTGCTAGCGTCCAACTGTACTTCTTCCAGGTCGTTTTCGTCGTTAACCAAGTGACATGTGGCCTTCCGCGACCGCGTTTCGTCGTTGGCATATTTAGGGCAAGCTTACCCATATGGTCATTTGGTCGTCTTTGGATGTGGCTATATGTGGATGAAGTCATTATCTTTTTTACTTTTTTTAAAACTTCCTATCACGTATAAGTTCCGCAACTTGTCAAGTTTGGTGACAATAAGTCTGGTTTGGTGTGATCCATGCATCTGGGCGACCGAGCTCTGCTTGGGTGACAAGTAAAATTTCTAAATTTTTCATGCTACGTAATTTATCTAGTACATAGTAGATGCTCTTTGATCGGCAATCTATTGAACACGTAATTATGACACGATATCTTGCGAAAACAAAGAGTAAAACGCCCATAATTTTTGAAACGCTGAACCGATTTTATTCAAACATAGCTAAGAACAGTCTCGACAAAATAACATTTCAAATAAACAAAAACTAAATTAGAATCGGTTCATCCGTTTAGGCGCTATGATGCCACACACAGATACGCAGATACACAGATACCCAAAAACACAGATACCCAGATACACAGCAACACACTTCAATCTTATAACACCCCTCTTTTTCCGGCAGGGGTTAAAATAGAGAAAACGACGTTTTCTAAAAAAAACCTTTTACAAAAAAATACTACCGACTTCCAAATAAAAAACTACAAAGTGAAAAACAACTTTCTTTTTGGAAGTCGGTGTCTTAGGTACCAATTTTTAACCGACTTTCGAAAAAGGAGGAGGTTCTATGTTCGACTTTATTTGCGTTATGGACACCGACTTCCAAAAAGAAAGTTGTTTTTCACTTTGTAGGTTTTTATTTGGAAGTGGGTAGTATTTTTTTGTACAGTTTTTTTTTATTTTCACTTTTTAGTTTTACCTACCTAATAGGCAAGTGGACATGTGTAACATTCATCATCATCATTTCAGCCGAAAGACTTCCACTGCTGGACATATGCCTCCCCCAGGCGTAGCCACATTGACCGATCCTTAACCAGGTCATCAGTCCACCTAGTGGGAGGCCTTCCAACGTATCGTCTTCCGGTTCGCGGTCGCCATTCCAGAACTTTTCGGCCCCATCGGCCATCCGTTCTGCGAGCAATGTGCTCTGCCCACTGCCACTTAAGTTTGGTAATTCTTCGGGCTATGTCGGTAACTTTGGTTCTCCTGCGGATATCATCTGATCCTGACGTGATCACGCAAGGAAATCCCGAGCATAGCCCTCTCCATTGCCCTTTGGATGACTTTGAGCTTTCTGATAAGGCCCATTGTGAGCGACCACGTCTCGGTCCCATAGGTGATCACTGGCAACACACACTGGTCATAGACTGTTGTCTTGAGACACTGCGGTAATTTGGACGAGAAGATACCACGCAACTTCCCGAACGCCGCCCAGCCGAGTCGGATTCGACAGTTGACCTCTTTTTCGAAATTGGACCTACCCAACTGGACCGTTTGTCCCAGGTAGACATAATTGTCTACAACTTCGAGAGTACAGTCTCCGACCTTGATAGGAGTAGATGTTACATGGGCATTCACCATGATATTGGTTTTGTCCATGTTCATTTTAAGATCCACTCTGTCGGCTCTCCATGGTCTCAGCCATGACCACTATGTCGTCTGCAAACCGAAGGTGAGTAATGTACTTGCCATTAACGTTGATGCCCAGCCCCCTCCGGTCCAGAACCTTGAAGACATCCTCCAGCGCAGCAGTGAACAGTTTCGGAGAAATGACGTCTCCCTGTCTCACGCCGCGCTGGAGAAGGATTGGTTTCGAGGTCTGATCCTGAAGACGGACTGACATGGTGGCGTTTTTGTACAAACACTTCAACACCTCAACGTACCGGTAGTCAATCTGGCACCGTTGGAGAGACTGCAGTACAGCCCAAGTCTCGATCGAATCGAAGGCTTTCTCGTAGTCCACAAACGCTAAACAGAGAGGCAGGTTACACTCTTCGGTCTTCTGTATAACCTGCCGCAGCGTATGTATGTGGTCTACGGTGCTTTTCGGAATTCAGCTTGTTCGGGGGGCTGGAAATCGTCAAACCTGCACGCGAGACGATTCGTGATGACTCTTGAAAACAACGTGTAGACATGGCTAAGAAGTGAGATGGGCCTATAGTTCTTCAACCGGGCATTGTCGCCCTTCTTGAAGAAGAGTACCACCACACCCCCGCACCATGCCTGTGGCGTTTTGCCCTCGAGTATGACGGAATCAAACAGCTTCTGAAGGGCCCTAAGGACCGGTTTTCCACCCGCCTTCAGGAGTTCGGCCGTAATTCCGTCATCACCCAGCGTCTTGTTGTTTTTGAGCTGTTTCAGAGCCATCCTAATCTCGTACAGGCTGACGTCCGGGATATCTTCGGTATAGTGTCGGGTCAATCTAGCTCTTGGGTCGTTTGCTAGACTCGCAACGGGCTTGCTGATCGATGTATACAACTGCCCATAGAATGTCTCGATCTCCCTGAGAAGCTCCGGTTTTGCGGATACGATCCTACCATCGTCGGTCTTCAGTTTCGTGAGTTGGCTCTGCCCAATAGCCAGATCCCTTGAAAATACCTTGGAGCCTTTATTTCGCTCGATCGCGTCTTTAATACGCTCGGTATTGAAGCGGCGGAGGTCTCTTTTCAAGGATTTAGAGATCTGTCTATTGAGCTGCCGGTATTTGAACGCCTCATCTGAAGACTGCAGGATCATCTCACGCCTCTCCTTCATAAGCTTGAGGGTATGATCAGAGAGCTTTTTGTTTCTATCTGTACGACGGGTCTTGAAAAACTTAGACCCGACCGTATGGACAGCTTCCACGAACCCGTTGCTGTATTCATCCACGGAGCTCCCTAGGCACTCGAAACGATTCTGGAGTTCGAGCTGAAAGCTCTCGGGGTTTTGGACCTGGATCTGTGCTGACTTCATCAGTCGAGACCTTTCAAGCTTAATATTAATGTTCAATGTGCCTCTTACCATGCGGTGATCGCTCCCGGTTTTTACCGAATTGATCACAGAGACATCATTGAACATTTGCTTCTTGGTTGACATGATGAAGTCGATCTCATTTTTTGTTACACCATCGGGGCTCTGCCAGGTCCACTTCCTGTGTTCACGCTTTTTGAAGAAGGAGTTCATCATATAGAGGCCCGCCTTCTCCATAAAACTGGCCAGTAGGTGACCCTGGTGGTTCCGTTGTCCAACTCTAAATTGCCCCACTTGCGCAGCGTATGTATGTGACCTTCGGACTTCAGATAATCCTATAATACTCCATCGCAACCTGCTCAATTCCTCTTCGAGTTCGGTGACCTTCTCGTCGGTCCGAAGTGTGCGCGTGTTGTACGTTGCCAGGTCCAGTCGTCGGTGATTGTTGAGGTAGCCGGATCTCGTCCGGAGATTCTTAGCACCCCTTGCCATGCCGTAGCCTCGACCGCTACTGTAGTCGAGGGTAGGCAAGCTGCCGGGTAATAGGGGCCATTTTTTATTTGTGCTATTCATTGGGGGGTTTTTGCCATAATCGCCACGCTTGGCAGGCGGGTTGGCGATCGCAGTATGGTTGTTATAGAAGCACAGAGAACGCTGCTGCCCATTCTCTGGTTTTTCCCTTAGTCGCCTCTTACGACACCCACGGGAAGACATGGGATGGTGAAATTCTTTACGTCCGGCACCATACGGAACATAAAGATACGTCAGGCACCATACTAACATCATAATATATTATACATTATAATGCCAGAATAGATTACCCGAATACCATGAAACTTAAACATAACCGGTGAAATCAGAGTGTACGAAGGTGAATTGTACATTGTACATCTGCGTACCCCTTTAGCTCTAAAGGGGTACGCATTGGTGTGATGTTATGCTATGAAATGGCATAAACAATAAACAGACTTGCGATTGCAGCAATCCCGAATTCCCGAGAGAATTTCCGTTATCTATTAAAAAGTTCTGTTGTATATCTTCGCAATTCTTCATCAGATCTTCATCAAATTTAATTTCAAAGATATTCACCATAAAATGAGACCAATTTCGGAACATACTCTTTCAAACAAAAAAATAATTTTCAAAATCGGTCCACAATTGACGGAGATATCGGTATAAATACACAAAAAAAAACATAAAGTCGAACAGAGAACCTCCTCCTTTTCTTTTCTGAATGTCGGTTAAAAATGAAACCTAGCTAGATCGATTTGTGGCCCCCAAAACCCCCTGCATACAAAATTTCTAGAAAATCTCTGGAGCCGTTTCAGAGATTCAAAATAATTTCTCGTTTGAAGTTATGCATAGGGCGTATAGCTGTTTCGTAAACATGGCTTTTTAAGATTTTTCGAAGGTAATAAAATATTTTTTTATTATTATCGATTTAAAATTACGACGCAGCTCACAGGCTCGACGTCGGTACTAACGTTAGATTTTTTTATGGGTTTTATACCATATTAAAGTACTATAACTAAGTAGTTAATACTTCGAAAATTTACGAATTTGTTTGATCTGGGATGACGACAGGATTTTATTAAAGACCAATAACCAATGGATTGAAAGTTGATGATGTGATGACTTTCGTCAAGGTGTGATCACCACACGCAGATAAACTGACACTGTTCTATCGTGGAGACAGCATGCTAGCCCTTATCTTATCTTATCTTGTGGAGGGGCCGAGAAACAACTCGGACACTTCGACCCATTGGGATCTGTTGTGGTCCCCTAGATACCTTACTCCTCCCCAATCTCGTTGAAAACACTTTTCATGAATTTTACAACAAGACTGGGAGATATGAGCCTATAGTCTTCTGGTCTTGGATATCCAGCCCCTAAGAGACTCATTCGCTTAGCATGCAGTGCATCGCATGTGCAAAGAAGGTGCTCCATGCGTTCCGTATGTTCCCCACACAACCTGCACATGGGTGTCGCGGTCAGACCCATCTTCATGAGCATATCGTTGGTTCCAAAGTGCCCAGTAAAGGCCCCAAGCAGGTAGCGGATTTGCCCCCTGCTCATGTTCCAAATGCATTCCCGGGCTTTGAACGTAAAGCCTAGGAATTTTTAGGAGTGTTGTAGACCGGTGCTAGATAGCCAATGAGTTCGCTGTCTGTGATCTGCAAACTCCTTAAATGCGGCTTTTACGTGGCACGTCGAGATGCCTACACATGGTTCTGGACCCACAAACACATTTGCTGAGCCCTCTCTTGCCAGTTCATCTGCCATTTCGTTACCATGGATTCCTTTGTGCCCAGGGACCCACATCAGTCTTACCCTGTTGTGCTTCCCAAGCCTGTTTAGGGTTTGGAAAGCATCCAGAATAAGTCCGGAGTCCACTTTGTAGGATTTGTCATAGCTTTGATTGCAGCCTGACTGTCACTAAGAATATATATGGATTTACCTCTGGTTCCTCTATCTATATTCTCTTGAGCACAGGTTATTATGGCATAAGTTTCTGCTTGGAATACAGTTGCCATCTTCCCTAGGCTTTTGCTACATTTGTAACCTTTTGTGTATATTACCGCCCCTGTACCTGATGCCATTTTGGATCCATCAGTGTCAGTGATTTGGACCTTGAAAGACCTTTCAAATACAAAAATAGTTTGCATTTTATCGGATAACATGCTTGTTGCCCGATCCAGGCCTTCATTCCCGTCAAACTTTGTATGGTTGGTCCTTGGCTTAGAGGCATCCCATAGTCCAGCCACAGCAAGTCGATGTAATGTCTTCCTTGCCTGGAATTCAACCATCATATGCAGAGGAGGGATATATTGAGGTATCTCTCAAACGCTGCCGTAGGTGTTGTCCTGAAAGCACCCGTGATGCCAAGACACACTGTTCTTTGTAATCTGGTGAGTGGCGCTTTGCGAGGCAAGTTTTGTTCTGGGCCACCACACTATTGCTGCCGTATGTGATAATAGGTATTATCATTGTCCGGTACAGCCATCGTATCACTTTGGGCTTTAACCCCCAAGTTTTACCGTAGGTGGAACGACACATGCCGAATACTCGTAGGGCTTTCGTCGTAATATTTTCCACATGAGTTTTCCACCTGAGTTCTCTATCAAGCGTTACACCCAGATATTTAACTTCGGTAGACCAGGGCAGCTTTATTCCATTGAGGGAGAGCTCTCCTAGGTTTCCTAATTGTCTCTTCCTCGTGAATGGAACAATGACTGATAGAGAGGTGGTTCTTTGTACACCATTCCTCTGTCATCCTCAATGCCTGTTGTAATAATCCAGAGACTATGTTCGGGAATTTATCATTAACCATTATAGCTATGTCATCTGCATAGCCAACTGTGTAGAATGGTCCAGTATTGAGCTTGGTAAGTAGCGAGTCTACTACCAAGCACCACAATAATGGTGACAGCACTCCACCTTGCGGACAACCTCTTGTTGTTTTTGCACTAAGTCTGTCTCCTATCAGTTCCGATCTGACTATTCTGCTTCTCAGCATATAGTCAATCCAGTTGCACGTGGTATCATTGATGCCATGTTCCTTTGCAGCGATGCGTATGGACTCAAATGTTGTCTTGTCGAAGGCTCCCTCTATGTCGAGGAAAGCCCTGACACAGATCTCTTATCCCTCTAGCGCAGCCTCGGCTCGACTCGCAACATAGTGCAATGCCGTTTCTGTAGATTTGCCAGGGCTGTAGGCGCACTGTAGTTTATGTAGAGGGAAAATTTTGAGTGGTCCCTCTCTTAGGTACCTGTCTACCAGTTTCTCCAGAGCTTTTAAGAGAAAGGATGATAGAATAATTGGCCTGTAAGCTTTAGCTTCTTCGTAAGTCGGTCTACCCACCTTCGGTATAAAGGTGACTTTTACCTCCCTCCATGGGTACGTACCCAAAGGCTATGCAGGCTCTGTAGAGCTTACTCAAGTGAGGTATCAAAACAGATGCCCCTTCTTGCAATAGTATTGGGTAGATGCCATCCGGACCAGGGGATTTGAGAGGCTGGAAGCCCGCTATGGCAAGCTTCAGTTTATTTTCATCTACCACTTTCTTTGCCGTGAGCCAGTTATTTTTGGACGTGTGCCTTGTGAGCTCGTCCCTTGTAACTGGTTCCTCTTCATCGCTGTCGCGCAGTATACATTCCGGGAAGTGAGTTCTAAACATCACGCCCAGAGTGTCCTGTCCAGTTTCCGTTAGATACCCATTCTCATCCTTTACAGATGATAGTGGGTTTGTCTTAGTCATGGACATAGCTTTGCACAACCTCATTCCATTTGACAGAGCTTCGATGGAGGTGCAATGCTGCCGCCAACTAATTCGTTTGGCCTTGCGTACCGCCGTCTTATAAATCTTTCCTGGCTTTTGCATCATTAAAGGCCTGTCGTGTTTCGTGACGTATTTTAGCTAGTTCAGGAGTCCACCATGGTACCTTTTTGCAAAAGGCCTTTTTCTCTGGGCAGTTATCTACCCATGCACCGATGGTGCCCACCTTGATTCTATCAGCTTCAAATTCTATATCTAGTATGGAATTAAGCTTACCTTTAAGGCTCCTAAGATTTACTTTTAGGTCCCTCCTATACGAGTCCCAATTTGTATGTCTTGGGTTTCTCCTTCGTCTAGTTTCGACTTCTCCCGCCGTCTTAAACCTAAAGCATATATAATTATGGCCAGACAGAGAGATTTCGTCCGATACATGCCAATTTTCGATGTAATGCTAGCCCTTAACTGAGCGCTGTAATTGTAGTTAGATTTGAAAGTTCTTTGGTGCTGGAAATAGTTAACAAAATAAAAAGCCAAATAGGTAATATTAAGAAAATCTTAATATTTTATTTTCGGTCTCCCAGGCCATGCGTCGCCGTCGGTACTTATGTCATAAAAAATCCACGTCGGTACTTAAAGGTTAAGAGTCGTCGATAGATGGCACTGCGAGTAGTGTTCGGTAGTGGTGTGGTGTGTGGCGTCTGGTGACGGTGAGTGTTGTCGAAGGCGCGGCGGGTGCGCGCGGGGAGCGCGGCGACGGCGGCGCGGCGGGCCCGCCCGGCCTGCCTGGCGACAAGGGCGCGCGCGGCAAGCGCGGCAAGCGGGTAACCACTGGCACGGCACGACACCGGCGGCATGCTCGCAGCTGACTGCATGTGCACGACTCGCTTGCTTCTCGTACTGAGTAACACCTGCCTTAATAATACACGCGTAGATATTGTTGTTGTGGTACAAGTGATAACTAACGGACGCTAGTCGATGTGCACCGCCCGCGCCGGACGAGCGCCGGGACGCCGCGCATCGTGCCAGCACAACAGGTAAATCCAACATTTTGTACTTGGTAGTGGTTAGTAGTAGATGAACGTAGAAATAACAGTAATATTTAACATACGATTAACATGATCTAATGTCAGAAAGACTCTGTGTAACATTATGTACGGCACGTAAATTATTTTTACGTATTTCATAATTTGACAATCAAAGAAAGTCAGTAATGACTTCAGTATACTCATATCAACCATTGTATCCGATTTGCATATCAGTAAAGGTAAGTCATACGTACATAAGTTTCACAGAAAAATAAAAAAATATTATGAAACAAAAAACAACTTCTATAGTTACAATTGAAATACGAAGCGGTTTTGAATGGTAGCGGTACATTAACAGTAAATTTTGCGTGCAGGGCGAAGTGGCGAGGCGGGGCCGCGCGGACCGCCCGGAGTGGACGGTGCGCCCGGTCTGCCCGGCGTGCAGGGGCCGCCTGGAAAGCCGGTTAGTACCACGTACCACTCACGAGCGACGCCACGGCACTAGCCACATTTGCGTCACACTCTGCTGTTCATGTTCCAGGGCGAGATGGGGCCGAAAGGCACGAAGGGCGAGTACGGCGACATGGGCTCCCCAGGCATGCTGGGCGCGCCCGGCCTGCCCGGCCCGCCCGGCTACCCCGGTCTCAAGGGCGACAAGGGTGACAAAGGAGACTCGGTGAGCAATTCTGTCTGTTGCCCTAACAATCAAACAGTAGGGAGAAGGGTAGTGGGTTAGACCGAGCTGTTGTGGAGTTAACTTTCTTGTATGACTTATCTGGCGAAGGCGGGCTTGTGTTCAGAGCGTGTCTGTGCACCCACCCGCCTGCACACGTCGCACACGAGCTGGTGCGAGGTGTGCTGGTATGATTGCGCTACTCGTGCGATAAGTAACGTCTCGCTGTTGTCTGTTCCCGGTGCCGCGCGCGCTTCGCGACCCTCTCCAGAAGTACAGGAAGCTGAGAAGGCGGCAGGTAACTATCCGCTTCATGCAAACTTATTACTAGTCTGCATTGAGTCAATTGTTATCATATTAGAACACAAACATAGAATATCTTTTCTGAGACATACCTATTTGCATTTGGATTTTAATTTATTTATTTTCAAACTTATTATGTATAACTTTTCGTTACGTAGTGTTAACTGTGTCAGTAGCTTGAACTGTTAATCTTTATGCCCATTGTTGAACTTGCAGGGAGACGGCACAGGCTACGAGCTGTACGGGCACGAAGTGGTAAGTGTCTAGAATGAATATAAATGTTACGTAGCGTAGGTACGTGTAGAATAACTTGTGTTTAGAATGAATATAAATGTTACGTAGCGTAGGTACGTGTATAATAACTTGTGTTTAGAATGAATATAAATGTTACGTAGCGTAGGTACGTTTATAATAACTTGTGTTTAGAATGAATATAAATGTTACGTAGCGTAGGTACGTGTATAATAACTTGTGTTTAGAATGAATATAAATGTTACGTAGCGTAGGTACGTGTATAATAACTTGTGTTTAGAATGAATATAAATGTTACGTAGCGTAGGTGCGTGTATAATAACTTGTGTTTAGGATGAATATAAATGTTACTAGCGTAGGTACATTTATAATAACTTGTGTTTATAATGAATATAAATGTTACGTAGCGTAGGTACGTGTATAATAACTTGTGTTTAGAATGAATATAAATGTTACGTAGCGTAGGTACGTGTATAATAACTTGTGTTTAGGATGAATATAAATGTTACTAGCGTAGGTACATTTATAATAACTTGTGTTTATAATGAATATAAATGTTACGTAGCGTAGGTACGTGTATAATAACTTGTGTTTAGGATGAATATAAATGTTACGTAGCGTAGGTACGTGTATAATAACATGTGTTTAGAATGAATATAAATGTTACGTAGCGTAGGTACGTGTATAATAACTTGTGTTTATAATGAATATAAATGTTACTAGCGTAGGTACGTTTATAATAACTTGTGTCTAGAATGAATATAAATGTTACTAGCGTAGGCACGTTTATAATAACTTGTGTTTAGAATGAATATAAATGTTACTAGCGTAGTGTAACGGCTAGGGGCTGCGCAGGGTAGGCTTCGCACGCCGTTGACTTGTAGGTAAATGGGTAATTATAATGAAAACTGCTGGACAAGTCAATACATATATTTTGGTATAGCTCAGCTAGGTCGCGGGTACGTAAAGTCACTAATGTTGTTTAGGCCGCCGGATCTGGAGCGGCTAGGGTTTCGCAGGGTAGGCTGCGCAGGCACCGGCTCGCGTGGCGGTAGGCCGCAGGTAGGCAAGCCAAGTCCTGGCAGGCGTGCGTAGCTCGCGTGGCGGTAGGCCGCAGGTAGGCAGGCCCAAGACCTGGCAGGCGTGCGTAGGCAGCGTGCAGGCACAGCAGCAAGCGAGTTAAAAGGGGCAGCCCTCAGCCGTAAGGTGAAGTGCGACCCTGGCACGTGGCAGACGTGGGGACGCGCGACGGTAGGCCGCGGTAGGACGCAGGGACTGTAGCGGCTAGGGCTGCGCAGGGTAGGCTGCGCAGGCCGCTACGTCCCAGCGTAGCGCACGGCGGTAAGCCGCAGGTAGGCAGGGTAGACCCGGGTCGCATGCGTAGGCAGCGCACCGGCACAGCAGTAGCAAGGGCAAGGGTCAGTTCTCTGGACAGCACGTGGTAGACGTGGGGGTACGCGACGGTAGGCCGCAGGGACTGTAGCGGCTAGGGCTGCGCAGGCCGCTATATCCTACACGGTGGACCCTGGAAGCACCATAGGGTGCGCATGTTAGATGCGGTGCAATTAGCAGCAAGCCGCATGCGATGCACTAGCCTCTTTCCCTCTTTAAGCCAAGGAACGGTGTGGGAAACATTGTAGGTGAAAGCTCAGCACATCGCAGCGGTTTACAGGCAAGAACTTGCAAACATAGCAAGCACATTGGCAGATACAAAATTAGGTTAAGTATGAACACGCTAGCATTTATTAACATAAGTAAACGTGATCACTTACAATAAAACACGGAGGCACACTCCGATGCAGTAAAAGCACATACTCATTGCAAATCCCTTGTACCGGACGACGCTTAGCCACGCGTCCAACATGACAGCGCTAAAACTAATATTAAAAAAAAACCTTTTTACAAAAAATACAACCGACTTCCAAATAGATAAACAAAAAAGTGAAAAATAACTTAAATTTCGGAAGTCGGTGTTCTTGTTTTATTTTCTTCGTTTTTTGACACCGACTTCCGAAATTGAAGTTATTTTTCACTTTTTTGTTTATTTATTTGGAAGTCGGTTGTATTTTTTGTAAAAAGGTTTTTTATTTTTCACTTTTTAGTTGTGCTACACAATGTATATAGACTAGGTACCAATAATGCCCATAGTGAAACCAGAATAGATTTACCCAATAACATGAAACTTAAACAAATTCGGTCGAATAAGGGTATACCAAGGTGAACTATTTACACCTGCGTACCCCTTTAGAGCGTACTAGTGTGATGTTATGTTATGAAATGGTGTAAACAATAAACATAAATGCGATTGCGGCTATCCCGAGTGATTTGCCGTCATTTATTGAAGAGATCTGATGTGTATCTCCGAAATTCTTTATCAGATCTTGATGAAAATTAAATGGGACCACATGACAAACACCAGCTTTCAAATAAAAAAAGAATCATTAAAATCGGTTCACCCAGTATTAAGTTCTGAGGTAACACACATAAAAAAAAAAAAGAAAATACAGTCGAATTGAGAACCTCCTCCTTTTTTTGAAGTCGGTTAAAAAGGTGATGGAGTCGATATTGGTCGTCCGGCACAGAGAATCAGGTACAATCATTAAACTAATGTGAAACTCACCCTAATTCGGGGCAACACAGTCGTAAGGATTAAGGATGGATATTTCTGGTTCAACATAGCCAGCGGAATCCAAATGACAGCAGCGATGGCATTCCGGAAAATTAGAGTTGTGCCGTGTTTTTAGGGATGTGGCTATTAACCGTGTTAACTTACTAATTTTGATATTTAGTATCATTCGACTATTTTCAGTTGTGATCCGCACAACGCTACAGTAGGTACGTTTATAATAACTTGTGTCTAGAATGAATATAAATGTTACTAGCGTAGGTACGTTTATAATAACTTGTGTTTAGAATGAATATAAATGTTACGTAGCGTAGGTACATGTATAATAACTTGGGTTTAGGATGAATATAAATGTTACTAGCGTAGGTACGTTTATAATATCTTGTGTTTAGAATGAATATACATGTTACGTTGCGTAGGTACATTTATAATAACTTGTGTCTAGAATGAATATAAATGTTACTAGCGTAGGTACGTTTATAATAACTTGTGTCTAGAATGAATATAAATGTTACTAGCGTAGGTAGGTTTATAATAACTTGTGTCTAGAATGAATATAAATGTTACTAGCGTAGGTACGTTTATAATAACTTGTGTCTAGAATGAATATAAATGTTACTAGCGTAGGTACGTTTATAATAACTTGTGTCTAGAATGAATATAAATGTTACTAGCGTAGGTACGTTTATAATAACTTGTGTCTAGAATGAATATAAATGTTACTAGCGTAGGTACGTTTATAATAACTTGTGTCTAGAATGAATATAAATGTTACTAGCGTAGGTACGTTTATAATAACTTGTGTCTAGAATGAATATAAATGTTACTAGCGTAGGTACGTTTATAATAACTTGTGTCTAGAATGAATATAAATGTTACTAGCGTAGGTACGTTTATAATAACTTGTGTCTAGAATGAATATAAATGTTACTAGCGTAGGTACGTTTATAATAACTTGTGTCTAGAATGAATATAAATGTTACTAGCGTAGGTACGTTTATAATAACTTTTGAATCTTTTTTTTCATCGTATCGATGATTCAAAATGATTTATTTTAGTTTTTTGTAAATTAAATGTAGATACTTCAAGCAGAATTTAGCTACTAAAACAGCTTTAGCGTTTGCCTCGTAAATTTCTTTCAGGGTTCAGGTGTTGTTGCCCAGAGAGCACGACAAGAGGAGAGCTTTTGTTTGGGCCGTAGCTCCGCCCACCTTTGTCTGTGCTTACATTATCAGGACTCCACGCAGGTACTTCTTATCTTATCTAGTGGAGGGGCCGAGAAACAACTCGGACACTTCGACCCATTGGGATCTGTTGTGGTCCCCTAGATACGAGTACCTTACTCCTCCCCAATCTCGTTGAAAACTCTTTTCATGAATTTTACAACAAGACTGGGACTTATGAGCCTATAGTCTTCTGGTCTTGGATATCCAGCCCCTAAGAGACTCATTCGCTTACCAGCCAGTGCATCGCATGTGCAAAGAAGGTGCTCCATGCGTTCCGTATGTTCCCCACACAACCTGCACATAGGTGTCGCGGTTAGACCCATCTTCATGAGCATGTCGTTGGTTCCAAAGTGCCCAGTAAACGCCCCAAGCAGGTAGCGGATTTGCTCCCTGCTCATCTTCCAAATGCATTCCTGGGCTTTGAACGTAGAGCCTAGGAATTTCTTGGAGTGTTGTAGACCGGAGCCAGATAGCCAATGAGTTCGCTGTCTGTGATCTGCAAACTCCCTAAATGCGGCTTTTACGAGGTACGTCGAGAGGCCTACACATGGTTCTGGACCCACAAAATCATTTGCTGAGCCCTCTCTTGCCTGTTCATCTGCCATTTCGTTACCATGGATTCCTTTGTGCCCAGGGACCCACATCAGTCTTGCCCTGTTGTGCTTCCCGAGCCTGTTTAGGGTTTGGACAGCATCCAGAATAAGTCCGGAGTCCACTTTGTAGGATGCCATGGCTTTGATTGCAGCCTGACTGTCACTAAGAATATATATGGATTTACCTCTGGTTCCTCTGTCTATATTCTCTTGAGCACAGGTTATAATGGCATAAGTTTCTGCTTGGAATACAGTTGCCATCTTCCCTAGGCTTTTGCTACATTTGTAACCTTTTGCCCTGTACCTGATTCCATTTTGGATCCATCAGTGAACCACACCAGACTATATGACAGCCAGAAAAAAAAATCCTGGCTTTAACATCATTAAAGGCCTGTCGTACGACGTAGGTACGACGTAGGTTTAGAAAATGTTCAATTTTGAAGACACTACGATAAAATATTGTTAAAAATATTATTTTGCACTCCCGATTAATTCCGATAGCAAATTATCTTAAGAAGAAAGATTTAAGTCTTCAAATCGAATTGGAACTGTCAAATATAGGTTTCGCATGTGTGTATAACGTTTATAGGGCTTATTCGATAACATAGACCGAAACCGAATGGTTGTGAATAGGTATGCTGATAGCTGATTTCAGTGTTGGTACCATAGCAAGCGTTATAGACAATGAATTGATAACATTAACTAAGTCAATCTGAAAGCTGCATAAAGTTTGACGAACTTGAACCATTGTTTTGTAGAAAAAGATGATGATGTACTTCTGTTGCCGCTATAACAACAAATACTAAAAACAGAATAAAATAAATATTTGAGTGGGGCTCTCATACAACAAACATGATTTTTTTGCCGTTTTTTTGCGATAATGGTACGGAACCCTTCGTGCGCGAGTCCGACTCGCACTTGGCCGGTTTTTAATGCATATTGTGTTCCTACTGATGACTAATTCTTTTACCGTTACAAAGGATAAACATCTTATTTTAACGCTCTGACACGCCTTATGAATTACATATCGACGGTGAATTGTTTGCTGATTGAAACTAAAATGAACACTATAATGTTTCAGATGATGGGCCCGCCGGGCGTACCAGGCCCCGCGGGGCCACCGGGCGTGGCGGGCCCGCCCGGCATCAAGGGCGACAAGGGCGAGCCGGGCGCACGCGGCAAGGCGGTGCGTACATCACACGCTGCACATTGTGCTGCTACTTTCAACATTATCCCAGCTGTTTGTTGGATTACAGCACACTCCCTCCCACAAACGCACTGGAAACATTATAGGCTGCTTATGCTTATTAATGGCACAGTGAATTGTTTTCCCATAACTCAATTTCTTCTTTAATATGCATAAATTGAAAAAAAAAAAATTTTTTAGTAATTCCTGTTTCAGGGTGAAAAGGGTGAAAAAGGTGACGCAGGCCCCATGGGGTTACCTGTAAGTATAACGATGCTCTGTGGTTTCACTATTGATTTTTGATATTAGTGAGACTGTGATTTGATGAGACAATCGTGTATCCCGCAGGGCCCGGTGGGGCTGCCGGGCGAGCCTGGCCGGACCGGCGACACGGGGCCCAGAGTGAGTCACACACACTGTTACTTACTGCGCTATACTCACAAGATATCCGTTACTAACGCTGCTCTAACAGCTCATATCAGCTAACTGACTGCACACTAACACTACACTGAACGAACGTTTTGGGTTCACAAACTTTACAAAACATATTTAATCAAAGCCAAAAGAAAGCATGCCAAATAATCTAGTATATTTTGACTGACCGTTTTCCGGACTAATGCGCATGCATGCGGCGTGGTATTCCATGTGTGAGCGTGCGACTAACCCGGGGGTGGTGTGGTGCAGGAGAATCGCTGGCCGCCGGACTTCGCCTTCACGTAGTGAGCGGCCGAGACCCGGCGCGGCTGCGTCCCCGAGCCCGCGCGGCGCCGCGCTCCCCTGGCGCGCGTCCGCGCCCTCCTGGTTTGTAAATTGTATCATATTAGTGACAGCGTGACCGCGGTGCACCAGTGAACTGTTATGGATTTGTGTTAACACGATTATTCTACTTTGGTGACGTCAGTTCATGGAGATGAGTTTGTATTATAGTCTCATGGTCCGATTACATCGACCGTTCTACTGGAGAGTGCTCTCGAGAGTGCGGCGGCTGTCCTTCTTGCTCGACCGAGTCGACTTGTATCCTTATGTCTGTTTTTGTAAATGCCTCTCTAGCGCTATTATACTTTGATTAAGTTCTTGCTTTTGTTTCCGGTCGAGCATAAACTTCCCTGTATATAATGTAAAACTTGTTGGCAAGATGGGTATATATTATAGATACATTACTTGAATCATATTATTCATTACGTTCCTTTCTGAAACACAACTCCAGTCATATTATTTCGTAAGTAATGAATTTATGTTAATAGTACTACGCTCAGAGTAACTATTTTTTAAAACGTATAAATATACAAATTATTATATAGATGAGATAGTATTCGAGTGTGGTGACACGTGAGGCCGGGTGCCGTGTACCGGCTACACTGTAAGTGTTGCCTCGAGTGTCGCGCGAGCATGAGTGACGAGCGCGAGTGTGTACATAGTGTGCGAGGTGCCTCCACTCTTGTGATATGTGAGTCGCGCCGACGCGCGTTTGTAATTAACCATGTTATGTACAAATATTCGTATCGACCATTATCATATCTTCCTATATTTTAATGTAATTGTTTACAAAACTATCGCCTAAATTCTTAGAATAGGCCTAACTGTAATTAATAACTACTATGTGAATATATAAATGGTCACGTCTTGTCGTATGTTTAACATAATGTTATGATATAGTATAAGTAGTGAGCGCGCGCAGACGAGTGACGCAGCGGGCGCTCGCTGCTCGCTAGACCGCTAGACCGCTAGACCGCCAGTGCGGCCGAGCGCGAGAGGCCGCGCGTCGCTCGCCCGCGCGCCGCGCGCCCGCGCCGGTGTTACCGTCCCACTTAACACGTAATCTTACCTACGTTAATGTTGACTCGTGCGTATTTTAATAATCCTTTCATCTCAATATATTTAATTCGCTTAACTTATTATTAAATGTAGTCCATAAATTCTCACCGACTTATAACTTTATCTATATAATAAGTATGTAAAGTTCGGGACGCGGCGTACCTTACCTCTGCTTCTATGCGTCTTCTGCGCTGCGTGTCCTCTCTATGAGACCTCGGGCTCACACAAGACTCAGGGCGACAACTGAACCACGCCGCGACCCGGGCTGGTAGACTGTGACACCAATGTACAAAATATATTTATTATATTTATTTTTGTTGTTCACTTTTAGTTGTGTAATCCATAACTTTCACGTCCGGAATTGTTCGCGTTTACTTGCAACTTTATTCCATCAGAATCCGTTCTCACTTCTTGTAATAAATGTAAGAGATGGTCGGCTACTGTAGGGACGCCTGTACATATATATCAGTAAGCATGTGGCGCCCCCTGCTGCTAGTTGTAAGACATCGGTTCTACTCGCTATTACTATGATAACATTTCTTGTCTTTGTATCGTCATGTATCTCTTAAGCGTAACATTAAGGATTTAGTTTTTTTATGAAAATCGAAAGTTGTCATTTGTACCATATATACATCACGAGAGCATAAACCATTGTTGTTTAAAATTTATTTTGAAGAAAAATAAATATTTGCATGCCGTGCATATTCGTGTTTCTTTTCTTCTTTGCTCGTTTTCTGTTAAAACCTTTTCCTGTTTCTTCTGCTGGCAATGCTCGATGTCCCTTTGTTGTTCAACCTGCAGTTAACTGCAGTTATTTGAAACTACCCCTACCTCTACTTCTCCCATCAAAGTCCCGCCCGGCCCGGCGGGTCTCTGTCTGGATCAGGTCAGGGCTCCAGTAGAGCCCACGCCCAAGTGGCCGGTGCGGTGCTGGGCTACCAGCTGCTAGTAAGTATCGTCTGACAGCTAAACTTATATTTGTCGATATCTTCATCATTGATTTCACCGCATTATATGTATAAGTTTCTTTCCCTGTGCACTCGCGGATTATTTTTCCTTCTGTGCATCCCATATCTTCAGCATTTTTGGTATGAGGAGAGCGTGTATATAACTACCTGTACCAGATCGTAACTGAGTTGTATTGAAGTGCAGAGTTCGTGATGTGTATGCATGAGAAATGTGGCCGCCGCCCGCCGACCGCCGCCCGACGGCACGCAACAACATGAGAAAAGCTCTGTTCTGAACTTACGAACTGTAATGAGAACGTAACTAAGTGCAGTGGTGAGAGTGTGCGCGACGGCGAGATGGTCGCGCGGTGGTGGCGAGCGATCGCGCGGCGGTGGCGAGCGCTCGTGCGGTGGTACAGAAAACATTAGAGAAACTTCACCCCTAGAAGTATATAAAATGAGACATCTATGGGCAGGAGGATATACTACTACTTTTACGTGCGCCGCGTGCGCGCCATCTCTGTGACCACAATGAAGTTAGTTTTCTGTATATAATGAAATCGATGCCACAAGTAAGCGTGCAAGATACCCATTTAACAATAATTGTTTACGTTATTAATACAAAATTGTCATGCGCTAACCAACATCAGCATATTTAGGCAACACTATATAGCTATAGAGGAGTGTTGCGGGTTGAGAGGAAGTAGGTATAATACAAATAAAAATTAATAGGGTATATACTATTTATTTTTAATTTAAAAAAGTATATTCAGGTGCTTAAAAGGCGGTCTTTCAAAATAAAGGAGATTTACTTATATACGCAGTATTATTTATTATGATCTTTATTTAATTTCTTTCTTATTTGTTACATTTTAAATATTTTTATAAAACACAAAAAAAAAACTAAAAAGAAAAACATTAAAAAAAAAAATAGTAGCCCACCGGTATCGGTAACAAAAAAAACAATACTGTATTATTTATTATTCTTATGATATTAATTAATGTAGTAACCCAGTTTAGATTAACAAATTTTTATTTACTGGAAAAACTGATATATGTAGTTGTGAACAATTTACATCTCATGACATTTTTCAAAACTGTTTACAGAAAACAATTAACTATAAAAATACTTAACTGAAGCTTGTGGGATACTTATAATGGAGAGGGTAAACTTTACTTTCTATAACTTCTAATCTTGATATCATTCCATTTACCATATTATTTAAACAAATTGCAATTGTTGCAAATCTTATCCTGGCTTGACGATGAGCTTTGGTCAGTTCATATTTTTGGGCAGGTTTATACTTATAGATCCCAGTTGCATGTAAATGTCTTCGGACAGTGGTAAGCGAAATGCCATTTCTTTTAGCACCAGATCGGGTGGTTGTAAAATAATTCGTAGTTTGGCTGTTCACAATATCACGATGACGGCTGGATTGATTTGTGTAATCAATCGGACGTGGCCCTTGGCTGTTACACTTCTCTTCACCTGTTTCTTGATACCGTCGAACGTCGTCACCCATAAACGAACTGTGTTTCTCTATAGATAAATAAATTAAAAAGTTAGACTTCTAATGGCAAAAAAATAAAATATAAATTGATTATAGTGTAGCGGCACCAACGCTACCACTTACGAACTAATGAAATGACGTCACACAAATCCTGCATCGCGCAAGCAAAGTTTTCAGCACGATTAGAACACATACAACAGTCCGACAACAACCGTTGGATAGTTGCCCGGACCAGACACAACACCCGTCTGGTCGGAGGATCTTCCCTTTTTCAATGGAGGTTTGTGGGACTTTACACCCTGTTCCGCATACATCCAAAATAGTTTAGATTACACTTACGTCGACATTTAATTCTCGGGCAATACTCTTTAAACTTTGTTTTAGTTCCAAAACGACGATTATTTTCACTTTTAAAAAGATAATCAATCGAGACAGTATGTTATTGTAATTATATGTCTTTATCCGAACAACACAAGCAGAGTAGTAATTATGCTGTGTCATGTTTTACTTAACAAAATTATTAGCTTACCATCAATCTTCTTCATATTCTAATTTTATAATATTTTATAAACGTCACGGCCGACATGAATAATGTGATGAATAAACATATCGATGAATTTTATATCTAAAGAAAGAAAGAAAGAAAGAAAAATATTTATTTGTGACCCGCACAGGAGACACGAGATAAGCAAAACAAACAATAATAAAAAAATAAAATAAATAACCCCGTGCGAGACCAAAAAGGCTCCTATCTCAGCATGTGCTAAGTGTAAGTGTGATAAGTGTCTGAATGGCGCGGTGGTACAGCAGCTTGACTCGTCAGTTATAGGGTCTAGGTTCGAATCTTGCAACGGCCTAACGATTTTATAAAATTTTAAAATTCTGGTGTGAGTTTTTAGAAATCTGTAAAGAAGTATAATGTTTGATAAACACATTTGGAAGTGTAAATATATCAATAGGTAGGATGCGATGGATATTATCTAGCGGTCGCTTGCTCATGCAAGCGCCGTCATTTTTTTTATTTCTAGTTACAATATCTTAGCAGTTTCATTGATATCACAGAGATGGCGCGCACGCGGCGCACGTAAACATCGTAGTATATCCTCCTAATAAATGTCGCTTTTGCTACATTTCTAGGTGTGAGGATTCTCTGCTGCTGTATGTGCTAGTGCTGACGTGTTGTTGTTCCACAGGGCCCGCCCGGACTCGACGGCATGAAGGTTAGTTCAATGATATTCACTTACAGTACTCATGTTTTTATTCCATAAAATTTACGAGAAATAGCAAAAAAATGCCATTTACTTATCCCAAAATTTTCATAATCTTTGGTTACTATCGCCAAAGTCTTCAACCAACGTGCCTCATCGTCGGCCACATCATCGCTTACCATCAGGTGTGATAGTGGTCAAGCGCAAGACTATCTAACTAAAAAAAAATAAACTAACATGGCACTGTATTGACCTCCACTTGATTAACTGGCCATTCAATATTGTGTCTACTTCTACTTGTGTAGTGAATAAAAGAGATAGTTTTTATAATTTTAGTAATCTAAATTCTGGCACCGGCATCAATGAAACGCTTTAAATATTATTATACTGTGCTCGTGTAAGTACTAGTGTAAGGCAACGTCCAGCGTGTTTTTTCACGATGTATTTTTAACGGTGTGCGTCATGCCTGGCGCAAATAAACTATTTGTATTTGTACCGTTGTACTGCACTAACTGTGTGTGTGCACTGTGCAGGGCGCGCAAGGTGAGCCGGGCTCCAAGGGCGAGCGCGGCGACCCGGGGCTGCCCGTACGTACTCCTCACACTACTCACTCTAACTCACGGCTCTGTACAGCGTTATACTAACTGATACTCGCTCAATATTATTTCAGGGAACCGACGGCATCCCTGGACAAGAGGTTAGTTATCTCGCGGACTTTGTCACAACATCTTGCTTATATTATTTATTGGCGAAATAGTGTCATGCTGAAGTCGCAACATTATCGTCAGCGACCAACTTCGGTGTGACACTATTTTTAGCCTTAACTTGATGATAATCGTTTATTTCCGCTCGCTAGGGCCCCAAGGGTGACAAAGGATACAAAGGAGAACCCGTAAGTGGCGCATGTCCATCGCTGAGTGCAGCGCGCGCGTTCTAACCCGCGCATCCCGCATGCTCTACTAACCTAGTAGTACGTAATATCGCGGTGCAGGTGCTATTACTCTGTGCTCACCATTGTATCCACTAACTAACTGCGAACAATATTATGTATGTAAAGCACGCGCTACACGTCGCACAGCGCACACGCACGCGCACGCCCAGCGCGAGTGTAATGGTGCGACGCTTGCACGGCGGCTCACGCGCCGGAGATGTATATATTACAGTGTGCGCCAACTCCGCAGGGTCCGTTGGGCAAGCGCGGGCGCAAGGGAGACAAGGGCGACAAGGGTGAACAAGGCGTGCCCGGCCTGGACGCGCCGTGCCCGCTTGGGCCCGACGGCCTGCCGCTGCCGGGTTGTGGCTGGAGACCCTCCAAGGTGCGTGCCGGGCCCGCCGTGCGCGCGCGCCGCCGGCACAGGCGCGAGCGCGGCCCTCGCTGACAGTATGGTTGTTACTACTTGCCGCTATCCTAACCGCAGGCAGCTAACGACCCACTAATATAGTTGCGTGTGTGTGTGGTGGTGGTACTGTATGGGTGTGCATGGTGTGGCAGCAGGAGACGGCGGCGGGCGCAGCGCTGGAGCCGGCGGCGCCGGACGAGTCGGGCTCGGAGGAGGGCGCGGACGGGCCGGACGGGCCGGACGGGCCGGACGAGTACGAGGGCCGCGACGACGAGCTGGATACGCCGCGCGACTACGACGACTACACCGACAACGCGCACCACTCGCACCACCACGACTGACCCGCACCTCACCCCCCCACTCCCGCTACCCGCACACCGCCTACCCCTACTAGCCTCCCGCCCCTCACCCTCCCATAAAAGCTGCACTAACTACTTACTAACGGACCGGTGGTGGTTTCTCGTGTGAGTAACATTTTAATGTTTTACTAACCTTTTAGAAAGGAGGGCGCTTGCTATGCTGGCTTTAGTTTTAATCTTTCAACGAAATTTTGATCATTTTAATATCGTGGAGGCTCGATCCGGCATGAAACAGTATCGAATTGTAAAGATAAAAAAAAACCGATCTCCAAAATAAAACACTACAAAGCGAAAAATAACTTTCTTTTTAACCGACTTAAAAAAAAGGAGGAGGTTCTCAATTCTTTGGTTTTTTGTTCCCCGATGCCTGGACCGATTTCAAAAAATCTTTTTTTTATTTTGAAGGGTATACTTCCTAGTTGGTCCCATAGTTATCAGGTCAGGATCTGATGATGGGATCCTAGAGCAATCGAGGGAACTCCTCAAATATTATAGGCATACATATAGTGATTTTGGTATTTTCATCAACAATGCAAAATAACAAATTTGAAATGATACAATTTATTGAAGTATACTCTTTAAGTAGGTATAGGTATAAACACTCTTCAAAGCATAGGTAATCAATGTTCAAATGGCAGGCTAGGTATATTTTATTAAATGCCTATACATATTTGTTTTACAAAAATGGTACAAGCTTTTAAACTTACCTACTGTCTTTTTATAAGGTTCCTCCCAGCCAAATTATTTGGAAACCTTATGTACTTTTTTATTAACGAGGGTCTGTTCAGTGCATTTGTGACATGGCGCAGACAGCATGACACTGTCTTTTGTGCCATTGGAACATCACAGCTAAGGTCCACTGCACCTTGGTGACTCCGCCGGGCATAAAAATTAAGAGCAGCTAGGATCTGAAATTAAACAAAAACAACAAATGTAAATGGGTGGGATTGGTAATACAGCTCAATAAGATACCAGTATATATAATATATCCTTACCTTCATTCTCGGATCAACACCACTTTGTCGTAAATGTTGAGGCAAAAGAGGTATTAGCTCCTCACACAAGTCCTCAAATAATTCCCGAGTGAGCTTATAGTTCCCTATGAACTCAACGTCGGGAATACTTGCCAACTGGAAGTTTTGGCGCAAATGTCATCGACGTTGCCTCCGCTCTTCCAGTAGATCTTCTGCGAGCATTAAAAAAGCAGCCATCGTTTAAATAAGGAAATTAGTTAAGGGAATTATAAGTTTCGTCGACCGCACGATAACTATTTTGATGTCGTAATATCTTGACGAACGATCCTTTATAACAAGTATCAAATTCAATTTTACGAACGGATAAAAACGCATCGGGAGTAGGTAAAACTGTCAAATTGTGTTGTCATTCATTTTTCGTTCGGGCCCCGAACGAATCATCCGTTCGTAGGTGTTAGGGAGTAGGAAACGCCCGTAACTAAGGTCGAAACTACGGACTTCGAGCTTCTATTATAGCGCCGATTACCTATCGCGGGTTACTATTGGCTCGACGTCGCTTTCGAGTTTTGTTTTTCACAAATTGTTAATCTGCCATTTCTTGATTCTATTGTTTAATTATTTAATGAATCGATTGTATTACCAAGGCAAAATCATTTCGCTGAGGTTATATATATAATAATGTCCATTTTTGGCGTGGTGTTAGAAAAATAAAAACAATTGTTCTCTAAAATGTAGAATTTTGATGGTACTTGGTGGTACACATTTTTTGCCGCATGTCTTGCTTGTTGGGGATTTTTTTAGGACCGGTATGTGATGTCAGCTTTATGTATTACTTCGATGTGTTCTGGTTGATCAGATCACATCTGTCACTATCAGGTGTATTTTTATTTATGTTGTTAGACAGTGAAAGCTGTAGCTTTTGCATAAAATTACTTATCAATAGTTTAGTCAAATCACTTACAGTCATTACATGCTAGACGCCCTTAGGTTATGTGAGCTGTTCGAAGTATGGAGAGTACCAGGCGTCGTAGATAAAGTAAATCAAACAAGTTTTACCTCCAATAATAGTATAGACAGGGAATATAGTTAAAAAACAGCATTAAAATACTCATAGACCGTACATGTTTCGAGAAGCAATACTTTATTTTGCATTACACGTGTATTGACACATATGACATGCAAGATCTTTTTCGAAAGATGTGCGTGTACTGAATAGTCAGTAGACAGCCGCTGACGCTGGTATTGTGTCGCAGGAGGCTGTGCTGCAGTGGGTGCGGCGCCGCCTCGACGTCGACAACGATCTGCTGCCGCTGTGATGCCGCTGGTACGCCGCCGCTGTGATGCCGCTGGTACGCCGTCGCTGTGATGCCGCTGGTACGCCGCCGCTGTGATGCCGCTGGTACGCCGTCGCTGTGATGCCGCTGGTACGCCGCCGCTGTGATGCCGCTGGTACGCCGTCGCTGTGATGCCGCTGGTACGCCGCCGCTGTGATGCCGCTGGTACGCCGTCGCTGTGATGCCGCTGGTACGCCGCCGCTGTGATGCCGCTGGCACGCCGCCGCCGCGCCGTTATACCGCTGTGCCGCACCGCGCCGCCGCCGTGTGTTTGGGCGGTGCCTAGTGAGAGACCATTAATTGCTGCTATGTATGACGCGCCGTCGGCGTCGCATACTTAGACGTAGCTAATAGAACTGTTCCGGGAACCTGTTTGATTGTTTGGCTAAAACCGCTGTAACTCCGTACCTGCTCCACTAACTAATTGAACTTCAATTCGAATCTACATACTAAGCTCCTTCCATCCCCCCATCCCACCGTCCTACCATCCCTGACACCGTCAGCCAGTCTTCCTGCAGGTTATGGAGTAGAGTACGCCGCCAACTATTAGTACTACAGTCCAGATTATCACTATTATTAACTTATCACCATCTTTGACATTATTGTCCATCATTTGTCCATAGTTTTATGAAAATATTGTTAACGTATTTGTTAAAATATTGTTGTACGGAAGTGTAAATATGTACAATTATATAAGATAGATGTTATACAAGAAATGATGCCGCCAATATCAAAAATGTTTCTGGCACTAATCTAACGCGTGACGTGAGCCTCGTGATTAAGTGTTTTTGCTGTAATGTTGTGTGCAGTGTCCCAAACATGATTGTGTTTAATTGATTGATTGATGAATATTTTAGTTCAATAAATAAGTACTCTAATGTGCGAGTGTCTGAACGACATAAACGACATGACCGAATTCGAGCAAACCTTTATGCCTATTATGAGTTTTAACCTTATTTAAGATTAGTAGGAGTAAAGTTTTGATCGAATTACCTCTAGTTGTAAGAGCACCTGGGTTACCCTACGCTGGTCACCCCGCGCTGTACATACTAGATAAATCAATGTTAATTAGTTACGAGGTTTTGTATTCTAAGTAACGTGATCATTTCAATAAGTTCTATTTATTCCCTAGTTAAGTTTGTTATAAGAGCTATAGATTTCTAGTTTCAGTCCAACTAGTAGTAGATATTGTGTACATGCAGTACAAAATGTAGTATAAGTAGGTACCTACCGTACCTACGTGTCTAGATAACGAGAACGTTAGATTTTTAAACGAAGACTTAAAACTTGAATAGATTATTTAGTTTTAGCATAACATAATGTATAGGAGAAGTGTTCTACCTACGAGCTCATAGCTGAGCTGCTAAGGCTGCCAAGAGCAGTCGTAACTTAACCAGCCATGTGATTTTATAGTGGCAAGGTCGGTCACACTAAGGCCCAGTGTTTCGATTCAATGGTTCAATGGTTAAATACGCTAACCAATGGTTTAAATATCGGTAAAACGCTTTTATTCGTCAATTGTTGGCATCACAAATGGTCAAATAAGTTTGAGAGTTAATTACGAGTAATAGACCACTTGTAAGACTAACAATCGATGAATAAACGCGTTTTACCGAATTTTGAAACCATTGGTTAGCATATTTAACCATTGGTTGAGTTAACTACGGATCAAAAAACAGGGCCTTAAGACAACAGGGCAACTTTGTTTCGTATTGCGTTTGCGAGGCCACCGGGTGTACTAGTCCGTACGGCGCACTGCGTGGCGCTATACCGACGTTTGCGAGGCCACCGGTCATACTAGTCCGTACGGCGCACTGCGTGGCGCTAAACCGACGTTTGCGAGGCCACCGGGCGTACTAGTCCGTACGGCGCACTGCGTGGCGCTACACCAACGTTTGCGAGGCCACCGGGCGCACTAGTCCGTACGGCGCACTGCGTGGCGCTACACCGACGTTTGCGAGGCCACCGGGCGTACTAGCCCGTACGGCGCACTGCGTGGCGCTACACCGACGTTTGCGAGGCCACCGGGCGTACTAGCCCGTACGGCGCACTGCGTGGCGCTACACCGACGTTTGCGAGGCCACCGGGCGTACTAGTCCGTACGGCGCACTGCGTGGCGCTACACCGACGTTTGCGAGGCCACCGGGCGTACTAGTCCGTACGGCGCACTGCGTGGCGCTACACCGACGTTTGCGAGGCCACCGGGCGTACTAGTCCGTACGGCGCACTGCGTGGCGCAACACCGACGTTTGCGAGGCCACCGGGCGTACTAGTCCGTACGGCGCACTGCGTGGCGCAACACCGACGTTTGCGAGGCCACCGGGCGTACTAGTCCGTACGGCGCACTGCGTGGCGCTACACCGACGCCACGGGATATGTTTTCTGAAATGTACCTTTTCGTGTGTAAATAAATAAAGTTCCATATTGTATCTTTATCATGTAAAGCGCGTGCAGCTTCACGTCTCGGTGTGAGCTGTCAGTTGACACTTACTCGACTCGAATCGAATGAAGTAATTCAGTGGTGGCAAGTAAAATTTCAAAATTTAAAAAACACCCGACACATTTTTATTCCATGCTACAAAATTTATCTAGTACATAAGGTCATTTTGTCGAGAATGTTCTTAGCTATGTTAGAATAAAATTGGTTCAGCCGTTCAACAGTTATGGGCGTTTTACGGTTTGAATCGGGGTGTTTTCGCAAGATATCGTGTCATAATTACGTGTTCAATAGATTGCCGATCGAAGCGTATCTACGATCGTGTTTACTATGCACTAGATACATTATGTAGCATGAAATAAAAATGTGTCGGGGGTTTTACAAATTCTGAAATGTTACTTGTTGACAATCGCTATAGCCACGCTTTCGATCATAGAATGTCACTTGTCTAGAACGTCTGTGACAGTTTTAATCGCAGTTACCGTACTTGATCCAGATCAGGTTTATTTCATCGACACTGGCAAAACTTTTTAATCCAGTCCAGTCCAGCGCTGGACCAGCTGGATGCAGTAGAGCTGCTCCAGTCTCCAGCGCTGTTGGATTCAGACGCAACATTGAAATACCAGTACGTAAATCCACAGCTGTAATATTTATTATTTTATCTTTTCAGGGTTCCGTAGTTAACAAGGAACCGTTATAATTTCGCCATGTCCGTCTGTCCGCCCGTCCGTCCGTCCGCAGCTTAGCTCAGAGACTTTTAGTACTAGAAAGCTATAATGTGGCGTGTCTTTAACATAGTGTGGGGTGTCATTGGATAGGCCATTCAAAAATATTACGGGTTTGTTAAAAGCATTTTTCGATTCAGGGATCCGTTTGCGTAAAATTAAGATTTAAATTGCCAATTTTTGTTCTCGTTCACAGAGAGTAGGCCTGTGTCCCATCTGTGGGAACATTAAAAGGATGATAATGAAGTGCCAGCTAAATGGTTGCTATTGGATATGCGACAACATTCACGACAGTATAACGAAATTAAAAGGGAAACTAGTAATAGTCGACCAACGTATAAAATGTACTTGGAAAAGTAAAAAAAAGTATATTGATGTATGGGGACAAAAGTTTTCGAATGGCAAAGTTAATTTTGTCGCTTTGCTAGAGCAATGTTCTGTGCTTTTAATGTTTATGACCGTTATAATCTAACCTATTTATATTGGTAAATGTAGCTGTTTATACGGGACCCTCTGTTCGCGAGTCAGACTCACACTTGGCCGGTTTTCTATATTGGATCTGTTTTTAAGTTGGTGAAAAACTCAAACTGGTTAGTTATTACAAAAATTATTTAATTTTATACAAAAAGCTAAACGAGCTCGGGTTTGAAGAAAACTAAAGCTTTTTTATTTTTATTTTAGACAAGAGGACGCCTCGCGGTTTCACCCGCGTCGTTCCCGTTCCCGTGGGAATACAGGGATAAAAAGTGTCACCCGGGGATAGAGTAGCTTCCCAACGGTGAAAGAATTTTTGAAATCGGTCCAGTAGTTTTGGAGCCTATTCAGTACAAACAAACAAAAAAATCTTTCCTCTTTATAATATTGGTATAGATAGGCTTGCGCTTGACCACTATCTCACCTGATGGCAATTGATGATGTAGTCGAAGGTGTAGCACGCTTGCCTTTGAAGTAACCTATTCACTCTTGACTTAAAGATCCCGAGATTGTAGCTATCGGGAAATACAGACTCCGGCAGGGAATTCCACTCCTTAGCTGTACGCATAATGAAAGTTCATCCAAAACGTAGTATATAACGTTTATCGCCGTACGTCATGTATTCCGATGATGACACGGCCTTGGCGGAATTAGATCATGCAATTCCATCGCACACTCCCCGTAATGCAACCGATAAAAAACCGACAGGCTGGCAACTCGACGACGATGTTCTAGGCTCTGGAGCTTTGAAACAACCAGTGCCTCATTGCCAATGAGCCTCTTGGCCCGTTTTTCGATCGACTCTAGTGCATCAAGCTGATATTTGGCAGATCCCTCCCAAAGATGAGAACAGTACTCCGCAAGATCGAACTTGCGCTTGATACAACTTAAGCAGCTGTTCTGGCGTGAAGTGCCGTCTCACCTTCGCAAGGATCCCCAACTTTTTTGCAGTCAATTGAGCCTTTGCCTCAATTTATGGGCCAAAATTTAGTGTCGATATCAACGTTACGCCAAGAAGCTCAAGATGGTCCGTTATCGACACGGTTACATCTCAGAAAGATGGAGCCGGGAGAAATTGGCTCTTTTTAGCGGAGAAAAGACACGCCTGGTTTTAGCAGCATTGAATTTGACCAGATTGGCATCGCCCCATTCAGAAACTGCCTCCAAGGACAAGCTCAAACGCTTCACTATGCATCACGAAGACACAGCTAGGTACAGTCCCTTCTTCTTAGTCTTGTCTTCATTACTGAAGGTCGTGCCCGTCTTGGAAAGCTTTCACGGAGTCATTGACGAGCTGCTTCCAAGCCACTCTGTCTTCGGCTCTTCTCAGGGCAGTGGTCACCGTGAGGCCTGTAATCGCCCTGATCTGGTCTGAACACCTAGTGGGTGAGCGCCCGCGTGGCCTTTTACCATCCACTTTTCCTACAACAACCAGTTTTTCTAGATTAACTGGCTGTCACCGAGCGATGTGACCAAAGTAATTTAGGATTTTTTGGTAGGCTTGGCTAGGTACAGTAAGGGACGTTTATTAAACTAGTGATAGGTGTGAAATCATTACGTTCTAGCCTGGTTCTAGCTATCATGGCTCTTTTACAGGAATCCTTAAAAATCCGAAACAAAACATCTACAAATATTGAATCGTGTTCTAAAATTATGATTACCTATTCTTTCAAACCAATTATCAATTGCCAGCTGCATAAAAAGGTTACATTCGTTACAGTCTATAACCTCGTTACAGTCCTCCGCACGCCGTGTTCCTCATTAATGAGGGTCGTGGTTCCCCCAATGGGAGATTAACCTTTCCTTTACAATACTCTTCTATCTGTGTCTGCCCTTGGCGTCGTGGAGTGCATCGTGCAAATTAGTGTTGAGCGTTGAACGAATGTAGTCAGACCATCGGATAGGGCTGCGACCCCCGGCGTCTTGCCAACTACCTTGCCAGTTATCATCAACTGCTCAAGGTTATGGGCTTCTTTTTGTGCAATGTGACCAAAGATTAGCAGGACCCTAAGCAGGCAGCCTGTAGTGGCATTTGTAACCTCGTTACAGTACCCACCTACATTTTCAGAGTTTGTAAAGATCCTAATTCGTAAATAGACAATATTTGATAATATTGTCTATTTACGAATTACGATCATTCGCGATCTTTTTATTTCTGCAAGTAGATAATACCTGTATTGCTAACACGAATCTAGTAGGTATTGGAAATCATTTATATTGTCATTTTTAACAAAAAAGGAAGGAAATAGCAACTAAGAACGTCGCATGCGCACGCGCAGCTGGAGTCAGCGTCGCGGACTAGCCTAGGGGTACAGTCGTAGATCTATAGTATGAAGTTAGCTTTAGTTCCGTCGTAGTGTTTAACTGATAGTTGATAATGATCACCTGTACATAACCATTAGTTCATGTTACTAACGCAATGGTCGCCGCGCGGTCACGCGGTGTGGCCGTATGGCCGTGCGGGCGCGCGGTGTAGCATATAAGTGTGTTAACAATGTATGAAATTGTTAAAAATGAATGTAATTTAAACACATGTCTGTCAGTGTGTACACTGTACAGGCTCGAGCATGGAATACGTGTGACTTGTCTCAAACAAAACATTCTTTATTTTTCTAATTGTAGATATTATAATATTTTGTAAATGGGTAAGTTGGCGACTATAGATCATTACGCCACGAAGGAATTGTGTACTTACCACTTATAACAACGATTCCCAGTAATTAAACATCAGCAAAGTTGACACCGTCTAACTGTAAATAGGATTAAACATTTGTACCGCGAATTTATTTTTGGTTAGTAATGATGCCTGCAAGGTCTTTTTAATTTTCTCTGATGTTTCGTATTAATTAATAAAATTACTTTTTATCCGACTATACTTCTGTTTAAAAGCGAATCTGTCTTAACGCGAATCTGACGTAACGCGAATCTGGCGTAAAGCGAATCTGTCCTTACGCTAACAAATGGTTTGTTGTATGGGAGCCCCACTTAAATATTGATTTTATTCTGTTTTTAGTTTTTGTTGTTATAGTGGCAATAGAAATATATCATCTGTAAAAATTTCAACTGTCTAGCTATCACGGTTAATGATATAAAGCCTGGTGACAGACAGACAGACGGACCGCGGAGTCTTAGTAATAGGGTCCTGTTTTTACCCTTTAGGTACGGAACCCTAAAAATTAACAGATTTACTGGTTTTTTTTTGGCTGGCTTTGGATAATACTCTATAATAGAGACGTACTCTAAATACAAGAATTACTCGTTTAAAGGTATTACATTCATAGAGTATAATACTCTATAATAGAGTACGGCTTGCAACCTAACAAGTTTATCTTTTTTTTTTTATCTTATTTAGGCTCGCGCTTGACCACTATCTCACCTGATAGTAAGCGATGATGTGGTCGATGGTGGAGCACGCTTGTCGCACGATCTCGTCGCAAACAGAGCGTTGTGCGTGTGCTACTCAACACTAACTGCTTGCCTCACAATCTGTTTCTCCGACGCGTATGATGCATTACATAGAGCATATAGCATACATGCGAATGTATTACGACCCCTGTGACCACCTCGACCGTTGTGTATGGAGACATGAGTCATTCACTTGACCTCAGTCAGTGTAGGTATCAGCTAGTGTCAGCGACAACATGTCATCATCACTTGACCTCAGTCAGTGTATCAGCTAGTGTCAGCGACAACATGTCATCATCACTTGACCTCAGTCAGTGTAGGTATCAGCTAGTGTCAGCGACAACATGTCATCATCAATTGACCTCAGTCAGTGTATGTATCAGCTAGTGTCAGCGACAACATGTCATCATCACATGACCTCAGTCAGTGTAGGTATCAGCTAGTGTCAGCGACAACATGTCATCATCACTTGACCTCAGTCAGTGTAGGTATCAGCTAGTGTCAGCGACAACATGTCATCATCACTTGACCTCAGTCAGTGTAGGTATCAGCTAGTGTCAGCGACAACATGTCATCATCACTTGACCTCAGTCAGTGTAGGTATCAGCTAGTGTCAGCGACAACATGTCATCATCACTTGACCTCAGTCAGTGTAGGTATCAGCTAGTGTCAGCGATAACATGTCATCATCAGTTGGTTTTTCCGTCTACAGACAATTTATTCTGTGCTACATGAGTAGGTTTATATATAATAGCTATAAACATACGTGAAAATCCAAGCCGCATTTTTTTTTGTGTTCCGTATCTTAAATGGTAAAAGTAGAACCCTCAGACGACACTTCATTGTCCGTATTTTAAAATAAAGTCAACGCAATCAGAGACATCATAATTTATTTTATAAAGCAATAGAATCTCGTTGAGCCCAGTATGAGACAAAAGGCAAAACACAGTGTGAGCAAAAGAAAGTACCCAAGAATTGATAAATAGTAAGAATAAAGTCTCACGCACTGCGATTTTATTCGCGCGAATTTTTTTCCGTGCATTCTGTGTCCTATGGAAATGTATGAAGCTGCACGCACTGCGGAAAAAAAATCGCGCCCAAATAGTACTAAAAATTCGTGCGGAAAAAAATTCGCGCGAATAAAAATCGCAGTGCGTGCTAAGCCTAAACGTGCAGGTCTGCGGACAGCCCGCGCCGGTGCCGGCGCCTTTCTCTTATGAAGTTAAACTGTATTACAAAAATAATACACAGCAATCTTATGGAACAAACGAGCTAGATGATGGTGAAAACCATATTAAAATCTATTCTGCAGCTTAGAACAACTAATCAGTTACACAGGCAAGCACAAAAGTGACTTTATTTTACACAGACATTATTTTGTTTAGATAATGTAGATGCGCTAAACTTACATAGTACTAAATGAAAACGAGATGGTACTGGTATATGTAGGTACAGAATAAAAAAACATTTTTACAAAAAATACTACCGACTTCCAAATAAGAAAACTACAAAGTGAAAATAAATGTATTTTTTGAAGTCGGTGACTTTGGTAGGTACCATTTTTTTGCGTTATGGACACCAACTTCCAAAAATAAAGTTATTTTTCAATTTGTAGTTTTCTTATTTGGGAGTCGGTAGTATTTTATTGTGAAAAAGTTTATTCTTATTTTTCACTTTTTAGTTGTACCTACCTAATAGGCAAGTAGTTCAAAACAAATCAAATCGAAACTTTTGATTTCACATAGGCCAGATGGGCACTTATAAAACGTCGAGTTAAGTAAGGTACCTATAATGCCAGAATAGATTATCCGAATATCCTGAAACAACATAATCGGTGAAATGAGAGTGTACCAAGGTGAACTGTACACATCTGCATACCCCTTTAGAGCGATCTAAACAATAAACAGACATGCGTTTGCAGCAATCTCGAGAGATTTGACGTTATTTATTGAAGGGTTCTGTTGTACGAGTATATCCCCGAAGTTCTTCATCAGATCTTCACCAAATTAAAATAGGACCAATTTCGGAACATACTCTTTTAAAAAAAAAAGAATTTTAAAATCGGTCCACAATTGACGGAGATATCGGTGAATATAAAAACAAAAAAAAAAACAAACATAAAGTCGAACATAGAACCTCCTCCTTTTTGATAAGTCGTTTAATACAAATGCGCCTACGTTAAAATTTAAATGTAACTAAAACAAGAGCTTCTGTGATATAAAAATATTAAAAAAAAACAAAATTTGCAAGAATGAGCTAAACATGAATATTTGTGTGGCTTGCAGCGAGCCGCCATCAACGCATCTGTTTGTGATGATGGGCAGCTATTTACTATTATCTATTTACATTAGTTTAGTTTCGACGGGCTGTTTCCGCAACTCCACGACCAAGCGTGTATTTTTACATTAATGTGTCTATCTGTCTATGTATGTATGTATGTTTGTTCCTATGTGGCGTTCCAGAGATTAAACGCGTTGGCCGATTTTGATGATTCATACGTCAATAATTTGTCTTAACCCTGCGAGTGCACTGGCTACATTAAAATTGAAAAAAAGAAAAATGGCGGCTTTTGGGGCCATGTTGTGTGGGACATTTTTTTTCTTCCAAACCCATCGTTTGGGGTATCAAAATAAAGGATTTTATGAGGTGATTTCAAAAATATATAACACTTATATGTTAAAATGTACCTAAATCTAAAAAGAAATAACTAAAAAGTTATAAATAAAAAGAGTTAATTCAAAAAATCTAAAACCCGACTGCTTCAAAAGCATTCGGGTTTTTAGATTTGTTGGATTATTTACTATATTTCGTAACCTGTATTTACTTATTATAGCACACAGACGAAGTCACACACAACATACCCTAAAACTAAATGAACCCAAAATATTTAGGTAGGTACATAATCGTGGTACATAAGTTTTATGAATAGTGTGGTAATATCTGTATGTAGATAAGTAGGTAAGTAATTTAAGTTGTAACATAGTTCGTCGACTGAATCGAAAGTGTTGATATTAGTAAATAAACTGTTACGATAGATTTAACTTTATTTTTATCAATCAATTAAAATGTACGTTTAGAAGAAATTCTGTGAATCATATGAATAATACGGGCAAAAACTTTGAATAAAACAAACAAACTTATCACTGTCTTTAATTTCCAACTTTACATCCAGTGCACACTTGGTGTGTGTACGACCGTACGACGCAACTACGCCACGTCATGCAGGCTTTATGATCTCTACAGGGTGATTTGCAACTTACTATCCTAATCAGAACTGGATCATAAATGGAATAATATACGTGTAAACATGCTCTGGAATGCACTGAACTGAACCCAATGAGAGATACGGTACAGTGACTGGATTGGCGATCTATATTGAATCTGATGCGCAAATTCCGGTACCAGAAGAACCGTGTAGATAGACGGTCATACCAGGGTGCAGGGCCATGCCAGGTCCCAGTAAGTATTTTCAGAAATATCTGTGGCCCGTGCCCGTGCCCCTAACAAGTCGAGCAAACAACAGCCGTATCATCCTTTTCTCAAAGCCATTCAGGACATTTTCGACCTCTCTGTAACTTTGTTGTGGATAAAGCTAGAAGCCTGAGTTTTCAGTGACTAAGAGAACATAATATCATCATCATCATCATCATTTCAACCGAAAGACATCCACTGCTGGACATAGGCCTCCTCCAGGCGTCGCCACATTGATCGATGCTGTGCGTCTCGCATCCAGCGCCTTCCCGCCGCCTTAACCAGGTCATCTGTCCACCTTGTGGGAGGCCTTTCAACGTATCGTCTTCCGGTTCGCGGTCGCCATTCCAAAACTTTTCAGCCCCATCGGCCGTTCTGCCAGCAATGTGCCCTGCCCATTGCCCAAAGACTTCAACACCTCAATGTACCGGTAGTCGATCTGGCACCGTTGGAGAGACTGCAGTACAGCCCAAGTTTCGATCGAATCGAAGGCTTTCTCATAGTCCATAAACGCTAAACAGAGAGGCAGGTTATACTCTTCGGTCTTCTGTATAATCTGCCGCAGCGTATGTATGTGGTGTACGGTGCTAAAGCCTTTTCGGAATCCGGCTTGTTAGGAAGGCTGTAAATCATATAACCTGCGCGGAATCGATTCGTGATGACTCTTGAAAACAACTTGTAGACATGGCTAAGAAGTGAGATGGGCATATAGTTCTTCAGCCGGGTATTGTCGCCCTTCTTGAAGAAGAGTACCACCACACCCCTGCATAATGCCTGTGGCGTTTTGCCCTCGATTATGACGGAAACAAACAGCTTCTGAAGGGCCATAAGGACCGGTTTTCCACCCGCCTTCAGGAGTTCAGACGTGATTCCGTCTTCACCCGGCGCCTTGTTGTTTTTAAGCTGTTTAAGAGCCATCCTAATCTCGTACATGCTGACGTCCGGGATATCTTCGGTATAGTGTCGGGTCAATCTAGCTCTTGGGTTGTTTGCTAGACTCGCAACGGGCTTGATGATTGATGTGTACAACTGTCCATAGAATGTCTCGATCTCCCTCCGAAGCTCCGGTTTGGTGGATCCTATCCTGCCATTGTCGGTCTTCAGTTTCGTGAGCTGGCTCTGCCCAATCGCCAGATCTTTTGAAAAAACCTTATTTCGCTCTATCGCGTCTTTAATACGCTCGGTATTAAAGCGGCGGAGGTCTCTTTTCAAGGATTTAGAGATGTGTCTATTGAGCTGCCGGTATTTGTACACCTCATCAGAAGACTGCAGGATCATCTCACGCCTCTCCTTCATAAGCTTGAGGGTAGGATCAGAGAGCTTTTTGTTTATATCTGTATTTGACCTGGATCTGTGCTGGACGGAGCGTGGTTTCATCAGTCGAGACCTTTCAAGCTTAATATTAATTTTCCAGAACATAATATAACCAGACATAATCCCAAACTACATTTAATTTGAACTTTTACTTTAGGATTTATTACAAGAAAAAGTTCCTTAATTTCGTCACTCACTCACTCACCGTTATCAAAATTTTAAGGTACTTCAAGTAGAATAACAAGGTTCAAATTTTGTACACAATATTTAGCCTATAAAACAAGGAAAAACTAAAACATCCCACAATTTTCGTCCTAGATATACAAACTGCTATAAATAACTTTGTAATCCTATATTAATAGTCATCCAATATATGGGATTATATACAGTTTACCTACACTTACAATGTTATATTTTTAGTTCAAATTGTAATTTTAATTTAATTTATAACGTATTATTTTAATTATTAATGTAATTATAATTTTGTATGCCTAAATTGGTAGAACACGGTTGACTGCGCATTCACCTGAAATATGGAAGTGTATTTTCATGTATTGTGTTGAGCAATAAATGAATTTGAACTTCGTATCTAGGTAGGTAGGTAAGGAGTGAATATAGGTAGGCACAGTAAGTCACAGAGGATGACAAAACAAGCTTCAAATTATGTACACAATAAAAGAAAATATACAAGAAAAGAAAAGAAATAAAATAAAATTATACATTAAACAAGTCATCATCATCATCATCATCATCATTTCAGCCGAAAGACGTCCACTGCTGGACATAGGCCTCCCCCAGGCGTCGCCACATTGACCGATCCCGTGCGTCTCGCATCCAGCGCCTTCCCGCAACCTTAACCAGGTCATCAGTCCACCTAGTGGGAGGCCTTCCAACGTATCGTCTTCCGGTTCGCGGTCGCCATTCCAGAACCTTTCGGCCCCATCGGCCATCCGTTCTGCGAGCAATGTGCCCTGCCCACTGCCACTTAAGTTTGGCAATTTTTCGGGCTATGTCGGTAACTTTGGTTCTCCTGCGGATATCATCATTCCTGACGTGATCACGCAAGGAAATTCCGAGCATAGCCCTCTCCATTGCCCTTTGGGTGACTTTGAGCTTTCTGATAAGGCCCATTGTGAGCGACCACGTCTCGGTCCCATAGGTGATCACTGGCAACACACACTGGTCATAGACTTTTGTCTTGAGACACTGCGGTAAATTGGACGAGAAGATACCACGCAACTTCCCGAACGCCGCCCAGCCGAGTCGGATTCGACGGTTGACCTCTTTCTCGAAATTGGACCTACCCAACTGGACCGTTTGTCCCAGGTAGACATAATCGTCTACAACTCCGAGAGTAGAGTCTCCGACCTTGATAGGAGTGGGTGTTACATGGGCATTCACCATGATCTTGGTTTTGTCCGTGTTCATTTTAAGACCCACTCTTTCGGAAGCTCTACTGAGGTCATCGAGCATTTTACTGAGGCTCTCCATGGTCTCAGCCATGACCACGATGTCGTCGGCAAACCGAAGGTGAGTAATGTACTCGCCATTAACGTTGATGCCCAGCCCCCTCCAGTCCAGAACCTTGAAGACATCCTCCAGCGCAGCAGTGAACAGTTTCGGAGAAATGACGTCTCCCTGTCTCACGCCGCGCTGGAGAAGGATTGGTTTCGAGGTCTGATCCTGAAGACGGACTGACATGGTGGCGTTTTTGTACAAACACTTCAACACCTCAATATACCGGTAGTCGATCTGGCACCGTTGGAGAGACTGCAGTACAGCCCAAGTCTCGATCGAATCGAAGGCTTTCTCGTAGTCCACAAACGCTAAACAGAGAGGCAGATTATATTCTTCGGTCTTCTGTATAACCTGCCGCAGCGTATGTATGTGGTCTACGGTGCTAAAGCCTTTTCGGAATCCGGCTTGTTCGGGGGGCTGGAAATCGTCAAACCTGCGCGCGAGACGATTCGTGATGACTCTTGAAAACAACTTGTAGACATGGCTAAGAAGTGAGATGGGCCTATAGTTCTTCAACCGGGCATTGTCGCCCTTCTTGAAGAAGAGTACCACCACACCCCTGCACCATGCCTGTGGCGTTTTGCCCTCGAGTATGACGGAATCAAACAGCTTCTGAAGGGCCCTAAGGACCGGTTTTCCACCCGCCTTCAGGAGTTCGGCCGTAATTCCGTCATCACCCGGCGCCTTGTTGTTTTTCAGCTGTTTCAGAGCCATCCTAATCTCGTACAGGCTGACGTCCGGGATATCTTCGGTATAGTGTCGGGTCAATCTAGCTCTTGGGTCGTTTGCTAGACTCGCAACGGGCTTGCTGATCGAAGTGTACAACTGCCCATAGAATGTCTCGATCTCCCTGAGAAGCTCCGGTTTGGCGGATACGATCCTGCCATCGTCGGTCTTCAGTTTCGTGAGTTGGCTCTGCCCAATAGCCAGATCCCTGGAGAACACCTTGGAGCCTTTATTTCGCTCGATAGCGTCTTTAATACGCTCGGTATTGAAGCGGCGGAGGTCTCTTTTCAAGGATTTAGAGATCTGTCTATTGAGCTGCCGGTATTTGCACGCCTCATCTGAAGACTGCAGGATCATCTCACGCCTCTCCTTCATAAGCTTGAGGGTGTGATCAGAGAGCTTTTTGTTTCTATCTGTACGACGGGTCTTGAAAAACTTAGACCCGACCGTATGGACAGCTGCCACGAACCCGTTGCTATATTCATCCACGGAGCTCCCTAGGCACTCGAAACGATTCTGGAGTTCGAGCTGAAAGCTCTCGGGGTTTTGGACTTGGATCTGTGCTGGCCGGAGCGTGGACTTCATCAGTCGAGACCTTTCAAGCTTAATATTAATGTTCAATGTGCCTCTTACCATGCGGTGATCGCTCCCGGTTTTTACCGAATTGATCACAGAGACATCATTGAACATTTGCTTCTTGGTTGACATGATGAAGTCGATCTCATTTTTTGTTGCAAACAAAAAATTCATTAAACAAGTAAAATTTCAAAATTTTAAAAATCTTTATTTTATGCTACATAATTTATCTAGTACATAGTAGATACGCTTCGATCGGCAATATATTGAACTGACACGATATCTTGCGAAAACACCCCGATTCAAACAGTAAAACGCCCAAAACTTTTGAAAGGCTGAACCGATTTTATTCAAACATAGCTAAGAACACTCTCGACAACAAAAAAACTAAATCAAAATCGGTTCATCCGTTTAGGCGCTATGGTGCCACAGACAGACACACAGATACACAGCAACACACGCCAAACTTATAACACCCCTCTTTTTTTCGTCGGGGGTTAAAAACGTAAAACCCGACTGCTAAAAATTAATTAACTGAAAAGAGAAAAACAAGTACTAGATATAATTTATACATTAAGTATTATGAGGTGCTGCCAGCGGTGACAAACGAACTTTGGTCGGCTTTTCTATAATTTTTGTTTGTCCCCGCCTGTATTATTTAATGTAGGTATAAATTGTACCTAGTACTTGATTTTCTCTTTTCAGTTAATAATTTTTTAGCGGTCTGGTTTTTTGTTTTTATAGTAATTTGTTTTATTTGAGACTTTTAGGGTTCCGAAGTCGACAAGGAACCTTTATAGTTTCGCTTCAGAGAACCCGCCGTGTCCTGTCAAAATCTGCGTGAGCACGGCTGTGTGCCGCACCTGTTTTATAATACGGAAAGCCGCTATGGCATCCGGAAGAAACATTTACGTCAGATAGGCTGTCTCGCCTGACACATATCTTCGATACCATTTATCAAGCGATTCCAAACGGATCTGTCGCTTGATAAATGAAACCGGACACTGGTCGTAGTCCGGCTTCCTCCGTAACGACAATGCTGCTTCCTTTGCTAACTCGTCCGCTCGCTCATTCCCCGGCAGGCCCGCGAGGGCCTTGATCTAGAACAAAGACATATCTTTTCTCTGGCCCAGGGCTTGAGCCAAATTGGTGCGCGCGTTAACCGCCAGGGGATGGAGAGAGCTATGGTTTGCAAGCGTCTCAAATGCTGACATTGAGTCGCTGTACAAACCATAGCTCGTCTCTTGCCGCGCGAGTATCACGTCCGTCGCTTTACATATGGCCAGGAGTTCCGCCTGGTAGACTGTGCAGTACGCGGCTAAGCTAAGTTTGAGCTTCCGGACTTCGCATTCACTATCCCATATGGATAATGCGGCTCCGACCTTCCCCTTAATCTTGCTGCCGTCGGTGAAGATTCGCACCGTCTGCACATTGTTGCTGTCTAGCAACTGTTGGTCTGCCAGACACATGAACTCCAGGGGCATCTGTGTAGCTGGATGAGGAGCCTCTGCAAACCTTACCACACTTTCGATCTCCCTATCTCCTGGCACAAACCGGGATGGCCCTCTCCTCGCTTCATACAGATCTTCTGGACGAATTCTCGTTAGACCGAGCCTAGCTTCTTCCGTATTCCCAGCTTCTTCGTAGCGGGAGCCTAGGTTGCGGCCGCGTACGTTATTATAGGCTCAATCATAGCAGTGTAGATTATGTGTATGATCTGTGCGTCCAATCCCTAACTCACTTTAGCGGCGCGGGACTGCTGCTTGTAAATGTTAACTGCCCTCCTGCAGACGTTCGCGGTGTGCTCATTGAAGGTGAGCTTCTCGTTTATGGTTAGACCCAACAACTTCATCTTCTTAACCATGCCAATGTCGACCCCGGCCATGCTCAGCCTTGGGGTATCATACTTGCGCTTGTTGGTTACGACCATCGCACAGGTTTTGTGCGGTGCGAACCTCAGCTTGTTTCTGACGCCCCAACTCTGAACATGGGCGAGGGCTGCATTGGCAGATGTTGAAACTTCGGTCGCTGAGTGCCCATCTAGAACCAAGACGATATCATCGGCCAACGCCTGCCCGAAGATTCCGCGCTGCTCCAATTCCTGCAATAGTGAGTTTAGAATGAGATACCACAGGATGGGACCACCTATTGACCCTTGAACACAGCCCTTGCTAGTCACTCGCGTGCATTCCTCGCCAGCGTAACGAACCTTGACTTTCCTACTGTCGAGATAGCTGTCTAGCAGCCTTCTTATGTTCACCGGGCACTTTTCCTCAGCCAGTCTGACCTTGATGGCTGGCCACCAAGCACTATCGAAGGCCCTCTCTATATCTAATGACACCAAGACTATTAGCTTATTCAGCCTCAACTTGTCCTGTACGAGCTTCACTAGCGTATAGAGGGCGTCCTCAGTGCTTCTCTGGGGCATAAAGCCAAACTGGCGAGTACTGAACCGCGTAACAAGCTGCCATTTTAAACGCGCTACTACCATCCTCTCCAGGACCTTCCCCAGAACCGGCAGTAGACCTATTGGTCTGTATGCCTTGGGGTTTAGGTATTCGTCCTTGCCCAGCTTTCTGAGGAGAATGTGGCCTCCTTCCAGATAATAATAAGTTCATTTATTTTCTCTCACAATGGTTTTAGCACTGATCAGTTCTTAAGTGTAAAAATTCACATTGTGAGAGCTGGTGCCTGATGTAGGTTTAGTTAAAATCTGTGTTACAGGTCACCAAACCCCACTTAGTGGCCTCATGCAAATTAACAGGCAGGTACCATGTATTTCCACTAAACAATTAAAACAAAAAATAAATAAATGAAAAGGAAAATAAAAGTAATAACAAAAGCAGTCAAAAGGTGTGTGGTGAATATGTATGTGAATTATTGTGGTAAATTTGTAGGTGAATTGTGGCGAATGAGTGGGTGTATTATGCTAAGGTGTAGGTGAATGTGTTGGTATAGGTAAATGTGTTGGTATAGGTAAATGTGTTGGTGTAGGTGAATGTCTTGGTGTAGGTGGTGTAGATGTTCGGGAAGTGTGACAATTCAAGGCACTTGTTGTAGAGGGCAAGGAACGCGTCCAGGTCCTGGTGGATCGCTCGACTGCAGATGTCAGACGTCAGTCCATCCCCTCCTGGTGCCTTTTTGGGATTGAAACCTGCCACGGCAGTCTTCAGCTCCAGCGAGTTAAATGGTGGGTCATGATATTCATCATGAACCCACTCATTTACTCGACTGGCAGCTTCTCTAATTCGCCTGTGGTCAGCGTTGTCCTGGTCTACTCTGTCTTCGGGGTAGAACGTATCTGCGAGAGAAATACGCCAAAAACACATTTTCACCTTTCTCTTCTAATGTAGGAAACTGTCGTAGGCAGTTCATTTAGTATTTCTGGCGGGGTTAACTCTATCAATAATGTTCATCTTCTGCACGAAAACTTATATTTTTTTAAATAATTTACCACAGCGATAAATACGATAAAAACAAAATTACGGGCAAAGGCGCGCAATTTTTTTTCCCCCCCCCTAATGCAAGGTGAGTGAACATACAGCCTACTTCAAAATTATAATTGTATGTGATAACATGCAAATATTTTAATATTAAATAACAAATTATTGTGAATTATGAAGAATTTGATAATAGAAAATGTTTTATTGGCTTAATTAAGGTACATTCTTACATATTTATTCCAAAAATGTATATGGATTTTCAACGGCATAAAACCTCTTTGGTTTTACTAAAACAAAATACTGTATTACCCGGTTATACTGAAAATGCACTGTTTACTCGCATATAACTTGCAGAAAGGTACTTATTCAACTTTGTAGGGATACGCACTAGTGTGTAATGTTATTACGCAAGTGTGTGTTATAGCTCGGTTTATGGCCCTAAAAGCGATGTAATAAGGTTCACTTTACGACCAAGTGTGTTGAAAACATTTTTTACGGGTCTCTTAAAACCATTTTTCGATTCAGAGATCCGTTTGCGAAAATTTTTGTTAGAGTCAAGTGTCCCGCCCCCTGCCAGCAAAATGGTTGCTTTCGGCTATGTAAAAAATTCACGGCAGTAGTATTTATAAGGAAATCAAAGAGAAAACTATCATAGAGAGCTAAGAAGGCTATACAAGTTTATGAGTATCAAATAGTCGACCAACTTAAAAAAACACACACAAAGATACAGATAAAGATGGACATAATTGCCTCAAAGCATTCAAAGCGTGATTTTCGCGGTTTCTGGAAGAGCGCTAATAAATTGAGCATTCGGCCAGGCCTGCCTGTTAGTGTGAATGGTGTGTGTGATGTGAAGGAAATTGCAAACCTTTTTAGAAATCGGTATGTTTTAAAGTCATCGCTAGGGAGCTCTTGTGAGATGCTGGATGCTGAGCCCTGTTGTGGCAAGGTGGGCACACGTTTCTGTGCCAAATATGTATCCAGGGTCATCAGGTCTACGTCTAGAGGTAAGTCCCCTGGACATGATGGGCTCAGTAGCTCGAGCGTTTGCAATACGCCGGTCCTCACTTACCGAGGGGTTTGGCACTGCTTTACAATTTGATGTATTGGTCATTCATACTTGCCTAATGAGGACGATCGTTGTTCCCATTGTTAAAAGTAAAACATGTGATCTTTCGGGTAGGGGAAACTATAGACGAGAAATAGTCTCTAGCAACCATAGTCGCTAAGGAGCATGATGCTCTGCTTAATACACAGCTAAACGAACATCTTGTGCTGCACGACAATCTGTTCAAAGAGGAACACCTGTTTTCGCTTGCTTCCTCGATCGGTTTAGAGCTTTTGATCTGGTTTCCTAAGATATATTATGGAGGAAACTTGAACCTATAAGCTTGCCTATCGAGCTTATAAGTATCTTCAGGCATTGGTATGGAAGCCAGATCAAAAGAGTTCGGTGCGCGGGTGTGCTGTCGGAGCCTTATCAATTGGAGTGTGGAGTGGGACGGGGGGATTGACCTCCGCTGCCCTCTTAAATTGTATATGAATGCCCTGATGGAGGCGCTTAGCAGTCAACATTTCGGTTTTCATATTGACGGTGTATGTGTCAATAATAAGCTTTAAAGGACAATGCTGACTTTGAAAGGGAACGGAAGGATCTTTACGAGCGTGCGAATATGATAGCTCTCAGGTTTTCACATTGTAATGCAGAAATAAAGGTGACGCTCTTTAGAGCATTCTGTACCACCTTCTACACTTGCAGCCTATGGGTTAAGTATTCACGGGCGTCGTATGGAGCCCTTCGTGTCCAGTATAATAACGTGTTCAAGCGCGGTGGCTAAGTTTTATAGATATAGGCAAATCTAGATTTTCGCGAAAACTTGAAAGTAGATACTATAATTTACCTTAATTTTGAGGTACAGAACCCTAATTACTTAAATAACGTTGTTACCTGTGTCAAACAGATAGTAAGTAACAAGCTTATGAACCACGTAACAATATACAAAAATAAAATCATAACATTCATAATAATAATGATTTCTAAATAAATAATGTTTAAGCTCTATTATAATAACCAATTCGAGTGGGTGGAGTCGTTGGCAGTACCGGTTATAAGTTTGACGTGTGTTGCTGTGTACCTGTGTGTCTGTCTGTGGCATCATAGCGCCTAAACGGATGAACCGATTTTGATTTAGTTTTTTTTAAAGGTAATTTTATCGAGAGTGTTCTTAGCTATGCTTGAATAAAATCGGTTCAGCCGTTCAAAAGTTATGGGCGTTTTACTGTTTGAATCGGGGTGTTTTCGCAAGATATCGTGTCATAATTACTGTTTAATAGATTTCCGATCGAAGCGTATCTTCTATGTACTAGATAAATTATGAAGCATGAAATAAAAATGCGACGGGGGTTTTTTAAATTTTGAAATTTTACTTGTTAAGTATACCACCGAGATGTGAGAAAATATTTATTTTAGACATTACTTTTAACGAGGACTGCGTAATATTACCATTTCAATTATGCGACCGAGTTCATAGCCGGAAGTATTTGTAAACCAAACAATGGACAAATTAGTATACAAATATTAAATACTCGTGAAACACAAGCAGATATAAACTATTTTAGAGCGTCACTTTGGAAAAGTTAGTAATATTGATGTAGAGAGAATACTTACAACGTTTTCTCTTGTAAATTGATCCATCTAAAAAATGAAGAAAGGTCATCAATCGAAAACATATGTGCTAAGTTTTCGGATGTGTTTCATATACCAAACGATAAATTATCTACCACTAATCTACGCGAACAAAGTACTGCTAAAACCACATGCAGATCCAGTTTATATTAGTCAGTACAGGTTATCCTTTTCACAGCGTAAGGAAAAGGAAACACAAGTTAAGAAAATGCTTTCTGAAAATATCATTGAACCAGCAAAAAGTGAGTGGTCAAGCCCAATTTTGTTGGTACCCAAAAAATCTGATGATAATTCTAAGAAATGGAGGCTGGTTATTGATTTTCGTAAATTAAACACTAGAATTTTAGACGATAAATTTCCACTCCCGAATATTAACGATATTTTAGATTCTTTATCCAGTTCATGTATTTTTCACAATTAGATTTATCACAAGCACATTATCAGGTAAAATTACAACCAGAAAGCAGAAAGTATAGAGCATTCACTACGGGGTCATTTGACGATTCGCACGAATTTAACTCGCCCGAAAAGTGCGAAACGACCCTGGTTACGCTTCCTAATTTATAGTTCATATTTTATTACATCACAATAGGGCGATTGAGAGGCATTGGTTTAATAGTTCCAATTGATTAAATAAGTGTCACATATCGTTGGTTTGGTGATATCCCGCGCGGTGGCGCTACGGTCATTACGCCGCCGCCTCGACCGTCGGCCGCCGGCGATCGGAGAGTCTCTTGCCAACCACGGCTGGGGTGCGCGCACTTCCATCATCACGCATCATCTCGCCCAAACCTCTTAATTGAACCTACATGGAAAGTGTTATCTGTATTACCTAGACCTACTGTGTTGTGTACCGCTGGCCAGCATATTGTACCTAGTCTGTGAGCTGAACTTCCCGAACGTGACATCCATCTGCATCTGCATGGGAATCGCTGTTTCAAAGTTATGTGGCATAATAAGTAAATTGAACTTTATCCATTGCATTTCGTCTCATCTGCGTACTTTTCTGCTTCAAATTAGCACTGCTGAATCAGCCTAGATTACTCTAATAATTTAGGTTCAATCGCGTGTGATTTTACTAGTAATCTTCTAGAGGGTATACGCACCATTTTGGTCCTTCGAACTGGATAAATTAAATTTGGGCCTATTTACAGCCTAATTTTAAGTCCTAAAAGTCTATAGTTAAGAAAAAAGTTTGGGAAATTTCCATATTAATTGCAGATCATCACACAATTCTCGCCTCTATTGCGTTGGGAATAAGGCTGGCTGCCTTGCGTGTAGTACTTTCTATCGGCAAATTAATTGTTAACGTAAATCTTTAATTTCACTAATTGAAACTCCGAAAAATACATTTAATTGAATATCAACGTTGATTCATATCGTTAAATATAAATCAGTTAGTAATTACATATTGTTTTGTTCGTGTATGAAAATTGTGGGTAGTCTGTTAAAACATTCGTCAAGTTGGCCTTCGTGACTATGGAATATTTCAGTTCTTGTTATCGTACGGTCAATTTTTATTTACGCATTGGAAACTTTTATATATTTTTTCTAATCGAGATTTGCTGATAGTTATTTTACGATACACTACTACTGTTGGTTCGTTAAGTAAATGCCTACTATACTCGTATTGCACGAGTAGGTATTTTTTATAATTCTAGACTCAACCGCATTTGATTAATTATTGCAATTAACCAGATTATCATTGCGTCGTTTGTTATTTTATTTTTCAATACAGTTGTTAAACATGGCGTACTTTCAGAGGCTATAATTATGATTCGAAAATTAAATCTTTCGCATAGGCATCTTTCTATTACGCGGTCGTGACTTTTGTTTACGCGGTCGTGACTTTTCTTTACGAGCTCGATCATTAGTTTTGCAGTTAAGTTTTAAATGTTTTAGTCAATTTAAAAAAGTTTAGTAGCAAGGAGTTTTCATACTTAAAATAAAATGGGATTTTATTCGAGGACAAAATGAATGAGTCCGTACGTCTTAGCATAAAATTCTCAAAAGTTTATTAAATGGTTGTTTAATATATTGAATTAACATTTTTAATTTCATTATTTTCACATAAACATTTGTCAAAAATCGAATAGGCTGTATAGGCTGTTTTCGTTGTAAAATTGGTTTCTCTAACTCTATCTCTAACTCTTAACTCTATCTCTAACTCTGTCTCTATCTCTAACTCTAACTCTATCTCTAACTCTGTCTCTAACTCTGTCTCTATCTCTAACTCTAACTCTATCTCTAACTCTGTCTCTGTCTCTATCTCTAACTCTATCTCTAACTCTGTCTCTATCTCTATCTCTAACTCTATCTCTATCTCGATCTCTAACTCTATCTCTATCTATAACTCTATCCCTAACTCTATCTCTAACTCTATCTCTAACTCTATCTCTGACTCTATCTCTATCTCTAACTCTGTCTCTATCTCTTTCTCTAACTCTATCTCTAACTCTATCTAAGTTTGTATAACTCTATCTCTAACTCTATCCCTAACTCTATCTCTAACTCTATCTCTAACTCTATCTCTATCTCTAACTCTATCTCTAACTCTATCTCTAACTCTATCTCTAACTCTATCTCTAACTCTATCTCTAACTCTATCTCTAACTCTATCTCTAACTCTATCTCTAACTCTATCTCTAACTCTATCTCTAACTCTATCTCTAACTCTATCTCTAACTCTATCTCTAACTCTATCTCTAACTCTATCTCTAACTCTATCTCTAACTCTATCTCTAACTCTATCTCTAACTCTATCTCTAAATCTATCTCTAACTCTATCTCTAACTCTATCTCTAACTCTATCTCGATCTCTATCTCGATCTCTAACTCTATCTCTATTTCGATCTCTATCTCGATCTCTAACTCTATCTCTATCTCTAACTGTTCTCTATCTCTAACTCTGTTCTCTGCTCCACTGTTTTCAGTATAAAATAAAATAAGCTTTTTAGAGGAGGAATGGTATATATATTTTTTTTTGTGTGATAAATTATATCTTTTATACCATTCCCCCTCTAAAAAGCTTATTTTATTCACTGAAAACAGTGAATAAAAAGCACTTTTAATCACTGTTTTGGTGTTTGAATTTAGAACACACCAATATAATATTCAAATTCCATCTAAATGCTGTACAACCTCCTTACGCATAAAATATTCGATACAAACTTAGATAGAGTTAGAGATAGAGTTAGAGTTAGAGATAGAGTTAGAGTTAGAGTTAGAGTTAGAGTTAGAGTTAGAGATAGAGTTAGAGATAGGGATAGAGATAGAGATAGAGTTAGAGTTAGAGATAGAGTTAGAGATAGAGTTAGAGATAGAGTTAGAGATAGAGTTAGAGATAGAGTTAGAGATAGAGTTAGAGATAGAGTTAGAGATAGAGTTAGAGATAGAGTTAGAGATAGAGTTAGAGTTAGAGATAGAGTTAGAGATAGAGTTAGAGATAGAGTTTGAGATAGAGTTAGGGATAGAGTTAGAGATAGAGTTAGAGATAGAGTTAGAGATAGAGTTAGAGATAGAGTTAGAGATAGAGTTAGAGATAGAGTTAGAGATAGAGTTAGATATAGAGTTAGAGATAGAGTTAGAGATAGAGTTAGAGATAGAGTTAGAGATAGAGTTAGAGATAGAGTTAGAGATAGAGTTAGAGATAGAGTTAGAGATAGAGTTAGAGATAGAGTTAGAGATAGAGTTAGAGATAGAGTTAGAGATAGAGTTAGAGATAGAGTTAGAGATAGAGTTAGAGATAGAGTTAGAGATAGAGATAGAGTTAGAGATAGAGTTAGAGATAGAGTTAGAGTTAGAGTTAGAGATAGAGTTAGAGATAGAGTTAGAGATAGAGTTAGAGATAGAGTTAGAGATAGAGTTAGAGATAGAGTTAGAGATAGAGTTAGAGATAGAGTTAGAGATAGAGTTAGAGTTAGAGATAGAGTTAGAGTTAGAGTTAGAGATAGAGTTAGAGTTAGAGTTAGAGTTAGAGATAGAGTTAGAGATAGAGTTAGAGATAGAGTTAGAGATAGAGTTAGAGATAGAGTTAGAGATAGAATTAGAGATAGAGTTAGAGATAGAGTTGGAGATAGAGTTAGAGATAGAGTTAGAGATAGAGTTAGAGATAGAGTTAGAGATAGAGATAGAGTTAGAGATAGAGTTACAGATAGAGTTAGAGATAGAGATAGAGATAGAGTTCGAGATAGAGTTACAGATAGAGTTAGAGATAGAGTTAAAGATAGAGATTGAAACACAAGTGCTGTTACCTAGCTCAGGGGTCAGGGTTTCACATTTTTTTGTAAATTTTGAAGGTAATAAACCCATTCATTTATTATTATTCCTTGTGCCGCTTCAATCTTTCTTTTTCTCGTAGTCATGGTATAAAATATAGTATGCAACTCTTGAATAAAACGGATTTATATCGAGGGCCATGAATCACTCGTGTCGCTCATGATTCTAACACTTGAATCACTCGCTATGCTCGTGATTCAATCATCATGAATCACTCCCTGCGGTCGTGATTCAGTCGTTAGAATCCTTCACTTACTTGTGATTCATCTACGGCCCTCGCATTAAATCCGTCTTTTATTCACTAGTTGCATAATATACTATTTTTTAATATGAGTTCAAGTACAAGTGATGAAATAGAATTAACTCCACCCGATATTTTATCTGAGGCAACCACTGCGCAAGATGAAATTTTGCCTCCCTAATCTCGAGAAAGATATATGGCGACTTACGTTAATTTTATTTTATGGAAAAATAAAATTTAATTCTTTGACTTGTTTTTACTATTTCCCACAACTGTATTGAAAAACGTCGTGTGATACACGGGTGTGTAGGTTATTGCAAACTCGTGTCATTAAAAACCCTCGCCTTCGGCTCGGGCTTGTTAATGACAGCTCGTTTGCAATAACCTACTTTCCACCCTTGTATCACAATGTACTATTGTAAGGTAACTTGATCTTTTGATAGGAACCTTCAGGTAAAATAACAGATTTGTATAAACTTTACGCGTTTAGTTCTCCTCATAGGAAACAGCCGTATATTTATTCATATCACCCCCGCACCTAACTTGTAAACGTAGTACTTACTAGATAATTTACTTCGAACGGTCATCTGCGTATTTACTTGTTAGGAATGTTATTGTGTTTTACGAAGGTATTTCGTTACGAACACAATCGCATCGTTACGGAAATAAGTACCATACTTGTTTCTAAGTTTCACACTTAACTTATTGTTGGTCAAGAATCTGTACATATTCTATGTATTGAGTAAGTTAATCTCATATAAATAGAAGTAGTACAAAAGGAAAAAAAAATATCACATCGCATCCGACATAAATGTTAATTATCGGGTTGTAGGTATCTCTAAGTTAATCATAAATATAGGTAGATGGGTACGTTCATAAGCTATTACGCGTGCTAACTATTTTATTTGTATTAGACTTTGTTAATTGCACGCGGTTCAAACTTTTGACGCTTTATATTTATTTTCACCTTACAATTTATTATTGTTAGGGTTCGCGTGTGCGGATCGTTCCGTACTATTGTTTACTTAAGTTGTAAAATCTTACGTTGAGTTATCAGTTTGGTTGGACCACTAATTTCACTTACGCGGGTTCCGTAAAAGATAAAGATTTGTTGATTTTTTTTGTTTCCATATTTTAACTACTGTTCACCATGACGGACAAGGTTAAACTTAGATTGTTGGAAAGTAAACGCGACTCGTATTTCGCGCAGGTTCAAAGGATTTTGGATTCAACAGAATCTTTAACAACAGAAAGATTACTTAATTCTTTTATTGCTCAGGCTAAACAAATTGACGGCCAACGTAGCGAATTCAATGAGATAATGGACGAGATAAATATGTTAAAATTGACATTGGATCCAAAGTGCGAAGTAAGCTATAGTGCCTTACATTCATTTGATGAGTTGGTCGGCGAGATAAAAATTACTTTAGCTTCATTAACTGAATCAAATGTTTCCAAGGAACCTAGCCCGACAGCGAGCCACAATGCTCATCATATAAAGGTACCTAAAATTGAGCTGCCTGCCTTTGACGGTGATATTCAGAGCTTTCCGTTCTTTTATAAGACTTTCAAACGTATCATACATACGAACACAGATATATCAGACTCTGATCGCATTCATTATCTGTTGAGTTGTCTAAAGGGAAAGGCTAGGAATGTGGCAGTAGGTATTGTACCTTCTGGCGATAATTACCGCGTTATCTGGGATGCGCTTATCGCAAAGTACCTGGATACGCGCGCGCTCGCCACTAATTATCTAAATCAACTGTTCTCATTGAAGTCGTTCGGACCGACACCCGCTAATATTGAACAAGGTTTCGATAAATTAACTTCTACGGTTGCGGGACTCAAACAATTAAAAATACATAACTTGGATGATTTTATATTTATTCATTGGGGTCTTAAGTTAATAGACTCAGATACAGCAAAACATTTTGAAATGTCGCTTCGTAATCAGTTGTATTATGATTATTTCGTAAAGTTTGTTCGTGAACAAGTAAAAATCTTATATCGTATCTCTTCTGCGGCAACTAAGCCCGCCCCCGCAGGTAAACCTAGCACCTTATCGAAGGTCTCGCAGGTGTTTGTGGCTACTGAATCTAAATGTTCACTTTGTCAATTCCCGCATAAAACTTGTATACGTGCAAAGTGTTTCTAAAGTTGAGCGCGGATAATAGATTTAAGTTTGTAAAAGACAGTCACAGATGCGTAAACTGCCTAAGTAGCCAACATACCGTCTCTAAGTGCCTATCTAAGTCAACATGTAGGAAATGCAACGGTAAGCATTCCTTATTGCATTTTGAGCAATCGACGCAAGCCCCTGCGCTGGCGCTCGCTAGCGACCCAGCCTCCGTTTCTGCTGCCGACCCAGCTACTTCTGATCGTGTGGCGTCGTGTACGCATTCTTCTGCTTAAGTCCAGGCCACACGTAGTACCGAAGTTCTGGCTTCTGCCAAGGTGTTAGTGGTGGGTAGGAAGGGTAAGGGCGTGGTGGTTAGATGTCTTTTGGACCCTGGGTCGCAAAAGAATTATATGACATCGCGTTGCTGCCGTAAGCTCGGTCTAACTATACATACGGACTCAATAACTACCGTTCGTGGTATTGGTGGCACATCGCAGCCCGTTCGCGGCTCGGTGAATCTTACGTTCAGCTCACGGTTTTGCTCGCAGCCTAGGTATAAAATTGACGCTCTAGTCTTGGATCAGATAACCGGGCAGCTTCCTCTGGGTGCTATAGATACTGCCGAATTAAAGCATATTGATCCTAAACTACTCGCGGATGACAGCTGGGGTGTGCCAGGTAATGTTGACATGTTACTTGGAGTCACGTTGTTCGCTTAGTTATTGTGACCCGGTCCCGTGACCAGCGCACCCGGTTGCCCCGATGCATTGGAGACTATGCTCGGCTACATACTTCTAGGAGAAGCTCCTATTATCGAACCTTCAACTGACACTCTGTCTTTCTTTGCGAGTTCTTTCGATAACTTCGATCTTCGTAAGTTTTGGGAGATTGAAGATGTTACTGCTTCGTCCATTGGGAGTGTGGATGATAAACACTGTGAAGAGTTTTATTGTAGCACAATTACCCGCGCTCCAAATGGCAAGTATGTTGCAGCTTTACCACTGAAAACAGACGCGTCTTTTAATATAGCTCGCAAGAGATTCTATAGCCTCGAACGTAAACTTAAATCGCTTCCTAACGTCAAGCTTCTTTATGATGACGTCATACGGGATTATCTACAGAACAATTATATTTCTTTGATGCAGAATATCGTACCTGAATGTGGGTTGCCCAAACGAAATTGTAAGGAGCGAGAAATGGACTACTATATTCCTCACTATGCTGTTATTCGAGAGGATAAAGTGACCACTAAGCTACGCGTGGTCCTAGATGCCAGTGCAAGTACAGATAACGGTACTTCCCTCAATGATATCCTGTACGCAGGTCTAGTCCTTCAGGCTGACCTTTTTATCATCTTGTTAAATTTTAGGCTTTTTAGTGTCGCTATTTACGTAGATGTTAAATCTACGTACCTACGTATAGGTATACGCTCACAAGATCGTTCGCTTCAACGTATCTTATATCGGTTTAATGAGGAAGAAGAACTTCAAATTTATCAGTTTTCAGTGCTTCCCTTTGGATTAAAGTGTAGTCCTTGTATAGCTTTTATCGCACTATCCAACAGTTATGTCAGGATGAAGGAACGCAGTTACCTCTCGCCAGGGACATTTTGCAGCGAGATATTTACATGGATGACATAGTTAGTTCTATACCTAGAACTGCGCTGGCTATAGACTCGGTTCGTGAACTAATAAAAATATTCTCTCTCGGTGATTTTCAGCTAACGAAGTGGTCTAGCAATAGTGTCGATGTTCTTCGGAATATTCGAGAGTCATTACGACTTTCACAGAGCGTGGACCTAAGTAAAGATCCGACACATAAAATACTGGGACTTCGTTGGTTCCCTGATGAGGATTGTTTCGTATTCCAGGTTAACCCTAATGTTCGCCCTTGCACGAAACGGAATATTCTTTCTTCCATTGCACGTCTTTTCGACGTTTTAGGCCTCGTGGCACCGATAATTTTATACGCCAAACTTCTTATCAAAGAGCTTTGGCTTGACAAACTTGGATGGGATGACGTCCCACCATCTCGCATTGTTCGTCTGTGGGAACAATTTCAAGCTGAATTGCTAATTATCTCTGAACTGAGATTTTTGCGACATGTCGGCGTCGTAGAACGCTGTAGGCTCTCCCTCGTCGGTTTTGCCGACGCTAGTGAGAAAGCTTACGGTGGTTCGGTTTACGCCGACGTTGTCAGACCCGATGGTAGTATCATCGTTTCGCTGGTGTGTGCGAAATCTAAAGTCGCGCCACTGAAAGTTGTTTTGCTAGCTCGTCTCGAGTTATGCGCCGCATTCCTCTTATCAACTGTGATAAAGCGAGTATATAATCTTTTCGCAGCTCGGCACGCCATTGAGGCAGTCGTAGCTTTCTCGGATTCAACTGTAACCTTGAGTTGGATTCATTCCGCACCGCATCGATGGCACACCTTCGTAGTCAATCATCGTATCGCTAAGATTCATGAGAATCTTTCGGCAGATCACTTCTTCCATGTGAAAGGGTCTGAAAATCCTAGTGATTGCCTCTCTCGCGGTTTAACGCCTGTTCAATTAGTTCATCATCCGTTGTGGCTAAATGGACCGCCGTGGCTTAAACTTCCGCGCGCTGAATGGCCGATAAAACCATTCGTTTCAGGCGAGTCGCAAGAGCTTCCCGAAATGAAGCCCGTGGCTTTACCTGTGCTCTCGCACGAATGCTCGGACAGAAGTCCTCCTTCCGACAACATTCTATACGCTCGCTCTACTAGATTCTCGTCCTGGTTGAAATATTTAAAAACCATTTGCTTCATTTATAAGTTTATCAAACGACTCCCTAGAGGGCCCGTTACCGCGTCTGATCTAGAGTGCGCTGAATTTGTTGTGTGGCGATCTGTGCAGAGGATTCATTTTGAAGTTGATCTCGATCGCTTAGCCCGCAATGAGTTGTGCTCTAAGTCAGTACAACGGCTAAGTCCCTTCCTCCACGAAGGACTTATCCACGTTGGAGGTCGCCTAGCAAACTCTGAGCTAGATTTTGACTCACGTCATCAGCTCCTTCTTCCGCGTCAAGATCATATAGTGGAACTATTAGTTTCCCACTATCATAAAAAAAAATTCCACACAGGACCAACCTTGCTCGTATCTATCTTACGACAGAAGTATTGGATCCTGTCCGCGCGACGTATTGCACGTTACATTACCTTTAATTGTAACCTTTGCTTTCGAGCAAAGCCGCGACCTACCTTTCCTATAATGGCGGATTTGCCACGTTTTCGCGTTGAGTCGGCTCCTAAGGCTTTTTCTCAAAAAGGTTGCGACTATGCGGGACCTTTCTTGATCACGTCGATACGTGCTAGAGGTCAAAAATCGAGGAAACCGGATGCATGGATATCTGCCTTTTTACATGCCTGACAACTCGTGCTCTGCATCTTGAAATTGCCTCAGATCTTAGCACTGCGAGCTTTCTGTCCGCTTTTAAACGCTTCCTGGCGCGTAGAGGGCCGGTTCAGTGTCTTAACACAGATAACGCTACCAATTTTATTGGAGCCAAATCCTATCTACGAGATCTCTACAAATTCTTGGCTAAAAAGTATCGCCCTTTATGGGAAAGAGAACTTGCAGAGCATCGAATAACACTTAAAAACATCCCCTGTAGAGCTCCACATTTTGGTGGTTGTTGGGAAAGTGAAGTAAAGAGTGTCAAAACGCATTTCTGCAAAGTCATCGGTCAGCAAATTCTTAGTTTTGATGAGCTTAACACTATACTAACTCAAATAGAAGCTTTATTAAGCTCGAGGCCTCTGTATGCGATCAGCTCGGATCCGTCAGAGCCCACTTCATTATCGCCGGCGCACTTCTTGCATACGAAACCTCTTTTATTTCTCCCCGCCCGCGAAGTCAATGAAACGCGGTTACATCTTATTTCGTGTTATGAATTAACTGACCAAATGGTCCAGTCTTTTTGGAAGCGGTGGCGCCAAGAGTACCTGCACACCCTACAATCCAAACAGAAATGGAACACCCCTGCCAATCCAATACGGGTCGGTATGGTTGTCGTCTCCATGCAGGACAATGTGATGCCGCTGCATTGGCCGTTAGGAGTAATCACAGAAATATTTCCAGATAAAAACGGAGTTTGTAGAGTCGCATCGGTAAAGACTAAAAGCGGGATCCTTCAGAGTCGCCCGGTAGTAAAGTTGTGCCCTTTGCCAACGCAGTAAGTTTCGTTACATTAATAATTAATTTTACCGTGCACCAATGTGCAGTATTAGATTTAATTACCGCGTAGAATAGTTAGTTAAATATTCTTATTTATAATAGAGAGTCGCAACTTTAGAGTTCTCATAACCTTTGGTAGAGTTGTGATGATCTGCAACTTAAATTACTTCTCCTTTGTGTTTCGAAAGTGGGAACTTTCAAGCCGGGGAAAATGGTTATGCTTCCTAATTTATAGTTCATATTTTATTACATCACCATAGGGCGATTGAGAGGCATTGGTTGAATAGTTCCAATTTATTAAATAAGTGTCACATATCGTTGGTTTGGTGATATCCCGCGCGGTGGCGCTACGGTCATTACGCCGCCGCCTCGACCGTCGGCCGCCGGCGATCGGAGAGTCTCTTGCCAACCACGGCTGGGGTGCGCGCACTTCCATCATCACGCATCATCTCGCCCAAACCTCTTAATTGAACCTACATGGAAAGTGTTATCTGTATTACCTAGACCTACTGTGTTGTGTACCGCTGGCCAGCATAGTGTACCTAGTCTGTGAGCTGAACTTCCCGAACGTGACATCCATCTGCATGGGAATCGCTGTTTCAAAGGTATATGGCATAATTAGTAAATTGAACTTTATCCATTGCATTTCGTCTCATCTGCGTACTTTTCTGCTTCAAATTAGCACTGCTGAATCAGCAATTATAGCCTAGATTACTCTAATAATTTAGGTTCAATCGCGTGTGATTTTACTTGTAATCTTCTAGAGGTTATACGCACTAGACCCCTTTTTTTCTTTTTTTTCTGTGCGATTCGCCCGAAGTTAATTTATCGGTGTGCGAATCGACTACTCCAAAATTATGTAGTAGGCAATTTGCCCAAATTTTACAGTACAGTCGTGCTCACCCGTCTCGAAAATAATAAGAAAAAATGGATATTTTACTTGAAACTAGGAAAGCCATTCATTAAATAAGTAATTACCACTTAAAACGTGGAGATATGCCAGTTATATTTATTATCATATATATCTTTATACAATAAGAGGGAGACAGCAATATTCGCTTCAAAAAATAAATAAAGTGATAGCTCTATACGCTATCAGGTCATTCCGGTACCGGTAAAGACTAACTTAAGTACCAGCAGATTATAGTCATGAGGAAGCTAGGCTGGAATCATGAGCGGTAAAAAGATTACCGGGTGATTTTCGATTCTGAAGTCATAGTACTACGTTAGTCTCTATCGCTTATGATTCTAGCCCTGCAAATACTTCTTCATGATTCTGGCCACCTGGTAGTTTGAGTATAAATGCTTATAATGTCAAAATCTAACTAAAAAAGCAAAAGAGGAAGTTAAATTTTTTATCATGTCATTAAACTCTCTACTGAATTTAATCGAATCTTTGATTTTGACGTCTTAAAAAAATAAACGTCCTAAGACTAGTAAGTACCTACTGATCCGTAGGTGAGATTTAATTTTGCGGAGTAAAATTGCGAAAAATATCAATAGGTGCTGTATGTGGCATAACTCAGGTGCCATTCAATCAGTTTCCGTTAAAGTGGGTGCCCAATGTGGAAAACGTGCTCAAGTCATATAGTAGTTATTTTAATAAATACATTTTTGATTAATTTGTGTCTCATTTCAAATCAATAACAATATTTAATCCTTAATACTTCTGTACTTGAGTGTACTTTATCTTAACGATTTTGCATAAAACACAATGTTTGTGTGAATCGCCTACTACATATTTTTGGACTGGTCGATTTGCACACCGATAAATTAAATTCGGACGAATCGCCACAGAAAAAAATATTTTTTTTAAAAGGGGTCGGTTCGCTCTGTTCGGGCGAGTTAAATTCGTCCAATAACTCTCACTACGCCATCAGGCCAATATCAAATGACCCGGTTACCTATGGGATAAAAAAACAGCCATAGTGCATTTTCTCTTCTAATGACAATTGCCATGTCTGGACTTACATACGACAAATTATATGTTTATTTGGATAATTTAATCTGTTTTGGTCTTAACTTACAAATTCACAATAAAAATCTTATAGATATTTAGCTGACCCCCGAGGCTTCACTCCCTTCAACTGGCTGCCTACCTACCTACCATATACCTACCCTACCTACCATACCTACCCTACCTAACCTACCACCTACCCTACCCACCTATCCTACCTACCCTACCAACCTACCCTACCTACCCTACCTTACCCACCTAGCCTACCTATCGTACCCTACCTACCTACCATTTTATTAAACTAATTATTTGAATAAGAATTAATACTACAATACAAATGTAAACAACTTTTGTTTCTACCGGCGATCTAATTCAAATTTAGAGCATAAAAGCTGCTAAACACATCAACACGGTCTAGGGATATTTCTAAAAAAGCGAATTACTATCAATGTGTTAATATATATGACATGTATATATTTAAAAGATACGTTATTTAAAATTCTACCATTTTTTAATATTGGTTAAGGTACTTCGATTAAAATTTCAGGATTTTATGGAAAAAAATGAAGCATAGACGGAAACCGTATATGAATTAACTTTTAATTTATGAGTAAAAACTGAAAAAAATAGAAAAATCATTTAATTTGTGTTTATAAACTTGAAGTTAGTAGCCCGAGAAAGCGCCCATGATGTTCATAACACATCGGCAACGATTCGGCATGCTCAGAACAAGGTTGTCAATGTCTTGCTGCGGAATATTGTCCCACGTCCTTCTGAGGTGCGCAAAAAGTTGATCTTCTGTAGCCAGATTTTCAGGGCCTTCCTTCAGAGCTCTTCTTTGCAGCATATCCCACGCATGCTCAATGGGATTTAGATCTGGCGATTGAGCAGGCCAGTCTAAGGCCCTAACATTGTGTGTATGTAACCAAGCTGCTACCGTTCTCGCCGTGTGTGCCCGGGCATTGTCGTGCATGAGCAGGAAATCTTGCCCCATCTGTATTCTGTGGGGCAAGATTACGGGCCCCAGCACCTGTTGGACGTATCGTTCTGCCGTCATATTGCCCCGCACCCAAACGAGATCCGTCCGTCCTCCAAGACGAATTCCTGCCCAAACCATAATTGTTCCTCCTTGGTATGGGTGAACTTCCTGAGGGTTCTGAATCCGAACCTGGATTCATCCGTGAACAGCACATTGGACTATTGCTCACGGCCCCAGTCCACGTGGTTCCAAACCCATTCTAATCGTCGCCCACGATTGCCTCTCCGTAAAGGTGGGACCCGGAGTGGTCTACGAGAGCGTAGATCGCTTTCATGCAGTCGCCTTCTTACAGTTTGGTCACTCACATGCACTTGGTGTTCCACTCGCAGCTTTTGGACCAATTGAGTCGCCGTTGCATTTGGTTGAGCTCGCGCAGTAATTTGCAAAAATCGGTCTTGTCTGGGGGTAGTGATGCGACTTGGCCCCCGGTGCCTCTCCGCTACTTCACCTGTGGCACGATAGCGTGTTCACAATCTTGAAATTACATTTTGGTGGGTCCCTATGGCCTCAGCAACATTACGCTGAACAGACCCAGCTTCCAGCATTCCCACAGCTCGTAACATCTCCGCCCTCGTCAAATGTTGGCGTTGCATGGCTACAATACCTCAATTTTAACTTTATCTTTCGTTTAAAAATGAAAAAAAAACTGTAATTAAACGTAATTCGTATTGTTTTCTAAATTTCGCACAAATGAAAATTCCCTCTCCTACACATCAAGACATTTTTATGCCACCGAAACAAAGAATTTTCAAAAATTTTAATTTGGAATTAGTCTGAGATAAATTACAAACAAATCGGTGTATAAAAGATTCCAATGCGGCCAGTACTTTTCGAGTTATTTAATTGAGTATGAAATATCCCTAGACCGTGTTGATATGTGTATTATGATTTAAATATGATAGTTGGATATATTAAATAAAATCAAAACAAATCGGTTCCGTAGAGCCCGAGATTACCCCCTACAACCTCACAAACTCAAAACTTTACCTCTTTATAATATTAGTATATAAGTATAGATAACGATTATAACAATAACTTATTCTCAAGTTTAAAATACGATTGCTCCGGTTTTGATGAAGCAGAGTTTAAACAGCCTTATACTGCGCAATACGTTCGAGGCATTTTAAAAAGATCGCGGAGATAATCTTATACGTGCCCACTCGTCGCGACATGACACTCAGTTCTGACAAGTAACAACACCGCAGAAGCAGTGTTGCCAGTGGCAGATAGTCAAATGTTACACGAGACACCTCAAATAGTTACATTTTCAGGGGAAATTTACATTACCTTATTTTATGTGGAAAACCACACTAAAATAATAAAATTTGACTTTTTTCTGATATGTATGTAGCGGAACGCGCCCACTATTCGAATTTTCGCGCAGGTGGGTCCTCTCCCGCAACTACTATGCTTATTTCCACAGTATTATGTCCTATGGCATTCTGCTGTGGGGATCAGCAGCAGACGTTGACTCAATTTTCATCCTACAAAAGAAGGCAATCCGCGCAATCTATAAAATGGGTCCTCGCGAGTCCCTCAGAGAAAAATTTAAAGAGATCGATATACTGACTCTACCTTCACTTTATATTTTGGAATGTATTTTGTATGTCCATAAAAATCGAGGGCTTTTCAAAACTAGAAGCGACTTCCATAATTTTAATACACGCAGTAAGCACGAAATTGTAATACTCAAATTCAGATTAACGAAAACTAGCAAGTCTTTTCTTGTAAACAGTATACGCTTTTATAACAAGTTGCCAAAGTCAGTTACAGAACTGACCGATGGAAAGTTCAAAAACTACATCAAACGTATCCTTGTTAAAAAAGCATATTATAAAATCAAGGACTACGTTGAAGATAAAAACATTTGGCCTTAGCTCCTTCTGCGCATGCAGCATTCCTGGTAACTTGTAAACGGCACAAATATGTGGATGTCTCTAACTATTCTCAATCTCATTTTTTCTTTCCTTCTTTTAATTAGACTTTTTACAATGGTTTTCAATCATCTTTATAGCCCTTTGCTAAGAATAGTTACAGCACTGATAACAACATTTGTGCCACATGTTAAATTTAGTCTTGTTATACTTATTTTTTTTTTACCTTTGTATAGATTCTTTTATTGATTGTTTTGTGAATGTGTGTACATTGTAGGCCTTCTAGATGCTAGTTAACATTTGTTAACTTTTTTATATAATATATAATCTTTTTATTTTACTTTTTTAGTTTCTTACGACTTATTGTCATAAGTCGGGCCTGCGTTGTCCCCCCATATCTAAGTACTAATGCTGTAACATGGAAATATTGTAAAACAAAACCATTTTTAAAAGAGTAACCATGGAGTTTCTTGCCGGTTCTTCTCCATAGGAAACAACTTACCCGAACCGTGCACCTTTTGTCGACGTTTTATAAGTGCCCATGTAGGCCTATGTGAAATAAAAAAAAAGATTTTGTTTTTTTTTTATTTACATTATTTTTTGGTCCTTCGAGCCGGATTAATGGAGAGACTAATGAACCCATAGCTCAACAGACTCGATTAGGGTGGATTTTGTCAGGCAATGAAAACAAGACATTCAACTGCAACGTGCTAATAAACCAAGTGGATGACTTGACAAAATACTGGGAAGTGGAAGACTTCAGTGGGGATGCATGCAGTTCAATGACGTCAGCGGAGAGATACTGCGAAGAGTTCTTTACTACAACAACAAAAGGCCTGAAAAATGGCAAATATGCTGTTCGTTAGCCAATGAAGCCTAATTACGATCAGCTATTAGGAAAATCGAAGCCACGGGCAGTAGCACAATTTATGCAATTAGAAAGGAGATTATGCAGGGATGACAAACTGTCAGAAATCTACATCAAATTCATGCAAGAGTACCTGGAAATGGGACACATGAAAGAGAGTAAGCCCGACAGCAACCCGTCATGTTACTTACCTCACCATGGAGTACTTAAACAGGACTCATTGACAACTAAATTAAGGGTGGTTTTTAACGCCTCACAGAAGACTAACACAGGTTACAGCCTGAACGACTTGATGAAGTGTGGCCCGAAGCTTCATCAAGATCTACTGACATTACTCATGGGATGGCGGCGATACAAGTACGTCTTTACAGCAGACTGTGAGAAAAAGTATCGCATGATCTTAGTGCATAAAGAAGATCAAGAATAGCAGAACATAGTGTGGAGGGAAACTAACCAAGGTCCCCTAAAGGATTACATATGCAGAGTGACATATGGAACTAAGGCGGCACCATTTCTAGCACTTCAGACGCTAAAGCAATTAGCAAACGATGACGCAGACCAATATCCGTTAGCAGCTGACGTCATTACTAACGAGATGTATGTCGATGACGTACTAAGTGGTAGTAACTCCATCCATCCATGCGAGCACAAGAAATGCAGAACCAACTCATCAACATGCTGAGTGGAGCAGGACTGACGCTACGGAAGTGGTCAAGCAACGACCCGACCTTGATTAAAAGTTTATCATCATCAGACTTAAACCAAACTACAATGCACTTTACAAACGATGGAACTACAAAAGCCCTTGGTATACAGTGGAATCCTACAACTGACACATTTGCATTCACTAACAAAATAAACTTTGACAACAACAAACCATTGACAAAACGGAAGCTAATGTCCGAGACATCAAAAATGGGATGGCTGACACCTCTGACAATTTTAACTGAGTCATTAGATCGACACAGCGACATGGCTCACATTACAAAGGTCATAGCGAATTCCAAAACAAATACAACTGCATACATGACTATTCCAGAACCGGACATTAACAAAACGTATTATTTAGGCAAAAGAGGGTAAATTGTGCAGCAGCTCAGTAAGGATTTCTGGAAGAGATGGTCGCATGAATACCTTCAACAACTCCAAACAACGCTAAAATGGAAACGACAGACTACCGATCCACGAGAAAATGACATTGTTTGCATCAAGGATGAAAGACTACCGGCAGGCAATTGGACCAACTAATTGGAAATTAATGCCGGGGTCCCTCAGGGGTCGGTACTCTCATCGACATTGTTCTTGTTGCACATTAACGATCTGCTAAAACCCGGCACCTTTGGGTATGCAGACGACAGCACTGTTGCTGAGAGATACTTGTCCAACGCACGGGCTACCGGGCCGCTGATCTGGTCTCTCCGTGAGGCCATGGTGGAGCGTTTGAACTTGTCCTTGCAAGCAGTTTCCGAATGGGGCGATGCCAATCTAATCAAGTTTAATGCTGCTAAAACCCAGGCGTGTCTTTTTTCCGCTAAAAAGAGCCAATTTCACCCGGCTCTAACTTTCCGTGATGTAACCGTGCCAATAACGGACCATCTTGAGCTTCTTGGCGTTACGTTGACATTGACTCTCAATTTTGGACCATACATTGAGGCAAAGGCTCAGCTGGCTGCCAAAAAGTTGGGGATCCTTGCGAAGGTGAGAAGGTACTTCACGCCGGAACAGCTGCTCAACTTGTATCAAGCGCAAGTTCGATCGTGCATGGAGTACTGTTCTCACCTCTGGGATGGATCTGCTAAATACCAGCTTGATGCACTAGAGTCCATCGAAAAGCGGGCCAAGAAACTCATCGGCAATGAGGCACTGGTCAAATCAAAGCTCCAGAGCCTTGAACATCGTCGCCGTGTTGCCAGCTTGTCGGTTTTTTATCGGTTACATTTCGGAGAGTGTGCGATGAAATTGCATGATTTAATTCCGCCCAGCCCGTTCCATCATCGGACTACCAGACGTACGGCGATGCTTCATCGGTACATGGTGGACATCCCACCCATACGCACAAAACGTTTTGGGGACACTTTTGTTATGCGTACAGGTAAGGAGTGGAATTCCCTGCCGGAGTCTGTGTTTCCCGATAGCTACAATCTAGGGGTCTATAAGTCAAGAGTGAATGGGTTTTTTCTAGGTAAGCGTGCTTCACCGTCGACCACATCATCGCTTACCATCAGGTGAGATAGTGGTCAAGCGCAAGCCTATAGACAGTATAAAAAAAAAGTCAAATGGGCACTAGGCCGTGTAGCAGAGATACAGGCAAAGACGGCCACACGAGAGTTGTCACATTACAAACTGCAAAAGGAGCAGTTAAACGGCCGATCACAAAACTAGTACCACTAGTTTTGTGATCGGATGGTGGGATGGCGCCACTGCCACGATACATGTCACCTCTGAGTATATTTATTTCGTAAAAATAGTAATTACGCTCGTTTAAACCTAAAATCACCACTAATCGAACAGTTAAGTGCTTAAGACCCAGTGATAATGTTATCTTCAAGAACATTTGGCAAATAGTGACGAAATTGTGATGTGAACCCAGTGCTCCAACTTTGACAATAAACTGAGCTTTAGAAAAGGAAACAATTTTAATCGTTTAATAAAGCTGAAATATGAACAGAACAAGTGATCGGGTAACAACATTACTTTGAAACCCTTCGTAAAAGTGCTTTGAAAACGATTTTACCATATTGTGAACGGTTACTCATCAAAATTTTAAAACTCTGCTATGTAATCAATGCCTCTGTGGCGACATCTAGTTAAAATACTATACACTAACATCACCTAGAACATCGGTCGATAAAACAGTACTGTTCTAGACAAGAGCTCAAGTATTACACTCGTGTCATGTGAGAACCGAATAGCCGAAGTCGGAGTGTACGTGACTGACGATACGGTAGCTGCGAGTTCGATTCCGCCACAGAAAATATTTCACTTTTTGTGAGGAATCTAAATTTGTTTTCATCATTTATAATGGATGACTACAAGAACATTACCCAAAGAAGGCAAAATGCGCAGAATAAAAACATAACATCTAGCGACAGTGAATTTGATATGGATGTGTCGTACCAAAGTCTACCTAACCACGGAAATAGTAATGATCTTGCAATAATGAAGGAGGAGATCGAACAACTAAAATTGCAGTTGCAAACTGCCAACACAGAAATTGACAACTTAAACTATGAAAATCACACACTCAAAAATGATTTATTGAACTGTGATAAAAAGATAAAAGTTTTAAAATCAATAGGAATCCAAGACTGCTCAAACAATAAAAACCAACCCCGGCAGTTCTACTCACCCCAATATCAACGGAGAGTACGAACTCTATTCATGAAAACTGGTTTACCTAGGACTTCTTCAAGAGAATACTCAATACAGGCATTAAACTTGATAAGCCCTAAAGCAGGTGTAATGAACAATCCAGTGGCTGACAAAAATATGTTTCAGGGGGCTGATGTGCGTCAAACAACAACACGTATAGCTGAAAACCTGCAGGATAGTATTTTAAATAAAAGCTTCCTGGATGCTTCCATTGGACACAGTTGTGAAAATGATGAAAGTGTTAACATATTGCACACACCTATTGAACAACTAACTGACGTCGCTCCATGCAATAGACACACTTATTCACACGTTTGCAAAGTAAACAAAACCAAAAATCGTGTAATAATACTATGTAATGAACAGGGGATTGGTCTACGTCAGTCACTCACCGAGCTACTGGGATCAAAATATTCAGTATTCTCGTTTATAAAATCTGGCGCTACATTGAGACACCTCATCAATTCCTCGAAGAACGAAATAGCTAAATTAGATATGTATGACTATGTTATTGTTGTTGGAGGCCGCTATGAACGCAACCCATATGATACGGAGATGTACTTACATACATGGCTGTCATCTGTTAAGAACACAAATATAATTATAAGCGAAGTCCCGTTCAATAGATATCTTAATGAATCAAAACTCAATTACATGCTAAGGTTTATTTGTGGAAAGTATGACAATGTAACTTTTATGGATATGGACTACTCTAGATATCGGCCTCGTAAAACAACTTTCATGATTAATTTATCAAGGTCTTTACTTAGGGAACTCTTGCAATTGGACTATAGACTCAAATCGAAAGAATATCAAAACTTATTAATTTTAAAAAGTAAAAGAATATATGTAGATAAAGCTGTACAAACTGAAATAACATACAATTATCAAAATAAATTAGATACCCAAAATGTCCAAATATGTGATATGATGTCATCTAGTGTTAATAATCAGCAGCTCGAAAATAATACTGTTTGTAGTGATTTTTTTCGTGAATAAACATTTATACGTTCTGCACCAAAATATAGCGGGTCTACTTAACAAAGCAGACACCCTATCTATATGTATAAACGAACTGTCAGAAAAAGACCAGTCTGTTGCTGTACTATGCATAACAGAGCACTTTATGATCTCTGGTCATGAAGACCGCCTTGTGGTACCGAATTATACATTGGCTGCATGTTTCAGTAGACAAAATAGCAAAAGAGGTGGAGCTTGTATTCTGGTCCGATCTGGTCATTTGTGGAAGGAGTTGCTAGAGGTTTCAGAACTTTCAATATCGAATGTTGTAGAATGCTGTGCAATTGAATTGACAAGTTATAGGGTAGTTATAGTATGTATTTATAGAGTACCAAAAACAGGGCATTTAAATGTATTTTTTAGTAAATTAGAGCAACTTTTAAGGCGACTGACAAGAAGAAACTGTAGGAATATTGTCATAGCAGGCGATATAAATATTGACGTTTTAAAAAATAATAATATGACTTCCGAACTAAAATATCTCTTAACAAGTTTTAATATGACATTAGCAATAGAAAAACCAACTAGGATGCAAAGCCAGACCTGCATTGATAATTTTGCTCACAATTTTGAGAAAAAATGCAGGACGGAGGTGATAGAATTTGGCCTTTCGGATCACACTGCGCAACTTCTGAAATGTCCCGTACGTTTGAACTGTGTTCTGAAATATTGGTATACATCACAACGGGATTATTGCCCAGAAAATATTATTAGATTTAGAACCTGCCTGGAAAAACTAACTTTCTCTGAAATCTATAATAATGATGATCCAAATAATGCATTCAACTTATTTTTTGAACAATTTAAATTATTTTATGACCTGTGCTTCCCCCGTAGACGTATTAAAATACCAACAACCCAAAAACCAAAATGGATATCGCGAGGACTTAAACTATGTAGCCTAAAAAAAAGGCAATTATTGTGGACGTCTAGACATAAACCTACTCAAATAAATAAAGCAAAATATTCGAAGTATACAAAGATATTTAAAAAAATTATTAACCTGACTAAACGATCTCAAAATAATCACAATATTAAAACTTCTGACAATAAAAGCAAAATGACATGGAAAATTATAAAGAACTCTAAATTAAATCTACCTAATGACTCAATAAATGCTATAAAAATTGACAATAAAACGATTGACAAACCACAATTAATTGCTGAAAAGTTCAACGATTACTTCATAGAAAAAATTGTGCCAATTCCTGGAGCAGGTAAAAGATCGAACGCGTACATCACAAATAAACAAAAATCAATGTTCATGCCTCCATGTCAGCCGATACAAATTTTCAACATTATAAGATATATTAAAAGCACCAATAGTGTAGGGTATGACGAAATTTCTACAAAAATTATAAAACAGGTTGCCGACTTAATCGCACAACATTTGTGTCATATTCTTAACCTTTGTATAAGCCACGGTGTTTTTCCAGACCGCCTTAAGGTATCTATTGTGAAACCTATATATAAAAAAGGTAATAAGCAACTAATGCAGAATTATAGACCTATTGCGCTTCTGCCAATTTTTTCCAAAATATTCGAGAAATATATTTATAATGAGCTTTATAGTTACCTAGAAAAACAAAAGATCCTCTGTAACGAACAAAAAGGTTTCCGAAAGAACATGACTATAAACATGGCAATTTATGACTTTTTAAATAAAATTATGACTAATATTGATAATAAAACACCGGTCTGTTCTGTGTACTGTGATATGACGCAGGCTTTTGATTATGTTGACCATTCAATTCTATTAAACAAACTTGACTCCTATGGTATAAGAGGTAACGTTCTTAGCTTATTAAGCACGTACCTATCAAAAAGAAAACAGTATACCGCTATAACAAACTTAAACTTAAAGACTAAAGAAGAAGTGACATACCTGTCTAAAGAACGCACTGTATACTTTGGTGTGCCACAGGGTAGTGTTTTGGGACCGCCATTATTTCTAATTTATATTAACGACCTGCCCAAAGCTATAGACTTCCCAACGACACTCTTTGCTGACGATAGCACGATTACAATAGCATGTGATAAACCTGATTCGTATGAAGCTGATGTTAACAATGCGGTAACTTCAATCATCTCTTGGCTGGATAATAATAACCTAAAAATAAACCTTGAAAAAACACAAATAATGCACTTTGCTCAAAAAAAACCTAGTTCAAAGATGGAGGTTCAATACCAGAATATCAAAATTCAAGATGTCAATAGTGCAAAATTTCTAGGTTTGGTAATTGACAGGCACCTCAATTGGAAGGATCATATTGAAGCGCTTTGTAAGAAAATTAGCAGCTCATCTTATGCATTATATAAACTTGCCCCCACAGTTAACATTGATACACTACTTACAGCGTACCATGGTATTGTAGCGTCTGTGCTAAGATATGGTCTTATATTTTGGGGTAACTCCACAAATAGGGAAACCGCTTTTAAAGCGCAAAAGCGATCCATAAGAGCCATGTTCAGGCTACAAGTAACGGACAGTTGTGAACCGTTTTTTAAGAAATACAAAATTTTGACACTGCCGTCTATGTATATTTATGAAACTGCCTTATTTGTCAAGCTGAATTCACACCTTTTTCCCAACCTATCAGATACAGTAAAACGTAACAGGCGAAATGATATGCTGCGCGGACGTAGAGCAAAAACAGCGTTAATGTGGAAAAGCATGTTTTGTTTAGCTCCGCAAGTTTTTAACAAAATCCCAAAGCAAATTAAACAGTTAAATTTAAATGGGTTTAAAAAGGAGCTTAAAGAGTTACTATGTAAAAAGTGTTATTACAATGTAAACGACTTTTTAAATGATACTTTGACATTATAATCTAATTGTAATCTCTTTTTTATAACAGATAGCTTGACATTCCATTTTGAAATTGACATTTTTTTTAATTATTATTTATTTTTGACATAATAATATTTACTGACTCTGACATGCCTTTTATTGTAACATTAATATTTTCATGTAATTGTATCAACTCTAGCCTGATATTTCTATTTTTGCATTGTAATGATTTATTTTGTGTACCTGAAATTTGCACGCCCCATGTGGCAGAATGTGATGAGACCTTTATGTTATTTGAGACCTTGTATTGTACCATGTTCGGACAAATAAATGAATTTGAATTTGAATTTGAATTTAGTTGAGGTTGAAGATGAAAGACTTGGCGATACTGAAACATCTACAAAAAACAGACGGAGCAGACCGAAAAAGCTTACCTGGAACAGCTTGATATGCTACACATTGATGCTGACCATGGCTTTTATAACGCCAATGTTCAACAAGACATGAAACTTACCCCACTGACAAAAAATCAAACAATTTACTTTGACAAGATTGCAGACTTACAAGAAATACGAGATGAATGGAAATTAATATTCTACTACAACATGACAAACTACTGGCGAAACGTTGACACTCTGCAAAAATTCGTGTCTCATATAAAAGAATATCGTTGCGAGGACTGGATGATGCAATTCTACATTTTAATCAATCAACTCGAACAGAGCATGAACGAACTGGACTATTACAATAATTTACTGAAGTCACAGCGATTAATTCAACACAGATTTAAAAGAGGATTAATCGATGGAGTGGGATATGTTGCCAACTCACTATTTGAAGTTCTAGACCAGCACTTCGCATAAAAGTACGAACACGACATCAATTTCATTCATCACAATGACAACCACTTATTACACCTTCTCAAAAATCAGACAAGCGTTTTGGAAACCGAGCATAACATCATAGAACGCAATGAAGCAACAATGGTAAAGCAGTTCACCTTGATGAATGACCATCTTACTTATCTGGAAAATAAAACAGAAAACAATAAACATGACACCGCAAATGCATTCTACATTATTACATCGGCAATAGCTGCAGAAAAAATGGCCCAAAATCTAAAGGAAATCCAACAAACCCTGATCAATACGCTGACAAACATGTATCAGGGTCATATGGACGAACACTTACTATCACCAACTCAAATGCAAAGCGAATTGGATAGAGTAGCTAGACAGCTACCTCGCGACGCCACGCTTCCGGAAGTCCAGAACGATGTACGAGACATCTACAGACTGTTCAGAATACATGCACGCATTACACAGCAATATTTACTGATGGAAGTAAAATACCTATTCTGAATAAACTCATTAGCATACCTCAACGCATCGGCATTAATCGGGTAATGTACGTCATCCCAAACTCTGACCTAATAGCATTTAACGCCAACCAATACTCGTTCATACCCCTCGAACAATCTGACGTTCAAAAATGCCAAAACATCCAGGACAAAACTTTAATGTGCAAATTAAACCACCCTATCTATAGCACCGGTGACCGACGCAAGTCTATTTGCGATGTACAGCTGACCTGGAACAATGAAGAACACAGTGTGTACTGTACACGGAAATAAAAGAATGCGCTGACAAGTGGGTAAAACTACACCAGCAAAACACATGGTTTTATTATTGCTGTGGCACGTGCGAAGTGCAATTAGTTTGCGGCACTCAAATGACATCGGAGTCGTTACATCACTCGGGTCTGATTACACTTAAACGAGGATGTAACTTGCAGGGTGACTCATTCATGTTGTACGCATACATAGAACATAAAAGTAACGTCATAGTCAATGAACCATTCGCCATGACCATACCCACGATCTCTCCTATTAACAACATCATCAACACGTCGATCCGTAACTCGTCATTGCCTATCGAAACGCACGAAGAAATGTTCCAGAAGATTGACATACAACTGCGCTCGATTAAAGAGCAATCAAACCTGGAAACTTTATCCCCCCACGACATTCACCACTACACCGCATTCTATGTTGTTATGACGATTACTATTGCACTGTCTGTAATCTGTCATCGGCGTACTTTTGGAGAAAAACGAGCACCAAAAGACAGGGGGAGGGTTCGCGAGATGAGATAAGCAGAAGAGGACGAGACGAAGAAGATGACACGGACGGGTGTAGCAAAGTTAACAAACGGGATTCAAAAGTGAACGAAGTGATAAGTGTTGACCGCGCTTTAAGTGAAGTGAAATTTGACACTGAAAAACATAGTGACGCGTGTGATTAGGGAGTTTGACAATTATATTTATGGATTTTAAGTGTACATTTACATAACATTTTACTTTATTCATACACATATTTTACATTACATATTATACGTATTACCTACTTCATCAGTGCTCTGCATTAGTTTCTACATTGCGTTCGTTCTTGTCTTAATTTTATTAGATTAATGTTTAGTTCAGTAGTTGTTATCATTCTTTGTGGTGACAACATGTACGGTGCACGTACATGGGTTTTAAAATTGTTTAGTAAGTAAGGAGTTGTGCAATCAGTAGGCTCGCACCTTTGCTCTTACTCGTGCGACCTACATTAGATCAATGATGCAGCAGCAGCAAGCAGAACATTGATGATGCATTTGTACCAATATTTAGTTTAGTGTTCTAATAGACGTGGTTTGGATCGGACAACTTGCATTTTTATTTCTTGATTCCAGCCCGTTGGCACTCATTGACATTTTTACATTTACAATAATTAATGTTAAGGTGTATTTGCATTTGCACCCTACAAGGTTACGGAGAACGACGATATCGTTGGCGAGAACTCTTGCCGACGAACACTAGTACGTGGATTATTAAAGATAAGTGGAATTTTCTAACTAGGAAAAGATGGCACAGCCAATATTCACGGAGACAGGAACAAAGTCCAGTTTTGAGGATTTCCTCATGCAATTCCGTCGAATTGCTGCTATAAATAAATGGCAGGAACAAGACTTGGGGCTGATTTTGGGCGCATACTTGGACGGCCCGGCACTTGCCTATTATAAGTTCATTTACAAGGACGATCTTTCGTTCAAAGACATTTGCAATAACTTAAAAAAGAATTCCCAGCGAGGTTAGTTTTTATTGAGAAATTTTACAACGCACGGCAAGATAGACAAGAGGATGTAAATGCCTTTTTCTATAGACTGGCGGAATATGCTGAGCAAGCAGGCATAGCCGGTGACCAAGTTTTCATTAGAATTTTCCTAAAAGTTATTATAAATTTAAGTTAGGCACGAAATTATACGGCTCCAGGGCAGAGCTTCTTGCCACAATAGTACAAATGAGGGAAATATTAGAAGATGTGCAAAATGAGCGCATAAATTTTCCGGTGCAACCTCCGCGCGTGCGTTTCGAAACGCCGTCGTCTAATTAAGGGTTCCCTGCCTCACGGAGATCACCAAGCCCAGGTGTGGCCACGTCTAGCGTGACTCCGCATCGGGCGGGCAACGGCGAAATATTTCACACACCGAGATACAATTTACGCCCAAGGCAGCGCTTCGAGGAGAGAAATAACCGCTCTCATGTTGCCCCTAGATTTAGAAGCCCTCTACCAACCGCTCACCCAAACAAACCAGGACACAGACAATAAAGATAGATGAGGAGTTGCGCACTGTGTCCATGAAAGAGCAGCTCCCAACAGAAGACAACAAACACGGTGATCTTACTCCATTTATTAACATTTGTATTGCTAATCAATTTTATAACGCATAAGTTAACACGGGTGCTTCTATTTCTTGCATTACGGAAGAATTAGTTCTGCTGCTAGGTCTGAAACATATCAGTGATGAGACGAAACATTTTGTGAAATCTATTTCGGGTGCACACCTAAAAGTTATAGGAAAAACAAGGATCAACTTTATTGTGGATTCGTGTGTCTTAACAAGTGACTTTGTTGTGATAAAAGACATTAACCAAAGTCTAATACTTGGCCAAGATTTTCTATATAATAATGAGGCTATAATTGACTTTAATAAGAAATGTGTATTTTTAAAGGCAAGTTTTGTGCTAAATTTTGTAAATACTCTGAAGAAAACGTTACGTCGATTTCTCAACCAGTGGTGTGGAAGAGCTATCAAGACGGAACAAATGAAGTTAATAACGTTTTTAACGGCCATGGTGAATCTATGGAAGAAAGAAGTATAAATACAGTGTCTAAGAACGACCACTTGTATTTTTCGAGATTAGTAAATAGTAATGATGAGTTATATATCAACTGTACCCAAAGAATGTAATGTAAAAAGGCAACTTGATATAAACCCAAACTTGATTCTCTGTAAATTGGAATCGCTTAAGATGCTCCTTTCATCATATAGAGAGAATTTTGCATTTTCGGCTTCGGAGCTAGGCAGCTGTAGTGTAGAAGAAATTACTATTAGAACTGTAGATGATATACCTGTCCATCATCCTCCTTACAGAGTATCTCCTAAACAGTTTGACATAATAAATACACAATTAGAAGAGATGCTGAAGAATGGTGTTATCCGTGAATCAAGGAGTGCGTACGCTTCGCCCGTTATATTAGTACAGAAGCCAGATCAATCCTGGAGATTCTGCGTTGATTATCGGAAGTTAAATAAAAAAGTCATTACCGATAGTTATCCATTACCGATCATAGAAGATTTAATGATTTATTTGTCAGGGGCGCGATACTTTGCGGATTTAGATTTAAATTCAGGCTACTGGCAGCATCGTTTAAGTGAAAAGGATAAGCATAAAACTGCGTTTATTACTGCTTCCGGTCTATATGAGTTTAATGTTTTACCTTTTGGGCTCAAAACGAGTCAAGCTGTTTTTGTCGAAGGATAATGGACAAGGTCTTAGCTGGTATCAAATATAAAAAGGCCATTTGTTACGTAGATAATATCTTAGTGTGGAGTAATAACTTTGCGGAGTTTATGGAATCGTTAGAAGAAGTCATGTGTAGATTAAAGAAAGCACACCTTACGCTAAAACCGAATAAGTGCAGTTTCGGTTATAAGAAAATTTCAGTGTTGGGGCATGAGATCTGCGGTGAAGGAGTTAAGCCTGATAAAAAAAAATTGCAATTGCAACGATCAGCGAAATTGGTGTAGTTATGTTCCACTAGTGTGTTTTGCTTATAATTCCAGCAAACAGTCAAGCACTAGATTTTGACCTCACATTTTGCTATACGCTAGGGAACCATTATTTCAAACCGACATGCTAGTAAATAGCAGCAATGTTGACATGGTTGATTATGTAGGACGTCATGAGCTAGGGAACAGTTTGTCACGTTGTGCCATAGATAATATAAAAAAGGCACAGGTTAAACAGAAAATGCGATATGATAGAAAAGCTAAATTGGGAATATTTACGCCGAATTAGTGATGCTCTATACACCTAGACGGACCACAAATAGAAGTATAAAACTATGTAGGTTGTATAAAGACCTATAACGAATAGTTAGAAGATTATCTGATGTAAATTATGTAATTATAAAAAATAATAATGGGCGATTTAGGGACAAAAACCTTTTAATGTTAGAGTAGAATAAGAGATAGGTTTAAATAGATAAGAATAAGTTAAGGTCAGTAAGGTTTCCATATAGGAAGAGGCCGGTAGTAAATTAAAAGGAAAAAAATATGAATGACAACTATCAAAATTGACATATTGAAATTAATAGGGATGGGAAAGTAGGAAAAAATGTATCGATAGTTTTCTTATCAATATTTTCACATAGTATCGATATATATAATTAAATTAGTTCTTTCCGTTGCATGTGCTGGTGATGTGCTGATGAGTTGTGAGCCGCAGGGGGAAAAAGAGGCTGGCAACGTTGGCCACGCATCGAAGAAATGTTTATTGGTTATACGAATAAGACATAGGCACACGCCAGGGTATTACCCAGTGGGTTTCTTAAAGTAATAGTCATAACCGACTTTGCTAACGGGGCATAGCCTTTGCAAAGGATGTCGAGTTGACATCATTGGTCCAGTTTATGTCTGATGTTTAAAAAAATAAATGCATTTATAATAATAAACCCTGGTGCAAGCTCTATGAATAAGATTAGAAATTCGATGCGATCCAGCCTTTCTTTCTCTGGCCTGATAAACGATGACGATGTACTTTCAAAATAAAAAAGATATCAATTTGTCTCATCTTTATCTAGCCTTGTATGGAACCGAAAAAATAAAATATTTGAAAGTTATGAGCGTCGAAAGTTCCATATTTCAACACTAATTTTAACGTATCTTTGGGCGCAAATAAATACCATAAGAAGAAGGAAAATTAAAAAACGGCCTCCATACAGGGATAGATTAGTAATTCAACAATGCAAATAATTTTATTTTGATCAGATACATTCAGTATCTGATCAAAATAGTATGTCAGTATGAAATCTAGACTCCCAAAGGTCTGTTTATAAAATTTCGCGCGCTCGTTTTCGTTCTGAATCATATTCCATTTCGCTAAAAATTTCCTAACCGGTCAGTGAATGCAAATGTAAATTGGGAAAAGTCACTCTCTCATCATTCTTCCGAGATGGCTGTTGATACTTTTTATGAAACTATATATAGAGTTATCAGATCACATATTCCATTAACATATACTAATAACTCAAAATTTCCGATCTGGTTTTCACCTTCTCTAATAAAAATATTTAAAAGTAAAGAACATGCATGGATTAAGTGGAAGAAATATGGTAATCACTCTGATTATATGCATTTTTCAAATTATCGTAAATTGGTTTCATAGTAAGACCGCTGAATGTTATAAGAGATATATGACATCAGTTGAAGACAGTATTCCCAAATCTATTAAGCATTTTTGGTCGTATGTCTCTTCCAAGAAAGGGAAAGCTAAGTACACTGCTAATATGTTTTACAAAAATGTTTCTTCTGATGACCCCAAGGAAATATGCAATTTGTTTTCAAATTTCTTTTGTTCTGTATACGAACCCTCTACCTTTGACCCAGACCTATGGCAACCGTCCAATTGCTATGAAGACAATTCGCCATGTATCTCTGACATTTACTTGCCAAAGGAATCAATATGTACAGCATTAAAGTCACTGGATTCTTCTAAAGGAGCTGGACCCGATGGCATACCACCCTCCTTCTTCATAAGTACAGCTGACCACTTGTCTGCCGCCTTACATATTATTTTTAACAAATGTTTGAAGGAGGGGGTATGCCATTTTGGAAGCGTGCCTCTATCACCCCTGTGTACAAGAGTGGCGATAAAAATAATGTGGAGAATTATCGGCCCATTTCTATTCTTTTCACTTTGTCAAAGGTTTTTGAACGACTAGTGCACAGTGCGCTATATCCTCATATCCGTCATCTTATCATACCCGAACAACATGGTTTTGTTAAACGTCGCTCTACCACTACTAACCTCATGACCTTTGTGAACTATCTCTTTGAAAATGGTTTGCGTCATATATCTTCAATAGGACTCAAAAAATCGTCATTAATGGGCATGAATCTGACTCCATAGTTGTTAAATCCGGGGTTCCTCAGGGATCAGTATTGGGTCCTTTTCTATTTGTATTGATTATTAATGACATTAAACATTGTTTTATCAATTCAAATTTCTTGATGTATGCAGATGATATGAAAATTTATATCTCCTGTAAAAATATTAACGACTGCCATTATTTACAACAGGACCTTGATAGATTTTATGAATACTGCCTCAAAAATAAACTCTATCTTAGCCTTCCTAAATGTTACACAATCTCTTTTACTAAAAATAAAAATCAGATCAAATTTAATTATTCAATAAATAATATAAGGCTTAATGAAGTCCAATATGTCCGTGACTTGGGTGTTACGCTGGATTCTAATCTTCATTTTGATACTCTTATTGACAATATAGTAAAAAAAGCCTTTCAGATGTATAGGACTCGTGATGAGAATTTCAAGTGACTTTGTGCGACCCTCTACATTCTTAATATTATATAAAACCCTGATTCGGTCGCAATTGGAATACGCCGTCCAAATTTGGGATCCTCTATATGATAAGTACAAGGATAGGCTAGAAATTGTGCAGAAAAAGTATTTACGTACTTTGCATTATAAATGTTATCGTCCTAAAGTATTTATGAGCAATTACTGAGTCAATATAATGTTTTTAGCTTAGAATCTAGACGACTTCTTCTGGGTGTACTAATGCTGCATGGTATAAGCAATAATAGATTCGACTGCATTCCCTTAACTAATAGCCTACATTATATAGTATCTAGATCTGTCATGCTTCGTGGGGTACGTGTGCCTCAGCTATTCTACACAAATTCGTGTAAGACTAACGCTGGGGTGCGCGTGCCTCTTCGTCGCCTCGTTGATGCGTACAACTCTCCCTTCATGGAGCTTGACATATTTACTCTCTCCAAACATCGTTTCAAGGCGGGAGCAATAGAGTTACTGAATTCTTAAGTATATATATATATATTTACTTCCTTCTTCTTATTTTTTACGATGCGAACTATTTGTTTGTTTTCTTTTACCTTACCGATTACTTTCCCGCGACTAAGTTACTTAATAGGTAATGAATGAAGCCAAAAATAAAAATGTGTAAGTTTTATCTATTGTATTGTGATAACAAACAGAATATTTCAAACCGCTATTGTAAACAAACAGTCAATAAACAATTTACAAAATAACATTATTTTTTATAAGATGAACCTTAATACTTACTTACCTAGAAAACAAGTCTTACATCAAAGTGGCGCTGTCGAAAAAGCAGTTATCCTACTTACGGGGAGTCGCCTATAGGTTATAGCTAACTAGCTAAGGTAAGTAAATACCTATTTAACATGCATTGTAATATTTGCACAACCTGCAATAAAATACAAAAACATGACCTACACCCGTGCGTCTAGAGCCTAGCTTTTCGCACGCGCTGGTACGATACCTACAGTCAGCGAAGCCCTGGCGCCCGCTCTGCCAACATAAAATCTACCGACTTGGCGCTCAAACACATCATTCTTATAACTAAGGGCATAAGGTTCAATAAGCGCGCAAGCGGCTCCCGCTGCGCTGTCGTCGCTGCCGCCAAAAATAATTTAAAAGTCAAATCAATAAAATTACTTGTTGATAATAACAATACCTACGTAAATGCAAATTTTCGCAAGAGATCTTATTGTCAAGTTGGCAAAGTCGCGGGTAAGTTAAGGTGCATAATAACAAATAAATTAAGTGCCTTGTAATTACGTTACACACAGATATAATAATAAGTTCTAACATCTATTTGTATCTATGAGTTTATGTTGTCATAACATGAAGTAAAACACACACTGCTATCGGCGCTGTTCAATGAAATTGCGCATGTATGCGTCACACAGCGTTATGAGTGTGTATACGTACACAAACTAGCTTCTTACTGCTCATCACAGCGTCTATCTCTTTCGTGCGTGATGTTGGTGTGTTGGATATTTAGATAATCAAAACCACCATTTAACAGGTTCATAGGTTTTATTCATTTTAATACATTTTTAACGTTAGGTTCGTTTGGCCATTTTGTGAGAGGTGCCTGGCAGCCTCATTGGTGTTGCAATATAAAACTTAAATTTACTATTACCTATCTTTTAATCAATGTTGCCATAATAGATCTGGCATCAACTACTATCCATGACATCCTCCCCACTCAAGAGAGCAAGAGAAATTGAAATTACCTACTTATTACATTCTGAAAAGAATCAATACTATTATACTAGTCATGCTACTCTGATACCTTTACAGAATGGTAATTACAATTATAGGTACATTATGCTATTCTGATGATTAACAGAAGGGTCACAATAATACATAAACATCATGATACAGCATGTATCGAAATCAAGACAAAATTGAAATATCTTATCTAACAAATTGTTAGGTATCATTACAAATTTTAATAAATAAGTTACAAATCCTACATGTAATCATAGGTATTTCGATACATCGAAAATATCACATAAATTATAATAATTATTAATTTCTCTTGCAGTCAAATTTACAAAATTTACCTATTCTCACTGGCCTTACAGTTATAGTCATACACAATATCAATAGTAAATCTTGTCTGTAAAGTTTGAAACACATTTAAATTAACCATTATCATTGAATTAAATTATAATAAAATGTCAACAATACAATAAGCACATAAAATTAAAATGTTATAATATTCTTCAGTTATAGTATTATATTTCCTCATAAAATTCACAACTTTTTAATAATACAATCTAACATTCCAGTCTCATATGTTACTTAGGTGCTAGGTATATAATATTCAACATATTGTTGACTGTCTTTATTCTCAAAACTTCTCAATGGCTACTCAAAATGAATTGTGGTTGATTAACACAAATGGATAACTACAACTGTCAATACTAGAATCAGTGGCATAAATTAATGACATTAATCTAGAAATCTATGCGGAATTTTAACTACTCTACCATGTCTAGTGATCGCAGAAGGCGGCGGAGTGGAATCTGGCAAGTCCGATTCCGTAATTGCCTTTGTACCTAATCCCATACTGCTCGAGCCAGCTGCGGGCTTACTCACGTCTGTCGCCATTCGACGCCACTCTTCAGTAGCGGTAGTCAATTCTAAAGGATAGAGCCTTTGACAAGCTCTTACTAACTCGCCAGTAGCTGTCTGAACTCTCGCGGCTATGACAATCGGGACCCAGAATCCTGCGTAGCATGTCCTTCACTACCTTAATGAGGCGCTCCCACCATCCTCCCCACCACGGCGCGCGCGGCAGCAAGAAACGCCATCTGATCGGCGATAGGATGGCGGCGCTCTCGGCCTCCACTGCTGTCCAATCAACTTATTTAAGTAGGCTAGCTGTACCCTGAAAGTTGCTCCCACAATCTGTATAAATGACTTTGACACGACCTTTTCTTCCTATAAAACGACGAAGTGCCATGATGAAGCTGTTTGTAGAAAGCGGTTCAACCAATTCTAAATGGACTGTTCTATAAGTAGCACAAGTGAAGAGTACAATCCAGCATTGTTCTTGATTTCGCAGATACAAGGATCGGGACCCTAGATCGATTCCAGTTACCTGGAAAACAGCTATTGCCTCGGTTCTGATAGTAGGTAACGGTGCTTCAGGAACTTCATAATGCATTTATCCCTCTTGCATACAATACACTTCGATACAATACTTTTCGCTAGACGTCTTATGTTCAATATCCAATAACGATTTCTAAGATTTGATAATAAGAGCTGTGTTCCTGCGTGATTCAGTACTTCGTGTCTCTGTCGAACTAATCGTTGAATTATTTCATCTCTTCTCATCATTCATTATCATCATTTCATTATTTCGACTCCAGCCTCTTATGTGCGATTCCATAATTTAGTGCGAGCTTCGGACACCCATCCTTCCACAGCAGAGATACCTTGTACCGGCCTTGCCCGTCCACTGAAATATTGTTATTAAACAAGTTTAATATTTCCGTTTCAGACTATCTTAGACTGCTTTTCATAGGGGTCGTTAATTCCAAGTAACTCCACACTCCACAAATCAGCAAGATTTGTTCGTGAAAAGCACGATACACTTAACGTGTTAGCTGTAGTTGTAATAATTGGGCCCTGAATTGTCCATCCTAAATTGGTGTTTACAACCCTCAAGTTGTCCTCCAACTTCACCAATTCACTCCTTAATATGGACCCTAAATAGTCAGACCCAATCAAAAGACTTATTTCAGTGCCCGAACATTCTATATCACTGAGCTGTATATTCAAGTCTTTCATTTTAATCAAGATATCCACATTTTCCACCTTCGGCAGGTGCCCACAAAGTTCATTCTGCTGTAATGCTATGATTTTTAAAGAGAATGAGTTATCTAAATTACTCACCAGTAGTCCATAGCATTTCAATACCTCCATGGGTTGTTCTACCCCTCCGAAGAGTGTGTGGCCTATCCACATTTTACCAGCTGGCTGCAGCCCCAATTCCTTGACCACTGCAGCTTTCACATACGACCTCTGTGCCCCGCTGTCCAACAAAGCTCTCACCTTCTTAATTTTTCCTTCATAGGTGATGTTGACCATCAGCGTCTGTAATAGGGTCGTAGTGTTATTTCTGGCACAAACTAAAACATTGTCCGATGCTCCAGCACCGGTCTTCTTATTATGCACCTCTGGACATAATATCACAAAATGTCGCCTCTTACAGAATATACATTTGACGAATTGATTACATCTATTAGCTATGTTCCCCTTTCTAAGACATATGTAGCTGTTCGCGACGAGGCGTCACAAAAATGTTAGAATAGTTTTGTAGATATAAATAGTATAAACAAAACATACGTCTGCTTACCCCAGCGCGCGAGCTCGTACTAAAAAGTTTTAGACGAGAATTTTTCTTTTATAGTTTTTTCAAACATAAAATTTCGACCACTTTTTGAGGCACTAAACATTATGTTTTAGTATATATGAGTATGTATTAAGTAAATATGGGGTCTAAAGAGTAAATTAGAATCGTTACATACATACTAAATGCGGTAGTTACGGAAAGAAAGCAAAATCAAAACAAGTCAAATTCCGTAAACACGACCGGCCGCCATGACCGTTTAGTTCGAAATGAGCAGTCAGATTTTTTTTTTTTTTTTTTTTATGATTGGCGTCTCGCAAACAGTCAAAGTGACCGACATATGCTTAACCGGACTTCCCTGTGGAGACTAATCTCTTAGCCTCCGGCCCAGGCTTCAAAGTACTAAACCTAAAGCGACAGCGCTAAGGGCTACCCCAGTTGGGGTCGGACCTCGGCTCAGGGCGTCGCTGGGGGCAGGCTAAGGCCGGATCTAATAAGGTGATTCTACCATCCGTTCGGAAAAGCCTACGTGGAGAAGAACGGACAAGAAACTCCAATAATATCTGACTTGCATTTAACTATGGCTCAGCACGCGGGCTAGCTTATAGAATCGAAAAGGATTACGCGACGAGCCTCTGCGGTGAGGACGGAACGAATATGTAAGTTAATTTTGTATGAACGGCGGGTTCGTACTATTTACGAACCCACTGACCGTCCTTGTAGATAAGGCTATCGAGCTCCTCAGTGATGGACTCATACCTCTTAAAGAGGTTGGCGCATTCAGCGGGAAGGAGAGAGCCCGCATTCCGGATTTCAGCATCCAGAGCACGGGCTTGAGGGGTCATAAAAATGGAGTACGCGCTAATTATATTTATACCAACGCATATATATGGCTTTTGCCCGGAGGGGGCGACAGGGGGCTGGCACTTAGCAGCAGGGGTGGTGGAAGCCACCTTCTGGCTTTGTGCGGTCATAGGGGCGGCCATAGGGGCGGCGGGGGGCATTGAGTCGGGGATAATAATTGGCGCTGCGATGGGAGTAGCCATCAGCGCTGGAATTGGCTGGGAGCAAGACTGAGGAGCCACACTTTGGTGGTTCAGCTTACCCCAGGGTGAAGGCCTCTGAGGGGCTAGTCTGGGGGGGAGTTGAGTGGTAGGGGCTTGACGCGCTTGGCGCGCGTCATTACGCTTGGCCATTTTAGGCGCAAGTTTGGGGGCTCTAGGGCAACCACGGTAATTAGCCGGGTGCCCGACTTGTCCACAAAGCACGCAGCTTGGAGGCTCCGTGCATTGTGATCGGTCTTTTGGACGGGAACAGTCCTTGGTATTGTGCTCTTCCAAGCACTTAACGCACCTGGGAGGAGCGAAACAATTGGTCTGAGAGTGACCGTAGAGTTGGCAGTTGTGACACTGACCAACGAGATGGGGACGGTATGGCTTTTCAATAGAAATGCCTGATAAGTTACATACGGTCCGGACATTAAATATGGGATTGTGGCCCTGGAAGGGGAAACACACGACTAGGACCATGTCGTAGAGATCTCCGCCTCTTGCTTTATGCAATCGGTGGACCTCTGACACAGGGACTTTTTGCGCTAATAAATCCTTTCGGATTTCTTCCGTCGGGATTTCCTTCGGAACGCGCTTAATGATAACTCTAGTGTACTTTTCCTCCGGAAGGGAGTACGTATGGAAAGATACTTTCCTGTCTTTTAGAAAACGAGTCAAAGCTCGATAATCATTGGGAGTGGGGACCTGAATTCTGATGCCTTGTAGGCATGCAGTGGCCTTGGTGAAATTAATTTTACGCGCTACACAGGCGCTTGAAATGTCGCTCCATTTCCCTTTATCTTGAAGATAAATGGGTGGAGGAGGAGGAGGCTTCCTAGTGGTAGTATTATTTACTACTACCATAGGGCTAGGCGAGCGGTTTGACCGCTGAGAAGGACTAGCGGGGGCGGGGGCGGGGGAGGGTTGCCTGTCGGGCAAGGCCGGCGGCAGAACTGGCTGGGGAGAGGTCTTAGCTACTGGCTTTTTGGCCTTGGTAGCGTGAGGGGGACTTTTCCTCATTTTTCTCTTTCCTCCAGAGTGGAGAATGAATTCTCTGTCATCATTAGAGTCAGAAGAAGAGGACATGGTGGCATAGTCCTCTGACAAATCGGGGTTATTACTGGGGTCAACTGGGGGATTTTCTATGACCTGATCGATGTGGACAGCTACTGCTGCCCATTCATCGTCGGTACTAAGGGCTGTGTCCATCTCGATGGGAGAGTCATGCTCCTCATCGACCCAAGTATTTGATTTGGACCTAGATTCTGAGTGCATAGCTGCTACGCGCTCTTTGTACTTTTTGTACTGAAGACGGGCGGACATCCTACGAGGAGGACGAGGCTTAGCAGCCGAAGTCTGGGGCTTTAATGGGCTACGGTCCCTCTCAGAGGGAATCGGATCTGGCTTAGTGGCACTATTTGCCTGAACCTCGCCCTGGGAAAGGGTGGGTGATCTAGGCCCGGAAGTGGGCCTGACGGGTGGGGATGGGGATCTTGGAGAATCCTTCGCCTCACATGACACGGGGGCCATGCTAGGTTCAGGTTCCACTACATCATCTACGGTCGGATAGATGTTTGGTACTAGTGCTTCTAACACTGTGCCAAAAGGACAGGCGAGTCTACCTCGGAGATGACAGTCCTGAGCGAACCTCTCCTTAATAGTTTTAATGGCATTTTGCACATTAATAGGGAGCTGACTTACGTCAGAATAGGGCGGGGGGGCAGGGGCACTGTAAGGTGCACATCTGGCAAGAGATGAAAGAATGATCTTAAATCGGGCCTGGTTTTCATGACGCGGACTGGGATCGTCCGACATAAAGTCCTTGACGAGCTCTATCAACGCCTCAACGGGATGCATCGTTGTCGATAGAGTCAGAACAAGGAGAAGAGAAAAAAGACTAAAAACTACTAAGGGGCTGATAACCTTATTCCCCGGGTGGATGGGCCCGGGGATGTGTGAATCCTACCCTCCCAGCCGGGTTAGACTGGGAGGTGAGTATCTGGTGAGCCCTAAGCTTGTTATCCTGCCACCAATCTTATTGGGTGGCAGGGGTCCTAGGGTACCGGTGAACCCACCGAAGGTGGGCCACCCTCCTCCTGTGTACCGAAAGTCTGGCACGTCGGGGTTGAGACACCCGACCGTGCCAGGTGAATCGCTGTGGGGCAGAGACAGGGGTTGACTAGGCTATCTACCAAGGCCAACTACCCTGCTCCCGACTCCTTCTGACTGCCGTGTCCAGACGGGACTTAGCAAGTGGGCGGGTCACCACTTCACTTGGCTTAGTTAACACCGTTAGGTTTCCACCAAGGACCACTAAGTCGTGGTTTTAACCCGGAAGGGGCCAAAAAAGATGTCCCTACTAGTAACCGAAGTTACTAGTAGCGACACCTGTGGGCGGCGCGCGGAGACGCGGCGACCGCAGTGACGTCACGCAGTGGCGCGACGAGTCGGAGAGAGGGGCGCGGCGGGGCGCGCGGTGGAGGCGGCGAGAGCGGCGGGCGGCAGCGGGACGTCCTCTCGGGGCGACGGCTGGTGGTGAGTGAGCAGTCAGATGGCGGTACATGATATATATAGTCTGGCGCGTAAGCAGGCAAATTTGGTATTTTAGAATAGCGTTTTGAGGGCTTTATAATAGCCTATAGTACCTAAAATATGGTTATCTAGTATAATTAGAATTAATATACTATAGATAAAATGTGTAAGTAGTATTTTAAGCAAATAAAAAATATTTGTTTACTTATTTTGGACCCCCCGAAAATGGCCGGGTCGCAAGTATCGATAGGTGCGCTCTGCCCACCTACCAATCGTATTATTTTCCTTACACATTTGTTTTGTTAGAAAACACCATCTAGGTGTTCTAGATAGTATACCTTGGTGCTATGACTAAAAAACTGTACATAATAACAGTACATAGCCAGGTTTAAAACAGTTTCACTCTGAGATGGTAAATACATGCATTTTTGCTCAAGTAAGTAAATAGAATTTTGGTTATAAGCGTTTTAGCGCTTCTAGGTGACCTGGAACTGTGTCCAGGCCCTATATATAGATGGCATCTATGTAATTCTAGTACATAGATATTACTTACTTGAAATAATGTGTCTGTATGTGCCAGCATGGACGTTTCTACGCGTCTGCCAGAGGGCCCACTACCTTCAGACACACTTGGTGCCTGAAGGATTATTGATATGCTATCTGAAGCATTACCTTTGGGGACCCTCGGGCACACGCCTGGACTCAGTCACAACACATAGCTAATATATAGCTACACATACACACACAGAGGCGTTAAAGCCGTGGAACAACACGATATTTTCTATTTCGGCCGCTTCCCGGCAACAGAAGTCTCAGAAGGGCTGGTGGTACACCTATCAGGGTACCACCATTCGATAGCCCAATTCTCCAGCTTCCCAACCACATTTTTGGAAGGAGCCTAGCTCTGGTGGTTAGGGAACTAACCGACTTAATATAGTAAGAGGTTCCATGGTTTTCTCGCATCGTCGACCACATCAGAGTGAATACTGGATCGAGGGTTGGAGCTGTATCCACCGGACTTCCACCATGGGGTAGCCCATCGCGAGGGCTATCCGATGACGGTTGGTGAATGCGGATCCGCCCACCAGCTCGAGTACAAACTCACTAAATATGCCGAAAACAGGCACTGAAGCTATGTTTTCGCACTTTCACGTGGCTGTGCCCGTGGAGGTGACAGATGAAGCTGTGGAACTGTCACAGATCGATGGTCCAGGAGTAGGGCTACAAGTCCCTTGCTGGTACCCTGGCACTAAAGTGCACCATTGTATTGTAAAGTAGCATATAAAGCTACAAACTGACAGAACTTCCCCTTATTAGGCGTTCTCCACGCAAGGGCTCCGTGAAGGTAGCAGATATGGACCTGGACCAAGGTCCGGAGGGAAGGTCTTCTCGAGACCTATCCAGAGACACAAGTCTCATCAAAATCGGTTCAGTAGAAGGGGGGTTTCTGTTGGTTTTCAGCGACTAGCCGTAAGGTATTAATTTTATAATTAAAGTTTATGCGCGGTCGTTGTTTCGAGGTCCTCGTTACGGTCAAGTGTGGTAGTAGGATAGTGCGCTGAGACACCGTCCTAATTGTAGCCATTATTTTCAAATATTAAATCTACGTCACTTTGCGTAACGGAGACCATGAAGAGACGTCGCTTTTGGACATGAAAACCTGAGTAGTTAACAAATGAACAATAGGTGCAAGAGGCGTCAACGCGTTCGAGCTGGAGCCTTACAACCTTCAGTCAGCCTGGGGCCTTGAACGATCACGTCCGTCCCGCATATTTGCTGGTCCTGTCGAGCCGAATTTTTGAGCAAACGACCTATGCAGCGTTCCAGTGAAGATACAGGCCAATAGGAAGAGCCTAGTTCCAGTGAACAAAGAAGCCTGGCGTCCTGGGTTCCAGTGAAAATACAGGCCAACATTGAAGAGCCTAGTTCCTGAGAACAAAGAAAACCGTTGTCCCGTTCCTGAGAACAGAGAAGCCTGGCGTCCTGGGTTCCAGTGAAAATACAGGCCAATATTGAAGAGCCTAGTTCCTGAGAACAAAGAAAACCGTTGTCCCGTTCCTGAGAACAAAGAAGATTGACGTCCCGTAACCTTGTTAAGTGGGGTTACATTCCTATTTCTTTATCGAAAGTCAAACGTATCGTTCCTGTGAAGCTTGTGCCTGAGAACAAAGAAAACCGAGGCCCAAGCCAGTGAAAATTCCTGAGAACAAAGAAGCCTGACGACCATTGCTGAGAACGTATGTACCCTCAATATAAATCTGGTAAGAGTACACACCCACACAAAGTACCGACCGGGGTACGTAACGTTACGTTCGTGAGAAAAGTTCCAGTGAATAAAGAAACCTGACGTTCCCCTCGTAAACCTTACAAGTGTCGAGGTTAAGATCATATTTCTTTAACAGTCAAAAACAGTGTAGAAACCCAGTAACTGGGAGATTAGCGTCGTCAACAGGCGCGCGTACGTTTGACCTTGGTTAGTAGAAGCTTCTAGAGCGACTACCAGAGTGAAAAGTGCACGTGTGGTTGGGACCCACGCGTGGACTAGCTCTAGAACACAACCATTTTGCTGGGACGCAACTGCCCTTCCTGAGCCGTTTCCTGTGGTGCCTAGCTGCTTCCAGAGAAGCATTTCGTTCCGATTAGATTACCGTCGCAAAAAGACGGAATTTTGAGTTGTCTCTGTTGTGTAACCTGCATACTGAGAAACAGTAGTATCTGAGAATACATAGAAACTGTATCCTGAAGGAACAAGTAGATTGCCTGAAGAGTTATCGCTGAAATTTCAGAATCGGAAATTTCATATATAGCGTGTCGAAAGCTTGTTTAGGAGATAGAACGAACATACAAACGTTCATAGAATTCCTGAAGGATTACGGCTGAAGGATTATCGCTGAAGCGCTATCCTAGAGGAGGCTTACACACAGAGGCATATTGTATAGTCGTGTGGGCGACTTGTTCTATATAAAATAGAACGAAAAATAGTTCCTGTAAATTTCCTGAAGCGTTATAGCTGAAGACTTATTATTGACTTAGAATTTGTTTGGAAACAAATAGTCATATAAGAGATAGAAGTTCTCAATCGAAGCTTGGACCTTCGATAGCTGGAGTCTGGACTGACTACTAACGTCAAGTGTTAGACAGAAGTTTCCGCGATTGGTATCAGACCAGCTGGTCATCCTTGAAGGCTGCTGGACAGGTTGACACGTATAAAACAGTAAGTACAGTGAAAACTTACTCAAGTGCTTACCCCTTGTGGGTCGATAGTAATATAGTGAACCTGTGTCGTGTCAACATAGCAGTTTTGAAGCTGATTTGGGACTTATAGTTTTGAAGACTGAATAAAAACTTATAGTCTGAAGGATAACCCGGAGTCAAGAGGAGTTAACCCGGGGTTAAAAGTTAACCCGGAGTTTAAAAATATTTTTTCACTTTTGAAAAAGGAAGCGAACCCTCTTCGAGTCAACGATTTAAATTGGACTTAACCCGGAGTTACGACTTAGGTTTTTCAAGAAAAAACTTGAAGTTTGGACTTAGCTGTTTCGAGTCGACGTCTTGAAGCGAAGACTGGACTTGGACATAGCCGTTTGGAAGCTCGAAAATAGACTTAACCCGTACGAGTTGACGTTTTGAACTGAAGTCTAGAGTTGGACTTAACCGTTTCGAGCTGACATTTTGGACCAGTCAGAATGCCGATAACCAGATCGCAGGACAAGAGACCTGAGGCGTGGACAGTCGCCATGGAGCGACCGGGTGCAGGCATACACCATCCATTGCCCCCACGCTCGCCGACAACGACTGATGGGACTGAACAGTCCGTATCGAACAGGAGCCCAACCGTGTCACAGATAGGTGACAATACGCCCAAACACCAAGAGGAGGAACCACAGGAACCGAGCACATGCAGGAAGGCATCGAGAGAAGAAGGATCTTCAGAAGGAACACTGAAGCCTTCTGATGAAAAACAAAGGATCCAAGACAAGACCTTTATACATAAGGAAATAATGGCTACCCGGGGTGACGCCCGTAATGAACATAAGAGACCGCCGTCTACAAGCAAGACGACCCGGTCACAGAGAAAAATCTCTAAGGCACGCGAAGACTTACTGAAGATTAAGTTGGAGCTTGCACAGTTAGCCCTTCAGAGAGCAGAAGAAGAACCTTCTGAAGCGGAATATATGGATGACAGAGACTCGAATGAAGAGTACGTGCGTTCCTGGCTCGAAGAGGCGCCAGAGCCCACACCGTTGAGGGAGGACGACGTCGCCAATGGGAAGCAAGATAGGCCTCCACCTGCGAGCGGCGACGCTGTAGCGGACTCCCAGACCCATATAGACCAACCAAAGACGAGGGCTAACATCGAACCGTCCAAGACGGAGCCATCAGGGCAAACAGCAGCGAAAGAGTCGCTCCGTCCGTTTCTAACGGAGTTGACAACCGCTATAGCGTCGCTAGCCGACAGAAAAATCGAACCATGGACGCCTAACCGAACGGCGTCGCAGGTTATGTTGACTCTGCCGAACTTCGGTGGAGCTCACACAGAATGGCTGACCTTTCGAGCCATTTACGAGGCAACTGTTGCCTACTTCAGCGACATTGAAAATACAGCAAGACTCAGAAGGAGCTTGTGTGGTCGCGCACTGGAGACAGTGAGCTCAGAACTCATCGGGAACGCGAAACCGGATGAGATCATGAGAGAATTGGAGCTACAATTTGGACGGCCCGACTCAATAGCTCAGGCTGAAACCGACCGACTCAGAGGGCTGCCACGCTGCAGCGAACAGCCCAAAGATATATGCACCTTTGCAAGTCGGATCAGGAGCGGAGTCGTCACCTTGCGGGCCCTCAAGAAGGGGCACTACCTACTCAATGCTGAGCTGATGCGCCAGTTAACTGAGAAGCTGCCCAATTCTCTACGTGTACTATGGTACAGGACGTACACGGAAAAGTACCAGTCGCTGCCAGACCTGTCACTCTTCAGCGACTTTATAACAGAGCAAGCTCACTTCTGCAGTGCATTCGCACCGCCCGAGAACATTAAAGAAACGGACTCGGTGGCGGGAAAACGCGTCACACAGAGGACGCACGTAGCTACCGCGAAGCCGGTAGGCCACTGTCGAATTTGCGACAAAGAGGGTCACTACTCGTCTGATTGCATAAAGTTTACAGACGCAGCATGTGACAAGAAATGGGAGCTAGCCAAGCAATATGGCTTGTGCTTTCGCTGCCTAAGGAACCACCGTAAGGGCCACACCTGCGGAAAGAAGCAGTGTGGCTTCAAGGGGTGCATAGCTACTCATCACCGACTTCTTCATAGGGCAAGGAAGCCTCAGACAGACAGGACAAGGAAACCTGCTGTTCCAGAAGCGAAGAAGGAGTCTCAGGAGACGGTAGCCAGTTCGCGAACTGCCTCAAGTAAAGCCTTCCTGAAGATGATACCGGTCCGGGTTATTGGACCGGCGGGAGAGGCAGACACATACGCACTTCTTGACGATGGGTCTACCGTCTCGCTGATCGACGAAGCAATCGCTCAGCGAGTAGGAGCAGTGGGCCCAATTGAGCCACTGAAGATCGATGCCATAGGAAACAACAGGATCGATACTCCACTATCGAGACGAATAACAGTCGTTCTCACAAGCCAGTTGAAGAATCGGGTGCCCTTCAAGGCGCGCACCATTTCGAAGCTCAACCTGTCTCCACAGGCAGTCAATCATAAGGACCTGGCACGATGCAGGCACCTTCAAGACTTGATGTCTGACGCTTATGTATCCGGCGGGAGTACCGAAGATACTCGTCGGACAGGACAACTGGCATTTGCTGCTGGCCACTGAGGTCCGTAGGGGACCAAGAGACCAACCCATCGCGTCAAGGACCATGATGGGCTGGACATTGCATGGTGCACACACCAGAACACTGGGCCAGCGGGTGCATTACGTCAACGGCACTCAGTCCGTTGCAAGGCAAGATGCGGAGCTGAACGAACAGCCCCGTGAATTCTTCGCCAGCAAGACTTCTGGCCCTCAGAAGAGGGCAGAAGACGCATCGAACCGCGACAAAAGACGGTTAAACCAAGTCAACGGCACTCAGACCGTTGACGCAAGGCAAGATGCGGAGCTGAACGAACAGCCCCGTGAATTCTTCGCCAGCGAAACTTCTGGCCCTCAGAAGAGGGCAGAAGACGCATCGGACCGCGACAGAAGGCGGTCAAGGCAAGATGCGGAACTGAACGAGCAGCTCCGTGAATTCTTCGCCATCGAGTCACTGGCTATTAATCCAAGAAAGCCAGCTTCTGACCCTCAGAAGATATGCTGAACCGCGACATAAGGCGGCTCGATAGCGGGCACATAGAAACCTCTATGCTATGGCGGGAAGAAGCCATAGAAATGCCCGACAGTTATGGGACAGCCCTTACAAGGCTGGTCTCTATAGAAAAGAAGCTGGATAGAAACCCAGCTCTTCGTGTGAAATATTCACAACAGATGGACTCCCTAATCGAGAAGGGATATGCTGAGAGGGCCCCCAAATCAAGCACGCCAGGAAGGACCTGGTACCTGCCTCATTTCGATGTCTTCAACCCAATGAAGCCAGAGAAAATTCGTATAGTACATGATGCCGCTGCCAAATCGAGAGGAAAGTCACTCAATGACTTCCTGCTAACTGGACCGGACTTGCTGCAGTCGCTGCCCGGCGTCATGATGCGATTTCGTAGACACTGCGTGGCCATCTCTGGAGACATAGCCGAGATGTTCATGCAAGTGAAGGTGCGGAGTGAAGACCGAGACTCACTTCGTTACCTATGGAGAGGCAACAGGAGAGAGGGAGCCCCAGAAGAGTACCGCATGACGTCCATCATTTTCGGCGCGGCAAGTTCGCCGTGCACCGCCATCTTTGCGAAAGATTGGAACGCAAGAAGGCACATCGAACAGCATCCAGTAGCAGTAAAGGCTATCATTGAGAACCATTATATGGACGATTATCTGGACAGCTATAGAACGGTCGAAGAAGCGACGGAAGTCGCGACCAGGGTGAAGGAAATTCACCAAGAGGCGAAATTCGACCTATCAAAATGGGTATCGAACAGTTCGCGCCTACTAGAGAACCTAGATCCGACACAAACCTGCGCTGAGGTTGTGAACATCGGAGACGCGACAGGCACGGAGAAAATTCTCGGCCTGATTTGGAGACCTAGTGAAGACACGCTAGGTTTCAACCTAACGCTTGCGAGACTGCCGCCAGGAATCCTAGAGAAGGAGGCCCCTACAAAAAGAGAGGCCCTCAAGATCGTCATGTCACTGTACGACCCGCTGGGACTCGCCTCACCCGTAACGATTCGAGCCAAGCAAATACTGCAAGAGGCATGGAGGCGAGGCATCGATTGGGACCAGCTTTTAGAAGACGATCAAGCAGCTCAGTGGAGAAGCTGGATCGAAAACCTGCGGCAGCTCAAGGGCATCAGCATACCAAGATGCTATCCTGGGTATAGTGATGCCAATGAAATACAAATACATGTATTTACCGACGCAAGCGAGATGGCGTACGCAGCAGCTGTGTACTGGCGAGCCACCACAGCAGAAGGCTCACAGAAGGTGAGCCTAGTCATGGCCAAGGCGAGAGTAGCACCATTGAAGCTACAATCGATACCGCGCCTCGAGCTGCAGGCAGCGGTGATGGGAACCCGTCTGGCTGCAGCCGTGAAACGTGAGCACGACAATGAGCGATCGTCGGTCACGTATTGGACAGACAGCAAAACAGTTCTGTCATGGATACGAAAAGGAGCACGAACCTATAAAGCCTTCGTAGCTCATCGTATAGCTGCCATAGAGGAAGGCAGCAAAGTGGAGGATTGGCGATGGATTTCAACAAAATTGAACATCGCCGACATAGCAACTCGTGACGTGCCACACAAGTTCGATTCGAATCACGAGTGGTTCTGTGGCCCTAGTTTTTTATATGAAGACCCCACTTCATGGCCATCAGAAAAGCCTCCAATGGTTGAAGAGACAGGAGAAGAAAGAACTCTCACTGTCACAAGCAACGAGTATGAAAAAGATGTTTCGGAGGAAAGAACCCCCAAACATACATACACTTCGAAGCTCATAGAAGCTATACCTAATCCCGTAAATTTTTCAAGATGGGAGCGGCTATTACGTGCGACTGCGACTGTCCTACGTTTTATTTTTCTCTGTAAACAGAAAACAGAGAAAACGTTCTATAAGAGAACACAGAAGAACGCAGAAGAGGACACGGACTGGCGGAAGAAGAAGAAGACAGCGACTGCAGCAACAAAGCCGTCATATATAGCGCCACAAGTCCGAAAGCAGTATATTGAAGCGAGTTTTCTCCAAGAAGCTGAGAAAATACTCATACGAGTCGCACAGCAGCAATCGTTCGCTCAGGAGATAGCCCGATTGCACGAGCACGAAGTAGTGGACAAGAATAGCCCACTACATTCGCTGCAAATAGAGCTAGTAGATGGCCTACTACGCATAAGAAGCCGTATAGCCGCCACGGACGAGATTACAGAAGATGTGAGGCGACCGCCAATATTACACGGCGACCATCACATAACACAGCTCTATATAGACTGGACACACCGCAGTCTACTGCACAGCGGGACGGAACTCACAATAAATGAGGTGCGACAGCACTATTGGGTCGTGAGGATGCGTCCCACGACGAAGAAAGTACTGTCGCAATGTCTTCAGTGTCGAATACGTAAGGCACAAGCTCCAGTGCCAGCGACCGGCGATCACCCGCGAACGCACCTCGCTCATCATCAGAGGCCGTTCACGTATACGGGGCTAGATTATTTCGGCCCACTATCAGTAACCGTCGGTCGCCAACATCACAAGAGATATGTAGCCTTGTTCACATGTCTCACCACGCGAGCTGTCGACCTCGAGATAGCGGCCAGCCTCAGCGCAGACAGTGCTATACTAGCGCTGCGCCGATTCGCCGCCCGCAGAGGATGTCCAACCGAGATACACTCGGACAACGGCACCAACATGCATGGTGCCGATCGAGAGCTACGAGAGGCCTTCCGTGAGGAGGCCAGTCGCCGAGGCATCACTTGGCGCTTCATCACCCCATCAGCGCCCTTCATGGGAGGCGCATGGGAGCGCCTAGTTCGTTGCGTGAAAAACGCATTGTATACCGTACTCACAGAGAAACACCCACATGAAGAGGTGTTGTCCACACTGATTTGTGAGGCAGAGTACACGGTAAATAGTCGCCCGTTGACACATGTTTCAGTTGACGGCGATGATGAAGAGTCTATCACGCCGAACCACTTCCTACTTGGTGGGTCGGCAAGACTACCAACCCCCGGCGTGTTCACCGAGCAAGACATCGACAGCAAGAAGATGTGGCGTCGGTCACAAATCCTGGCCGACATGTTCTGGCGCCGGTGGGTGCGAGAGTACCTGCCTGAGCTCCAAAATCGGCGGGAGCCCCACAGCCGCGGGCCTGACCTGCTGGTGGGCGACCCCGTCCTTATCGCTGACGGCCAGCTGCCACGCAACACGTGGCCGCGAGGCCGCATCCAGGCCATATACCCTGGGCCTGATGGAGAAGTCCGGACCGCTGAGGTGCGCACCACTGGCGGCACTCTAAAGCGTCCGGTGAAGAAGCTCATTCCACTACCGAAATGAGCGTAGCAGAGTTCCCGCGGCGAGAGCAGAGCGACGTGTCGCTGAGCGTCGTGGCACGCGCGCTGCCGACGTGCGTCGCTCACTATGCGTGATGCAGCGCCGCGTCAACACATCGGGTCGACACAACACTGCACGGCGGGAGAGATGTTCGCGACGAGGCGTCACAAAAATGTTAGAATAGTTTTGTAGATATAAATAGTATAAACAAAACATACGTCTGCTTACCCCAGCGCGCGAGCTCGTACTAAAAAGTTTTAGACGAGAATTTTTCTTTTATAGTTTTTTCAAACATAAAATTCGACCACTTTTTGAGGCACTAAACATTATGTTTTAGTATATATGAGTATGTATTAAGTAAATATGGGGTCTAAAGAGTAAATTAGAATCGTTACATACATACTAAATGCGGTAGTTACGGAAAGAAAGCAAAATCAAAACAAGTCAAATTCCGTAAACACGACCGGCCGCCATGACCGTTTAGTTCGAAATGAGCAGTCAGATGGCGGTACATGATATATATAGTGTGGCGCGTAAGCAGGCAAATTTGGTATTTTACAATAGCGTTTTGAGGGCTTTATAATAGCCTATAGTACCTAAAATATGGTTATCTAGTATAATTAGAATTAATATACTATAGATAAAATGTGTAAGTAGTATTTTAAGCAAATAAAAAATATTTGTTTACTTATTTTGGACCCCCCGAAAATGGCCGGGTCGCAAGTATCGATAGGTGCGCTCTGCCCACCTACCAATCGTATTATTTACCTTACACATTTTTTTTGTTAGGAAACACCATCTAGGTGTTCTAGATAGTATACCTTGGTCCTATGACTAAAAAACTGTACATAATAACAGTACATAGCCAGGTTTAAAACAGTTTCACTCTGAGATGGTAAATACATGCATTTTTGCTCAAGTAAGTAAATAGAATTTTGGTTATAAGCGTTTTAGCGCTTCTAGGTGACCTGGAACTGTGTCCAGGCCCTATATATAGATGGCATCTATGTAATTCTAGTACATAGATATTACTTACTTGAAATAATGTGTCTGTATGTGCCAGCATGGACGTTTCTACGCGTCTGCCAGAGGGCCCACTACCTTCAGACACACTTGGTGCCTGAAGGATTATTGATATGCTATCTGAAGCATTACCTTTGGGGACCCTCGGGCACACGCCTGGACTCAGTCACAACACATAGCTAATATATAGCTACACATACACACACAGAGGCGTTAAAGCCGTGGAACAACACGATATTTTCTATTTCGGCCGCTTCCCGGCAACAGAAGTCTCAGAAGGGCTGGTGGTACACCTATCAGGGTACCACCATTCGATAGCCCAATTCTCCAGCTTCCCAACCACATTTTTGGAAGGAGCCTAGCTCTGGTGGTTAGGGAACTAACCGACTTAATATAGTAAGAGGTTCCATGGTTTTCTCGCATCGTCGACCACATCAGAGTGAATACTGGATCGAGGGTTGGAGCTGTATCCACCGGACTTCCACCATGGGGTAGCCCATCGCGAGGGCTATCCGATGACGGTTGGTGAATGCGGATCCGCCCACCAGCTCGAGTACAAACTCACTAAATATGCCGAAAACAGGCACTGAAGCTATGTTTTCGCACTTTCACGTGGCTGTGCCCGTGGAGGTGACAGATGAAGCTGTGGAACTGTCACAGATCGATGGTCCAGGAGTAGGGCTACAAGTCCCTCGCTGGTACCCTGGCACTAAAGTGCACCATTGTATTGTAAAGTAGCATATAAAGCTACAAACTGACAGAACTTCCCCTTATTAGGCGTTCTCCACGCAAGGGCTCCGTGAAGGTAGCAGATATGGACCTGGACCAAGGTCCGGAGGGAAGGTCTTCTCGAGACCTATCCAGAGACACAAGTCTCATCAAAATCGGTTCAGTAGAAGGGGGGTTTCTGTTGGTTTTCAGCGACTAGCCGTAAGGTATTAATTTTATAATTAAAGTTTATGCGCGGTCGTTGTTTCGAGGTCCTCGTTACGGTCAAGTGTGGTAGTAGGATAGTGCGCTGAGACACCGTCCTAATTGTAGCCATTATTTTCAAATATTAAATCCACGTCACTTTGCGTAACGGAGACCATGAAGAGACGTCGCTTTTGGACATGAAAACCTGAGTCTTTTTCTGAACTGGACATCACGCCTTCCCCTCAACATCCTTGGCAGCCTTCCAACCACTGCAGGGTCGGTATTTGCTCGAAGACAAATGAACAATAGGTGCAAGGGGCGTCAACGCGTTCGAGCTGGAGCCTTACAACCTTCAGTCAGCCTGGGGCCTTGAACGATCACGTCCGTCCCGCACAGTAGCAACAGCGTTTCTTTCTTACTGCCTCCTTCTTCTCCTCCAACAACATCTTATTGGCTCTGCTACACTCAAAAGTACTATGACCCCCTCTATCACAAAAACAACAAGAAATATCATGGACTTCCTTATCAGACCGCTGCATATTTTAGGATTTCACCTTAGACACTAGAGCTGCGGCTGTCGGCTCACTGCCATCTTTGGGATATATAGTATTAGTACATGCAACACGAAATTCAGACCTAGCCAGTCTCAGCCGCTCTTCTGAGTCAACCTCACATTTCAAAAAGTCTAGTAATTTAGCCAATTGTCCAGTTTATATATCAGTGTTATTACGGTTCCATATTATTAATAGTGATTCAGGAATGGCAGATTCAACTAGCGGATACAATATTGTCTCGTATTTCTGTTGTTTTATACCTAAGGACTCTAAAAATAATAAATATGATGACAATTTATCATATAGTGATTTAACAGAAACTTTATCTTTATCATTATTTAATACAAGCCCTAAAATTTGCCTTACATATACTTGTATGAGATTGTCTTCACGCCCGAATCTTGCCTTTAGTTACTCGATAGCACGCTGGTAGTTTTCTGCCGATGGAGGGAAACTCTCTACCAAGGCTCGTGCACTGCTGCCTTCTTTTAGCGACTGGATTAGGTATTGAAACTTGTCCTCACCGACAATAGTGGCATCTTGGTGTATTTTCTTGAACTGTCCCCAGAACGCCAGCCAGTGTCGCAGGTCATCGTCGAACTTTTTGAATTCCAGAGATGGCAGGATCCTTGCCACCGCAGGTTTGACGTCTGCCGCTGGTTTTGAAACTGTTGCCTTTTCTATTGTGGTTCGGATTGAACATCATTTGTAACTAAAATGTTCCGCTATTTCAACTTCCGAGCTGTACTCTTCCTCGATCCTCGTTAGATCAGTGTTATTACGGTTCCATATTATTAATAGTGATTCAGGAATGGCAGATTCAACTAGCGGATACAATATTGTCTCGTATTTCTGTTGTTTTATACCTAAGGACTCTAAAAATAATAAATATGATGACAATTTATCATATAGTGATTTAACAGAAACTTTATCTTTATCATTATTAAATACAAGCCCTAAAATTTGCCTTACATATACTTGTATGAGATTGTCTTCACGCCCGAATCTTGACTTTAGTTACTCGATAGCACGCTGGTAGTTTTCTGCCGATGGAGGGAAACTCTCTACCAAGGCTCGTGCACTGCTGCCTTCTTTTAGCGACTGGATTAGGTATTGAAACTTGTCCTCACCGACAATAGTGGCATCTTGGTGTATTTTCTTGAACTGTCCCCAGAACGCCAGCCAGTGTCGCAGGTCATCGTCGAACTTTTTGAATTCCAGAGATGGCAGGATCCTTGCCACCGCAGGTTTGACGTCTGCCGCTGGTTTTGAAACTGTTGCCTTTTCTATTGTGGTTCGGATTGAACATCATTTGTAACTAAAATGTTCCGCTATTTCAACTTCCGAGCTGTACTCTTCCTCGTTCCAGTCCTCTTTAGTCAGCATCAGATCCTGATTAATTTTGTCGAGAATTTCCAATTTTGAAGCTTTTTTAATTAGATACTGTAAATCAATTTTCGCCGCTTCGTAATTAATATACTTTTGACCAAACGATTTCTCGATTTCTAAATGTGTTTTGTTAAATATTCGACGTAGTTTCTCCCGTTCTCGGATAACTTTTAGTGGCGTCGCTGATATCGTGGGTGCCGTCGGTGTGATTCGATTATCTAGAAGCCCCTCGACTTCCAGGTTAATACACGCCACGTGCTTGGTTCAAGCGACTATGCCAATCCAGGGTTTTCACTTCACCATTCTTTATTTTACACGGTTGTCATTATACAAGTATGTGTCATGGTCGCCATTAGTTGTGGTGGATATTTAGGTAATCAAAACCACCATTTAACAGGTTCATAGGTTTTATTCATTTTAATACATTTTTAACGTTAGGTTAGTTTGGCCATTTTTGTTAGAGGTGCCTGGCAGCCTCATTGGTGTTGCAATATAAAACTTAAATTTACTATTACCTATCTTTTAATCAATGTTGCCATAATAGATCTGGCATCTACTACTATCCATAACAGTCGGATGAGACAGAAAATATTTTAGCTCCGCCCCCAAATAGTTCGTGCCGTTGACTAGTTTAAAACCAAAAACCTTAAACCCCATCCGGGTCGATGTGAGTTGACACATCATTCTTGTTAGTGTTGGGAGGACGCCTTGCTTCTTTTTCGTGGGTTTTGAACAAGGAGGTTCAAGCATGACGGCGATAACTTGTTAGTGCATATATTCACGTTAACTGAAACTTAAGGTACATATCCGGTTACTCGTTTGTCATGACTTAAGCCTTCCCCTTTTAAGGGTCGTACCTCAATTGTAGATCGATTCCTATGTTAGGTAAATATTCGTGTTAGGTTAAGGTAGGATTCATGTAACCTTTCAAGACATAGAATAGAAGCACTTCATATGATTCTGCGCGTCTATTCGCAGGGGCGTAGCTCATGTGAGGACTCTGCTTAACTAGAAGGCAATCTACTTGCCTATAAAAAACACTGGCTATTGGTATTACTTGAAAGGTAAATGCATTTCGAACAGAAAATAAGTGAAGATGTTTTTGCAAAGCTATTCATTAAGCTATTCATCAATTCTAGTGGAGCCGCCCAGAAGGCAGGCATATTGTGGAATTCGTACTAAATAAACACATCAACACGGTCTAGGGATATTTAAAAAAAAGCGAATTACTATCAATGTGTTAATTATTTATATGACATGTATATATTTAAAAGATACGTTAATTAATATTCTACCTTTTTTTAATAATGGTTAAGGTACTTCGATTAAAATTTCAGGATTTTATGGAAAAAAATGAAGCATAGACGGAAACCGTATATGAATTAACTTTTAATTTATGAGTAAAAACTGAAAAAAATAGAAAAATCATTTAATTTGTGTTTATAAACTTGAAATTAGTAGTCTGAGAAAGCGCCCATGATGTTCATAACACATCGGCAACGATTCGGCATGCTCAGAACAAGGTTGTCAATGTCTTGCTGCGGAATATTGTCCCATGTCCGTCTGAGGTGCGCAAAAAGTTGATCTTCTGTAGCCAGATTTTCTAGAACTTCCTTCAGAGCTCTTCTTTGCAGCATATCCCACGCATGCTCAATGGAATTTAGATCTGGCGATTGAGCAGGCCAGTCTAAGGCCCTAACATTGTGTGTATGTAACCAAGCTGCTACCGTTCTCGCCGTGTGTGCCCGGGCATTGTCGTGCATGAGCAGGAAATCTTGCCCCATTTGTGTTCTGTGGGGCAAGATTACGGGCCCCAGCACCTGTTGGACGTATCGTTCTGCCGTCATATTGCCCCGCACCCAAACAAGATCCGTCCGTCCTCCAAGATGAATTCCTGCCCAAACCATAATTGTTCCTCCTTGGTATGGGTGAACTTCCTGAGGGTTCTGAAGACGGCTCCATCGTCCAGGAACTCGCCAAACACGCGTCCTTCGTGAATCTGGATGGAAGCCGAACCTGGATTCATCCGTGAACAGCACATTGGACCATTGCTCACGGCCCCAGTCCACGTGGTTCCGAACCCATTCTAATCGTCGTCCACGATTGCCTCTCCGTAAAGGTGGGACCCGGAGTGGTCTACGAGAGCGTAGATTGCTTTCATGCAGTCGCCTTCTTACAGTTTGGTCACTCACAAGCACTTGGTGTTCCACTCGCAGCCTTTGGACCAATTGAGTCGCCGTTGCATTTGGTTGAGCTCGCGCAGTAATTTGCAAAAATCGGTCTTGTCTGGGGGTAGTGATGCGACTTGGCCCCCAGTGCCTCTCCGCTACTTCACCTGTGGCACGATAGCGTGTCCACAATCTTGAAATTACATTTTGGTGGGTCCCTATGGCCTCAGCAACATTACGCTGAACAGACCCAGCTTCCAGCATTCCCACAGCTCGTAACATCTCCGCCCTCGTCAAATGTTGGCGTTGCATGGCTACAATACCTCAATTTTAACTTTATCTTTCGTTTAAAAATGAAAAAAAAGGAACTAAACGTAATTCGTATTGTTTTCTAAATTTCGCACAAATGAAAATTCCCTCTCCTACACATCAAGACATTTTTATGCCACCGAAACAAAAGAATTTTCAAAAATTTGAATTTGGAATTAGTCTGAGATAAATTACAAACAAATCGGTGTATAAAAGATTCCAATGCGGCCAGTACTTTTCGAGTTATTTAATTGAGTATGAAATATCCCTAGACCGTGTTGATGTGTGTATATAAAATGTAAAAGTAATTTATGTAGTTAATTTATTAGCCTCTGGCTATCGTCCTTATAGTACTCAGCCCACTCTAGTTCTTATAATAGTATATTATGCAACTAGTGAATAAAAAACGGATTTAATGCGAGGGCCGTAGATGAATCACAAGTAAGTGAAGGATTCTAACGACTGAATCACGACCGCAGGGAGTGATTCATAATGATTGAATCACGAGCATAGCGAGTGATTCAAGTGTTAGAATCATGAGCGACGCGAGTGATTCATGGCCCTCGATATAAATCCGTTTTATTCAAGAGTTGCATACTATATTTTATACCATGACTACGAGAAAAAGCAAGATTGAAGCGGCACAAGGAATAATAATAAATAAATGGGTTTATTACCTTCGAAATTTACAAAAAAATGTGAAACCCTGACCCCTGAGCTAGGTTACAGCACTTGTGTTTCAATCTCTATCTCTAACTCCATATCTAACTCTATCTCTAACTCTATCTCTAACTCTATCTCTAACTCTAACTCTATCTCTATCTCTATCTCTATCTCTATCTCTATCTCTATCTCTAACTCTATCTCTAACTCTATCTCTAACTCTATCTCTAACTCTATCTCTAACTCTATCTCTAACTCTATCTCTAACTCTATCTCTAACTCTATCTCTATCTCTAACTCTATCTCTAACTCTATCTCTATCTCTATCTCTAACTCTAACTCTATCTCTAACTCTATCTCTAACTCTATCTCTAACTCTATCTCTAACTCTATCTCTAACTCTATCTCTAAATCTATCTCTATCGCTAACTCTAACTCCGTCTCTATCTCTATCTCTATATGAAACTCTAACTCCGTCTCTATCTCTATCTCTATATGTAACTCTAACTCTATCTCTATCTCTATTCCTATCTCTATCTCTATCTCTATCCTATCTCTATCTCTATCTCTATCTCCATCTCTATCTCTATCTCTATCTCTATCTCTATCTCTATCTCTATCTCTATCTCTATCTCTATCTCTATATCTATCTCTATCCCTATCTCTAACTCTATCTCTAACTCTATCTCTATCTCTTTTTTCTCTATCTCTATCCCTATCTCTATATCTAACTCTAACTCTATCTCTATCTAAGTTTGTATCGAATATTTTATGCGTAAGGAGGTTGAACAGCATTGAGATGGAGTTTTAATATTATATTGGTGTGTTCTAAATTCAAACACCAAAACAGTGATTAAAAGTGCTTTTTATTCACTGTTTTCAGTGAATAAAATAAGCTTTTTTTTTTTTTTTTTTTTTTTTTTTTTTTTTTTTTTTCTTAAAAAAAACGTTGCCCCACACTAGGAATTTCTCCCTGTATCGTGGGTGCGTTTACAAACATATAAACTCACATACACAACACCCAGAGCCGGAACAACTATCTGTAGGTCATACAAATTTTTGTTCCGTGCGGGAATCGAACCCGCAACACGCAGCGCAGCAGTCAATCGCTCAACCACTGCGCCAATCGTGCAATCGGGAATGGTATAAACGTATTTACTTACACTTCTTTGAAGATGATAACACTTTAGCAAACAAAACACGACGCTCACTCGCTCCCCGGAGTAAGCGGGATGGAAGATTTAGAAATACACGTGAGTGAATAAAGTCAGGTCACAGGTGCGACAACACGACGATCAAAAGCTTCCTTAGATGCGTTCCGTTTCACGATTATTTTTTGTTTGCGATCAAATACTTTAATATTTTTTAGTAAATTCTAAAAGTTACGTAAAAGTTACATTTTGAGTCATGTTACATGTAGCTTATATGAGACGGTCAAAAGTTACTTAAAATGTAACAAAAGTTACGTTCTGGCAACGCTGCGCGGAACTGCCCGAGAAGACTCGTCGGTGCTTATGTTTGTGTGAGTGTGCAGTTTCTTTTTGCACAGCCACATCACATTTTTTCCTGTTTATGGTTTGTTGTTTTACATGTATCTAGATAATACATAGTTTGTCCGCTGATTATAGGCTATTTCACGACACATTTGGCTCCCTCTAAGGGGCACGAAGTCAAGAAAAAAAAATCCGCTACACCCCACCATGTGGGGTATCATTGAACAGGGATTTTTGAATGGACTGCATTGAAGTTGGACACACTTTTGTCGTGCATGATAGCAACGTGTGCCGACATGACAACGACTCTTCGAGACACAGTGAAAACACGTCCACCGCGTGAGATAGACTGATCCAATCAAGGCTGCAAATAACCATTTAATTTTTGAAATTCATTCGTCATAGCCGATAACGTGGTTTCGGTTTTTACCATACCTATTTTAAGCAGCTCATAATAATATGTACGTACCTACATGATAGCAGTCCTCGTATCAGCTCGGGTCGCGCTTGTGTGTCGCGAGCGGGTTTTATACACTTTAATTAAGATACATACTCGTAGTTTCTTAATCGTCACACTAATCTTAATCTTAATATATATAAATCTCGTGTCACAATGTTTGTCCTCAATGGACTCCTAAACCACTTAACCGATTATAATAAAATTCGCACACCATGTGCAGTTCGATCCAACTTGAGAGATAGGATAGGGTAGGGTAGGTAGGGTAGGTAGGGTAGGTAGGGTAGGTAGGGTAGGTAGGGTAGGTAGGGTAGGTAGGGTAGGTAGGTTAGGTAGGGTAGGTAGGGTAGGTAGGGTAGGTAGGGTAGGTAGGGTAGGTAGGGTAGGTAGGGTAGGTAGGGTAGGTAGGGTAGGTAGGGTAGGTAGGGTAGGTAGGGTAGGTAGGGTAGGTAGGGTAGGTAGGGTAGGTAGGGTAGGTAGGGTAGGTAGGTAGGGTAGGTAGGGTAGGTAGGGTAGGTAGGGTAGGTAGGGTAGGTAGGGTAGGTAGGGTAGGTAGGGTAGGTAGGGTAGGTAGGGTAGGTAGGGTAGGTAGGGTAGGTAGGGTAGGTAGGGTAGGTAGGGTAGGTAGGGTAGGTAGGGTAGGTAGGGTAGGTAGGGTAGGTAGGGTAGGTAGGGTAGGTAGGGTAGGTAGGGTAGGTAGGGTAGGTAGGGTAGGTAGGGTAGGTAGGGTAGGTAGGGTAGGTAGGGTAGGTAGGGTAGGTAGGGTAGGTAGGGTAGGTAGGGTAGGTAGGGTAGGTAGGGTAGGTAGGGTAGGTAGGGTAGGTAGGGTAGGTAGGGTAGGTAGGGTAGGTAGGGTAGGTAGGGTAGGTAGGGTAGGTAGGGTAGGTAGGGTAGGTAGGGTAGGTAGGGTAGGTAGGGTAGGTAGGGTAGGTAGGGTAGGTAGGGTAGGTAGGGTAGGTAGGGTAGGTAGGGTAGGTAGGGTAGGTAGGGTAGGTAGGGTAGGTAGGGTAGGTAGGGTAGGTAGGGTAGGTAGGGTAGGTAGGGTAGGTAGGGTAGGTAGGGTAGGTAAGGGTAGGTAGGGTAGGTAGGGTAGGTAGGGTAGGTAGGGTAGGTAGGGTAGGTAGGGTAGGTAGGGTAGGTAGGGTAGGTAGGGTAGGTAGGGTAGGTAGGGTAGGTAGGGTAGGTAGGGTAGGTAGGGTAGGTAGGGTAGGTAGGGTAGGTAGGGTAGGTAGGGTAGGTAGGGTAGGTAGGGTAGGTAGGGTAGGTAGGGTAGGTAGGGTAGGTAGGGTAGGTAGGGTAGGTAGGGTAGGTAGGGTAGGTAGGGTAGGTAGGGTAGGTAGGGTAGGTAGGGTAGGTAGGGTAGGTAGGGTAGGTAGGGTAGGTAGGGTAGGTAGGGTAGGTAGGGTAGGTAGGGTAGGCAGGGTAGGCAGGGTAGGCAGGGTAGGTAGGGTAGGTAGGGTAGGTAGGGTAGGTAGGGTAGGTAGGGTAGGTAGGGTAGGTAGGGTAGGTAGGGTAGGTAGGGTAGGTAGGGTAGGTAGGGTAGGTAGGGTAGGTAGGGTAGGTAGGGTAGGTAGGGTAGGTAGGGTAGGTAGGGTAGGTAGGGTAGGTAGGGTAGGTAGGGTAGGTAGGGTAGGTAGGGTAGGTAGGGTAGGTAGGGTAGGTAGGGTAGGTAGGGTAGGTAGGGTAGGTAGGGTAGGTAGGGTAGGTAGGGTAGGTAGGGTAGGTAGGGTAGGTAGGGTAGGTAGGGTAGGTAGGGTAGGTAGGGTAGGTAGGGTAGGTAGGGTAGGTAGGGTAGGTAGGGTAGGTAGGGTAGGTAGGGTAGGTAGGGTAGGTAGGGTAGGTAGGGTAGGTAGGGTAGGTAGGGTAGGTAGGGTAGGTAGGGTAGGTAGGGTAGGTAGGGTAGGTAGGGTAGGTAGGGTAGGTAGGGTAGGTAGGGTAGGTAGGGTAGGTAGGGTAGGTAGGGTAGGTAGGGTAGGTAGGGTAGGTAGGGTAGGTAGGGTAGGTAGGGTAGGTAGGGTAGGTAGGGTGGGTAGGGTAGGTAGGGTGGGTAGGGTAGGTAGGGTAGGTAGGGTAGGTAGGGTAGGTAGGGTGGGTAGGGTAGGTAGGGTAGGTAGGGTAGGTAGGGTAGGTAGGGTAGGTAGGGTAGGTAGGGTAGGTAGGGTAGGTAGGGTAGGTAGGGTAGGTAGGGTAGGTAGGGTAGGTAGGGTAGGTAGGGTAGGTAGGGTAGGTAGGGTAGGTAGGGTAGGTAGGGTAGGTAGGGTAGGTAGGGTAGGTAGGGTAGGTAGGGTAGGTAGGGTAGGTAGGGTAGGTAGGGTAGGTAGGGTAGGTAGGGTAGGTAGGGTAGGTTTTTTTTTTTTTTTTTTATATCCTAATCCCGCTCAACAAAGTTGGCGCCTATTCTGTGCAAATCCTTTCATTCCATTCCTCTTTTATGCCTCTCGTACTTTCATTCTTCATACTAATTGTTCTTCTTGCTTACATCTCTTGTATACGGTGGGTGGGAATCCCACTTTCTTAATTATGTAAAGGCAGCTTTATTTATTAAAATTGGGTCAAAAGACAAAAGTGCTAATATACAGGAAATTACAAATGTGCAAGAAGTGCTGTTAATAAATACAATGTGCAAAAGTGCTATTTATTACAGTCAGAATATATATATCACAGGAAAAATATCAAAATTATATAAATAGTGCCTTACAAATAGGGATGAGAAGCACAACAGTGCTTTTCACCATACAGACAATCTGTTGTTGCTAGGTACTACCCCAGTGCACCGTTCGTCATTGCAGTTTTGTGCGTGCTATTCTATGCTTCTTACAAATATTCTTATAATACTAGTGAAGCATAGTGCCGCTTCAACTTCGGTTTCGTGCAATGACGGTGGAAGCCACATTAACACAGTACACCAGGAACTTTTCCCTGTGTTGCTTACTCATGAGCCCATGCAGGCTCTCCTTCGTCAGTCTCCTGTCCAGCTCACATTCGAGTTGGTAGCGTTCCCTGATAAATAACGGGCAATCTACAAGTATGTGCTGGACAGTCTCTGCCACGCCTGGATCGCAGACGCACGATGGGCTCTCCTTACACTTGAAGCGATTCAAGTATTCAGAGAACCCGCCGTGCCCCGTCAAAACCTGCGTGAGAACGCCGGTCGGCCGCACCTGTTTTATAATACGGAAAGCCGCTATGGCATCCGGAAGAAACATTTTCGTCACAGAGGCTGTCTCGCCCGACACATATCTTCGGTTCCATTCATCAAGCGATTCCAAACGGATCTGTCGCTTGATAAATGAAACCGGACATTGGTCGTAGTCCGGCTTCCTCCGTAACGACAATGCTGCTTCCTTTGCTAACTCGTCCGCTCGCTCATTCCCCGGCAGGCCCGCGTGGGCCTTGACCCAGAACAAAGACACAGCTTTGCTCTGGCCCAGGGCTTGAGCCAAATTGGCGCGCGCGTGAACCGCCAGGGGATGGAGAGAGCCATGGTTTGCAAGCGTCTCCAATGCTGACATTGAGTCGCTGTACAAACCATAGCTCGTCTCTTGCCGCGCGAGTATCACGTCCGTCGCTTTACAGATGGCCAGGAGTTCCGCCTGGTAGACTGTGCAGTACGCGGCTAAGCTAAGTTTGAGCTTCCGGACTTCGCCATCATTATCCCATATGGATAATGCGGCTCCGACCTTTCCCTCAATCTTGCTGCCGTCGGTGAAGATTCGCACCGTCTGCACATTGTTGCTGTCTAGCAACTGTTGGTCTGCCAGGCACATGAACTCCAGGGGCATCTGCGTAGCTGGATGAGGAGCCTCTGCAAACCCTACCGCACCTTCGATCTCCCTATCTCCTGGCACAAACCGGGATGACCCTCTTCTTGCTTCATACAGGGCAGCTGCCTCCTGTATGCGCAGATCTAGAGGTAGTATTCCGGACAGTACCAGTGCCGAGTTCAGGGAGACAGTACGGTAAGATTTACAGATCTTCTGGACGAACCCTCGTTGGACCGAGCCTAGCTTCTTCCGTATTCCCAGCTTCTTCGTAGCGGGAGCCCAGGCTGCGGCCGCGTACGTTATTATAGGCTCAATCATAGCAGTGTAGATTGTGTGTATGATCTGTGCGTCTAATCCCCAACTCACTTTAGCGGCGCGGGACAGCTGCTTATAAATGTTAGCTGCCCTCCTGCAGACGTTCGCGGTGTGCTCGTTAAAGGTGAGCTTCTCGTCTATGGTTAGACCCAACAACTTCATCTTTTTAGCCATACCGATGTCGACCCCGGCCATGCTCAGCCTTGGAATATCATACTTGCGCTTGTTGGTTACGACCATCGCACAGGTTTTGTGCGGTGCGAACCTCAGCTTGTTCTTGACACCCCAACTCTGAACATGGGCGAGGGCTGCATTGGCAGATGTTGAAACTTCAGTCGCTGAGTCCCCATCCAGAACCAAGACGATATCATCGGCGAACGCCTGCACGAAGATTCCGCGCTGTTCTAATTCCTGCAATAGTGGGTCTAGAATGAGATTCCACAGGATGGGGCCACCTATTGACCCTTGAACACAGCCCTTGCTAGTCACTCGCGTGCATTCCTCCCCAGCGTAACGAAGCTTGACTTTCCTACTGTCGAGGTAGCTGTCTAGCAGCCTTCTTATGTTCACCGGGCACTTTTCCTCAGCCAGCCTGACCTTGATGGCTGGCCACCAAGCACTATCGAAGGCCCCCTCTATATCCAGCGACACCAGGACAATTAGCTTCTTCAGCCTCAACTTGTCCTGTACGTGCTTCACTAGCTTATAGAGGGCGTCCTCAGTGCTTCTCTGGGGCATAAAGCCAAACTGGCGAGTACTAAACCGCGGTACAAGCTGCCATTTTACACGCGCTACTACCATCCTCTCCAGGACCTTCCCCAGAACCGGCAGTAGACCTATTGGTCTGTATGCCTTGGGGTTTAGGTAATCGTCCTTGCCCAGCTTTCTGAGGACCACGACTGTGGCCTCCTTCCAGATGTTCGGGAAGTGTGCCAATTCAAGGCACTTGTTGTAGAGGGCAAGGAACGTGTCCAGGTCCTGGTGGATCGCTCGACTGCAGATATCAGACGTCAGTCCATCCCCTCCTGGTGCCTTTTTGGGATTGAAACCTGCCACGGCGGTCTTCAGCTCCAGCGAGGTAAATGGTGGATCATGATATTCATCATGAACCCACTCATTTACTCGACTGGCCGCTTCTCTAATTCGCCTGTGGTCAGCGTTGTCCTGGTCTACTCTGTCTTCGGGGTAGAACGTATCTGCAAGTAGGGCGGCCGATTCACTTGGGTTGAGGAATACACCATCGCTGCATAGGGTCAGTTCCTCCTGCCTTCTGGCGGTCCTACCAATCACCCTGAAAATCCCCTCCCAGACCCCCTCCCGATCCTGTTTCCCGCAGAACTCCTTCCAACTGGCGAGTTGGGCGCTCTTTGCTAGCATCTCGTACTCCTCTTTGGCCTTCAGGTACTCGTCTACGACCCTCGCTCGCCGGACCGGCGCGGCATTGCGGATGCGGTTCTTCAGTCTGGTAAACTCCTTCTTCTTCACAGTGAGCTCCTCGGACCACCACGGACAATTAATTTTAATTTTTCTGTTTGTTTTAGGAATAGCATCTTCGCTTGCTTGTTCTATGATTTTACTATATTTTACTACTATTTCTTCTAAGTCTTGTTTACTACTTATTTCTTGTATGCTATTTAAATTTACGTTACTTTCAATTTTATTATCCCCTAATTTTACTCTAAATTTTTCCCAGTCCGCTTTTCTTGTATTAAATTTTCTTGTTGTTCTAATTATATTCATCCCTTTTTACGTTAATGTTAAAGAATATTTTATTTATTTATTTATTTATTCATTCCAAACAATTTTTACATTGTGTCGAACAATCATAATTGGCAGCAAGCACCACTACACGATACAAACTAACTTTAAAAGAATTACATAACAATTAGGAAATATTTTACATAATTACAATAATACACTTCTATATCAACCTTCAAATAGTCACACAAGTATTCAATGATGTCAAATCGATACTTATTTAATATACAGATAATATGTCAAATAAAAATGTCTAACGCAAATATAAAAACAAACACATTCAGATTCTATTTGAGATGTCAATCGTAAAATATAATATCGTCATAAGGACAGAGAAAAAAATAATAATATAAAAATTAAGCTTTACAGACAATCAGCAAGAGTTAGCCATTAAAACAATACTTCACTCTTTATCAATGTCAAAAAAAAAATATGCAAGTATGTCAAATAAATTTTTATATAGTGTCCAGATATGTAAAACAAAAATACAACAATAATTATATTCAAATTCCGTTACAATAATATAGAGTTTGTAACAATGTAGTTGTAAAATGCCCTATAACACCTTTATACAACCAACTCCGAGAGCATTACAAACAAGCAGCAAAAAAAAAAAAAAAAAAAATACAAATATGTCAAGTATTTTTTATAAAATATCCAGTTATGTCATATAAAGACGTCACAATTATGCAAATACAAAAACAATTAAAATCAAATTTTATTATATATGTCAATAGTAAAATTATAATGTCAATAATATAGATTTGGTAACAGTCTAGGTGTAAGTGTCACAGAGAAACTCATCAAGCGTGTAATAGCATTTATCTATCAGAAATGACTTTAGTTGGCGCTTAAACTGAGTTAAATTATAAATGGACTTGAATTGTATGGGCAGCTTATTAAATAGCTTAACTGATTGGTATGCTGCAGCATGGCTAACTACTTCCAAATGTGGTTGTATCTCATACTGTAAGTCCCTACGCCTTGTAGCTTCCCGCTTAGTTCTTTCCTCAAGTGTTTCGAGATTATATAACTTTTTCAGAAGATCCGTGAGTAGTACTAAAATATACAAGCAAGGGACCGTTAGTATATGAAGCTCCTTAAAATACTCCTTACACGATACCCACTGCGGAATTCTGACCATGGTTCGTATGGCCCTTTTTTGTATAACAAAAGCAGTATTCAAATTGTACGCATAACTGCCTCCCCATAGAGCGATACTGTATCTGAGTTTTGACTCTACAAGCGAATAGTAAACAACTTTTAATTGTTCAATATCAATTACATCTCGAACGCTTCTTAAGGCATAGCAAGCTGAGCTAATTGATGTTTCTATAGCTGTCAGTTCCATTTTCCAGTTTAAACTTTCGTCAATATAAATACCTAAAAATTTCACACTGTCTACCAATGTTATTCGATCATTATTCACTTGTATGTCCATTGTTTCTTTATTTCTCGAAGTGGTTCTAAATAAAATAGCATTTGTTTTGCTAGCATTCAACTTGAGATTGTTGATGCCAAACCAAGAATGAAAAAGAGTCAAAGCCTTATTTACTTTATTACTGAGGGTATCTAGATCTTTAGCGGCTATAATAGCATTCGTATCATCAGCAAATAAAACAAGTTCAGTATCATTTATTTTTAACATAAAGTTAATCAAATCATTAACAAACAAAATGAACAAGATTGGCCCTAGTATAGAACCTTGTGGAACTCCTTGTTTTATTAGTTTAAATCCCGATTTATAAATTTTTTCACAGTTTTCTTCTTCTACTTTAATCTCTACGTATTGCTTACGATTTTCCAGGTAAGATTTAAATAAGTTTAAAACCGGTCCTCGTACTCCATGATGCTCCATTTTTGTTAATAGTAGCTTGTGATTTACAGTGTCAAAAGCAGAACTAAGATCAAGGAATAGCCCAACGACTTTTAATTTGTCATTAATTCCGCTAACTACTTTTTCCATTAAACTATTAATTGCGTCACTTGTCCCCACATTTTTCTGATAACCGAATTGATTGTGATTAAGAATTTTGTTTCTATTTAGATGTCTTAGAAGTCTCATTTTAAGGATTTTCTCAAAGATTTTTGAAATAATTGGTAGCAAAGAAATCGGTCTATAGTTGTTGGGATCTAGTTTGCAACCCTTTTTATAAATTGGTAAGACCCTTGCTATCTTGAGTTGTTCAGGAAATATGCTCATATTTATACACTTATTGATCAGATGTGCGAGAGGTCCAGCCAGTATGTCGATATGATCTTTAATTGTCTGTATTGGTATTTCATCATGTCCAGAAGATTTCTTATTAGCCATTGAATTGACTAGTTTCTTTATTTCATATGCCGTGACTAGTTCGCATGTCATTTCTTTGTCTACTCTGTTAACGCTATCTTGCAATTTTTTTAGAGCTTGTTCAAATGAATCTATTTCATCTACTGTTTCAGGTTTATCAAACGTTTTCGAGAAAATGTCGACTATCTCTTGAGGATTTGATATTATTTTATTATCAACTTTAAGGAGTATATCACTTTTACTTTCGTGTTTTGGTTTTGTATTCCTATGTCTATTCACGACCTGCCATATAGATTTTGAAGATTTATTTGCTTTAATTAGTTCTTTCCTAATCGCAATACGTCTTGCTCTTTTTAACACCTGCCTATATACTCTAATATAAGATTTTGTGTATGTCTTTATTTTCTCAGTGCAAGTCATCCTATTTATGTTTTGAAGTATGAATCGCTTCATTTTACTCGAAACTCTAATTCCTTTCGTTATCCAGGATGACTTGTGACATTTTGTAAAACTAACTCGTTTTTTCTTTTTTTTAAAGCTATTGCGGAATATTTGTCCAAATTTCTTTAAGAAACTATTTATACCTTCTTCCATCCAGTTGATATTTAGTACACGGCGTCTAAAATAATTTGAATTTTTGCCACTAAACTGCCTAATTTCTATATTTAAAAAGTCTTTATCGCTATCTGGCAGTACTGTTTCAGTTTTTACCTGGCAGAACAATGCAGCATGTCCATCAGCCAAGCAATTATGATCAACAAACTGCTCATTGATAAAATCATCTGGTAAATTCGTCAAAAAATTGTCCAAACATGATTGTGCATTATTACGTTTATATGTCACTTCGTTTATAAGCGGTCTAAAATTGTAAGATGTCAGGAGGGTCAAAAATTTAGAAGTTTTTTTGTCGTTTTTAAGCAAGTCGATGTTGAAATCGCCGCATATAATACATTTTTTACTGAAGAAGTGTTCTAATAATTGTTCCAACTTAGATATAAATGTTTCGTAGTTTCGATCGACAGGATTTCTGTAACAGCAGAAGATGTAAATGTTAGATTTAGAATCTTTAACACCACATATTTCAAAGCTTTCAATATTGTATAATTTCTGACAAAAAGGCACGTCTTCACAAACAACATCATTTCTTGTCATTATGAGGCTACCACCCCTTTTTTTATTTTTTCGCGCATTAAACGACACCATTTTAAAATTGTTAATGTTAAACAAAGGCGCTGACTCCATAGTCAAGAAATGTTCTGTAACGCACACATATAGATGGTTTTGTTGAACGTTTTGTAGGTATACTTCTAATTCATCTTTTTTGTTCCCTATACCACATAAGTTCTGAAGGTAAATATTAAGGGAGATGTATTTAGTTAAAGTTTCAGAGATGTTTAGCGTACCATGAGAGTTGCAGAACCCTTTAGGCACGAAAAAAGTCATCATTACCGCCTAGGTCATCAGTCTGAGTGCTGATGCTATTCGAAACTACTACAACACGACTTGATGAAGTTTCAATGTCCGTCTGTGTATAGATATTATTGTAATACTTCTGTACCTGGCCTCTTTTCCTATACTCGTTATAACTTTTAATTTTAATGTAGTTTATGTAATCATATCTGTACTTTATACGAAGTATTTCCTTATGGATTAGTCTACTTGCTTGCAGTTTGTTTATGAATTTTGGCATTAAATTCATGATAAAAAGATCCAAGTCCAGTGGTAGAAATGTTGAATTCTTAAAATTACTACATACCAGTTTCAATGAGTTATTCAGCATATTAACACTAAGATATTTATTTTTATAGATTTTGCCAACTAAGATGTTTGTGTGTTTAATTTGATCCAAAGTATAATACAAAATTGACTGTAAGTTCAAAGGATTTGAATCGTTAGAACCCCCTAGTATTAATATGTAGTCAGAGTTGGTAAAATCTTTACACTCGGCAACACATGTTCTTATCACTTCAGACATTGGAGCTCCTGGCTTTACTATAGATGTCACCTTGAAAGAGTTTCCTAGTAATTCCTGTAGCAAACTTCTTATATCAAGTCCTGTTTGGTCAGAAAATATTTTGACTTCATGTTTTTTTGCCGTTTTTAAGTTTGATGAAACATCAATATTAAGACTTGAGTATTTGTCGTTTTTAATAGGGTCTATTTTCATATTTATGGTTACAGTATCCGCAGTCTTAGATTCCACAATTGTACCCATTTCAAGGCTACCTTTCTCCAGGATTTGTCGATAAGATGGCTGGTGGTTTACGACTATTGTGTCCTGTAAGCCTTTTTCTGTTGTTATGGGTTGCTCGAAAAAGTAACTTAAATTATTGCTATCGTCATATTTTGGGGTATATCTGACTGCGTCAGTGTCTAATTCCTGAGAGGATGTTCTTTTCAGACCGATTTTCATACTACAGGACCTATGTCGTTTTTGATACTGTGGAGAATAAAATTTTAGTGGCGAAGCGATCGATTTGTTGTTACAATTTACTTCAAAAGCGCCTACCGATTTGTATAGGTTAATTTTATGCTGGCTCGTTGACAATTTTTTTTTTAAGTTGCAGTTCTCAAGGTTCAAATTTTCGATCTCATTATTAGCAATCTGTAATTCTAGATTCAATTTTAAGAGTTTTTCCTTGATCGTAGTTATTTCTTCTCTGTTCGCATTGTTTGGTAAACTCTGACAAGAAATGTCCAATTCATACTCGCTGTCTTGGAAATCTAAACTTTGCTGGCGGCGTCTTTGGGTATTAACATTTTGCATTTCTTCCATATTTAAATTTTATATAAGTAACAAATCTCACAACATACAAAAAGAGCCACACATTTGGTCAGTCTCGAACCTGTGACCTCTCGGTTTCACCCGAGCCAATGTCGGCAGGTTGATCGTCGCGCTACTTATACTTATTACTAGACGTCGAAAAACGGCACCAGTATCAACAGGAACTGTTTTACCATTCTTCTTTAGTTTTTATTAGCCAAACTAGATGTCACTATTTACAAAAAGAAACTTATGGCCAGCTGATTTTTGTTGACATTTGAATAAAAAACGGATTTATCACTTTTATTTTTTATATAATACCACTTCCATTCACTTTACTTTTTCGCATTGGGTGAATATTTTGTCGCTGGAGAAACACTGTTCGCTTTGCTCACACTTATAGTATGTTTTAGGCTCACTTTTATGACTTTCCGTAACGCACACGACTGTTTGGAATATTATGCGCTAATATATCTTGTTTGGTCGCATAACGCTAACACTCATTTTATACGCACTATAGTTTCGGTTTTTACTAAAAACTAGTCAAACTGAGCACTTTTAGTATTTTTGATGTAAATTAAAACACGGCGCCAATGTTTTTGAATATAGTGTTATGGTCCGAGGATGTTGCTCCTGTGTCGACCCGCCAGTCGTCCACCAGGTCAAAAAGGTCGAGCGAGCATGCCGTGACGTCCACGTGGCTTTTATACACTCGACCACCTCTGACAGTGTCAAATGTGGGAGCGTCACCAGTGTTCAGCACCTGAAGCTCTAAGTCCTCCAGGGTTCCGGACATTTCCTCGCCCTTGGAGTCTTCGATGATGCTGCCCCACCAAGGACTCTTGGCGTTCGCGTCGCCGCCTATAAGCAATCTACCGGTGGCCACTTCCGATTTGATCCGGGTCAACTGGTCCAGGTATGGCCCTATGGGTTGTTCTGGCTCGAAGTAGTAAGAAACTACTGCGATCTCCCAGGCTTTGGTCCGGATCCCCACCACAACGATGTTGTTTGTGGTGAGTTTCGGGTAGGGAATGACATCCAGGTCATCGTCAAAGACGGCAATTGCCGCCTTTACCCTCCCACTTCCATCAACCTCGCTCTGGTAGATTCGCGAACCTCGGTAGTTCTTCATACCTCGCGCCCCTCCCACGTACGGCTCCTGGATAAGCGCCCATGCGATCTTCCTTTTACTGGCCTCTAAAAAGAGTTCGGTCGTTGCCAGGTCCTTACGTTGTAGGTTTGCTTGGGCCACACGGTATGGTCTTGCGTTTTGTTGGGCAGAAGTCTCTGGGGTGCCCTTAGCAATACGCTATAACAGAACGGGCTATTGCATCCCACCTTTTCCTAATTTGACACTCCGAGCTGAAAGCATGGTGGTTGGCGCTGTCAATCCTTGCGCGTGTGCAATTGCAACACTTTGGAGGTAGGCCAGCGGCCCAGTCCGCGCACTCCGTCCTCATGTGGGGACCGCCACAGTGGCTGCACTTTGGCACAGAATCTGTGCAAAGGCGTCGGCTATGCCCATACCCGAGGCAGAGCGAGCATTGGACCAGCGGGGATTGGTCCTCGACCCTCACCCGCTTGAACTCTACGTGCACCGACCCAACCTCGAGCATGCGCCGCCAAACCTCTGTGGCGACCCTCAACACTACGTGACACATTAGCGGGTTCCTGGCTCGCTTTCTGTATATGATTTCTATTTTGGCCTGCTCATCTTTGAGATCTTGAAATATGGCGGCATTTTGGTTCTTTAGGGCCTTGAGTACTTCCTCATTTGCGTTGTACTGCATCACGTCGCGCAACACAACCTGCGGGTTTTTATTTGTAATGTTTTGCGCCTCCAGCTCGGGCGCCTTCCTGATCTTTTCCCTCAACTTTTCCCTCTCTTCTTCTGACCTACAGCCTAATATAACTCTCCTATCTTTCGCTTTCCTCACTTTCTCTACCGCTATACCCCCTTCCTTGGCATTTACCACCTTCCTAAGTCGGTCCAGGACTTGCTCCCCCGTTTCATTCTCGTCCCTGGCCGACACTACGATCGAATGTAGTGTGGTCTGCTTTGGAGCCTGATTGGACGGCCGACTTGCTGCCACGCTAGCATACGAGACCATCTGGTCTCGGCTAGCTTGTAGCGCCTCTTTCAGCCTGTCCATTTTTAGGCTGTTCTCGGCCAGGTTTCGGCTATGCTCTTCTAGAGCTCGCCTGAGGGAGTTCGTCTCGACCTCACTGATAGCCTCTGAGCCCGAGGGGGGGGCTTGCTCAACCGTTGGCTCCTCCTGGACTTGGGTGCCGGTCGACGCCATGGTTTTTGCGGTTGGGGTGGCTCTCCCCTGTTCGAGCTCTTTTACCAGCTGGTAGAGCCGGTCTGCCTGCGCCTTGACCTCCGCCCTAATGTCGTTTCTTGTTGTTTTGGAGGTTGTCATTAGGGCATTGATCTTGTTTGAGGCTATCCTAGCCTCGGCGACAATACTCCTTTGGGTAGGCGGGCTCCCGATCTCAAAGGATATGGATGTCACTGGTGATGGTTGGTCCAGCTTTTTAGGGGGAGTCCTCTTTGTGACGGTTTTACCCGCCTCCCACTCACCCACGCTCCTCCTGACGCTCTGCGTCGAAGGCCCTGCCTCTTCAGATGACCTCTGGGGGCTTTTAGTCGGGGGTTTGGTTGGCGCCGAGTGCTGGACAGGCGTGCGTAAACCAGGCATGCCGGTCATTTTGAAAAGTGAATGTGGCTGGGATTAGTAAAGTCAAATAGAGGTGTTGTAAAGAGCACCTCTATTATGTGTAAAAGTAAAAAGGGATATTGTAAAGATATCCCTTTTTATGTGTCAATGTAAAAAGGGGTACTGTAAAGGGTACCCCTTATGTGTGTCAGATGTCAAGTTTAAAATATAAAATATTCTCTTACGAGAATGTCCCAGTTAAAATTTCTAGTCTAATCTTATTCTATAATATAGTAGCTCAAAAGTACCACTATATGTCCACAGTTAAAAACTTAACAAATAAATAAGCTATAAAAGCTTAGTATAGTCTTAACCTAAAATATAGTAGCACAAAAGTGCTACTATATATCCTAAAACTAAACACGAAAATGCAGACCTCAAACCTGTATCGCAGTGTGATCCAAGGTGGTAATATGATAATTCTCTTGGGGCCAATTTATAATTCTTTTCCTCCCGATTACGGGGACCCCAAACTTGGTGGGTCTATGACCTCCGGTTACAAAGTTAGGGTCCGGGGGGGTGAGGAAATTTCCAGTTGGGGGTGGGGGAGGAGGTGGTGGTCCCGAGTGGATCCCTGGGGATCTCGTGAAAATACAGGCTTGGGGGGGGGCGGTTTGACGGGAGGGGGTGTATATATAAGTGTATAAAGGTAAAACAATGCAAGGCTACTCTAGTAGCCTTGATAAAATTTTTGGGGGGGTATTAAAAAGGGGGGTCAAAAAGGGGGGTTTAGGGGCCTATGTTAATCCAGGTACCGGTTGGGAGAGGGTGTATTCTTTGAGGGGGGGAAATTTTGTCCGATTTTTGATATTCCCAACCGTTTAGGAGATATCGCGTGATCAAGGGTTACTAATAAACAAAATGTTTGGGGCCAAAAGGGAAAAGTATCTCCTATATTTAATTTTAAAATTTTTGAGATTTTGAAATCTTCCGTGACGTAATGAATTTATTCGATGATATTGTTAAAGCTAATGGAAGATTTCTAGCAAATATATGGAAATTTCCTGTTACAAAACGGCCGCCGAGCTTCTAGAATGCCCGAGGTTGAACTTGTCAACAACGCGTCACTCCGTAGTACCTTCTTATAATTTAAAAATTTCGACACATACGATACAGGTTTGAAAACGAACTTTTCCGTTTCAACCCCTTCCAAAAATCTAATTTTATAGAAGTGTAGCCTAGTTGCTAAAAACGCTAAATCCAGACTCACTTTTTGGCTAGATCGGTTTTAGGCCGAGTTCTAGCTAACTTAGTTTAAATTATGCAAATATACAAAAAACAAACTTATCAGAGAGCGTGGGAATGAAATGGAATTTTAGACTATTTGTATTTTAGTATAGAGAACTGACTCAGAATTAAATGGAAATTTTATAAGAAATATGTTATTAGACGCTCAATACGGATGTATTTTAATAATGATAATAAAATAAACAAATAAGCATGAAAAAATCTGGAAAGGGCAGAAGACGAAAATTTTTAACAGCAAATACGTTTGTTTGGTATTTGCAGTCCTAGTATCTAATATTAATTTTCAGTGGTGGTTGCTGGCTGCTCCAGGGAGCTGCCCAAGTCTTCAGTTTTGGCGAACTCGGCCTGCAGCAGGACTTCCGGGAGTTGAAATCTGGTGGAAATATTTTCGGACCGCTGAAACCGCGGTCAACTTCCTGGGATTCAGTGGGAAAAAACCCAAAATCACCAGGGTCGTCGAGGACACTTGGAAACTCACTATGGAACACCTGGAGAAGCCAATTTCTCCTCGACTTCGGATAGGATGAATAGTTTGTGGTATAGTTCGCGTTCACTTTGCCCCCAGAACTGTGTTTTTGCCTTGTTTACACTTTAGATCTTCGGAAAACTGTGTGGAAGTCCCCCTCAGGGACGACACAAAAATCTAAAATTTTCAGGGGTTGTAGGCGCAGGGATGACACTTCCTGGGGTCACTCAAGATTTTGGGTGCCGCACCGACTGATCGCGCACCGCACGCACTTTTCTAAAGCACTTCCTGCTTTTGTGTCGGATTCTTCTGTTTCCTGCTACAGTTTCTTTGTCCCTCGTCCGATTTCTTTTATGAAACTACTATCCTGTAGCACTCATTAGCGCGCAAGTTTTTATGTATCGCTTGCGTTTTTGCGTTTCAAGTTGCTCGTTTTTGAATTTTTGAGGCGCGGAGCTCGCAAAAACGCAGCCGTTCGGACTAGTAACTCGCGAGAGACCCGGTAGGGTAGGTAGGGTAGGTAGGGTAGGTAGGGTAGGTAGGGTAGGTAGGGTAGGTAGGGTAGGTAGGGTAGGTAGGGTAGGTAGGGTAGGTAGGGTAGGTAGGGTAGGTAGGGTAGGTAGGGTAGGTAGGGTAGGTAGGGTAGGTAGGGTAGGTAGGGTAGGTAGGGTAGGTAGGGTAGGTAGGGTAGGTAGGGTAGGTAGGGTAGGTAGGGTAGGTAGGGTAGGTAGGGTAGGTAGGGTAGGTAGGGTAGGTAGGGTAGGTAGGGTAGGTAGGGTAGGTAGGGTAGGTAGGGTAGGTAGGGTAGGTAGGGTAGGTAGGGTAGGTAGGGTAGGTAGGGTAGGTAGGGTAGGTAGGGTAGGTAGGGTAGGTAGGGTAGGTAGGGTAGGTAGGGTAGGTAGGGTAGGTAGGGTAGGTAGGGTAGGTAGGGTAGGTAGGGTAGGTAGGGTAGGTAGGGTAGGTAGGGTAGGTAGGGTAGGTAGGGTAGGTAGGGTAGGTAGGGTAGGTAGGGTAGGTAGGGTAGGTAGGGTAGGTAGGGTAGGTAGGGTAGGTAGGGTAGGTAGGGTAGGTAGGGTAGGTAGGGTAGGTAGGGTAGGTAGGGTAGGTAGGGTAGGTAGGGTAGGTAGGGTAGGTAGGGTAGGTAGGGTAGGTAGGGTAGGTAGGGTAGGTAGGGTAGGTAGGGTAGGTAGGGTAGGTAGGGTAGGTAGGGTAGGTAGGGTAGGTAGGGTAGGTAGGGTAGGTAGGGTAGGTAGGGTAGGTAGGGTAGGTAGGGTAGGTAGGGTAGGTAGGGTAGGTAGGGTAGGTAGGGTAGGTAGGGTAGGTAGGGTAGGTAGGGTAGGTAGGGTAGGTAGGGTAGGTAGGGTAGGTAGGGTAGGTAGGGTAGGTAGGGTAGGTAGGGTAGGTAGGGTAGGTAGGGTAGGTAGGGTAGGTAGGGTAGGTAGGGTAGGTAGGGTAGGTAGGGTAGGTAGGGTAGGTAGGGTAGGTAGGGTAGGTAGGGTAGGTAGGGTAGGTAGGGTAGGTAGGGTAGGTAGGGTAGGTAGGGTAGGTAGGGTAGGTAGGGTAGGTAGGGTAGGTAGGGTAGGTAGGGTAGGTAGGGTAGGTAGGGTAGGTAGGGTAGGTAGGGTAGGTAGGGTAGGTAGGGTAGGTAGGGTAGGTAGGGTAGGTAGGGTAGGTAGGGTAGGTAGGGTAGGTAGGGTAGGTAGGGTAGGTAGGGTAGGTAGGGTAGGTAGGGTAGGTAGGGTAGGTAGGGTAGGTAGGGTAGGTAGGGTAGGTAGGGTAGGTAGGGTAGGTAGGGTAGGTAGGGTAGGTAGGGTAGGTAGGGTAGGTAGGGTAGGTAGGGTAGGTAGGGTAGGTAGGGTAGGTAGGGTAGGTAGGGTAGGTAGGGTAGGTAGGGTAGGTAGGGTAGGTAGGGTAGGTAGGGTAGGTAGGGTAGGTAGGGTAGGTAGGGTAGGTAGGGTAGGTAGGGTAGGTAGGGTAGGTAGGGTAGGTAGGGTAGGTAGGGTAGGTAGGGTAGGTAGGGTAGGTAGGGTAGGTAGGGTAGGTAGGGTAGGTAGGGTAGGTAGGGTAGGTAGGGTAGGTAGGGTAGGTAGGGTAGGTAGGGTAGGTAGGGTAGGTAGGGTAGGTAGGGTAGGTAGGGTAGGTAGGGTAGGTAGGGTAGGTAGGGTAGGTAGGGTAGGTAGGGTAGGTAGGGTAGGTAGGGTAGGTAGGGTAGGTAGGGTAGGTAGGGTAGGTAGGGTAGGTAGGGTAGGTAGGGTAGGTAGGGTAGGTAGGGTAGGTAGGGTAGGTAGGGTAGGTAGGGTAGGTAGGGTAGGTAGGGTAGGTAGGGTAGGTAGGGTAGGTTAGGGTAGGTAGGGTAGGTAGGGTAGGTAGGGTAGGTAGGGTAGGTAGGGTAGGTAGGGTAGGTAGGGTAGGTAGGGTAGGTAGGGTAGGTAGGGTAGGTAGGGTAGGTAGGGTAGGTAGGGTAGGTAGGGTAGGTAGGGTAGGTAGGGTAGGTAGGGTAGGTAGGGTAGGTAGGGTAGGTAGGGTAGGTAGGGTAGGTAGGGTAGGTAGGGTAGGCAGGGTTTTTTTTTTTTTTTTTTTTGTCGCCTACCTATCGCTTTTGGCGGAGTCTGCGAGCTATAGTTCCCCGGACATAATCCGAGACTATGGAGACTTATCTTTATTTCTAGGTACTATAAACTTTCTTATTTCACTGTTACATATTTTACTTACTACTACATGATAAGTTTTCAAATTTTTTAAACTAATACATACATAATTACAAATCTATTATTATTTTATCTTAATCTACTGTTATCCTCTTTTTTTAGATCTATTTACTAATGCTACCTGTTATATATAATTTCGAGCATAATTATGCACCTATTTATTGTTGTGAATCGTTTTTTCCGCTATTTTCTTACAGTATTCTAAAAATTCTGTTCTGTATTTTATACCTTTAATTAATTTATTTAGATTTTCAATATTTACTTCTATTCCCAGTCTTTGCTCTATCTCGTACCTCTCGAGGCCATAGGCCGGGCAGTCAGTCAGTAAATGGGTCACCGTCTCGTCTTTGTCAGGGTCACATGCGCATGATGGGCTTCCCTTACACTTGAATCTGTGCAGGTATTCGGAAAACCCACCATGGCCAGTCAAAATCTGTGTAATTACACCTGTCGGTTGAATTTTTCTGACAAGCCCATAAGCGTCAATTGCATCCGGAAAAAACAATTTTGTGGTCGCGGCTGTGTCGCCCATCTTGTACCGCCGGTTCCATTCGTCAAGCGAATCCTTTCGGATTTGCCGCTTGACGAATGAAACCGGACACTGGTCGTAATCCGGCCTTCTCTTCAGTTTGAGCGCCGCATCCTTAGCCAACTGGTCGGCTCTCTCATTCCCTTCCAGTCCCGCATGGGCCTTGATCCAGAACAAGTGTATATCTTTGCCCTGGGATCTGCCCTACCGCAGATTCTCTCTGGTTTCGACTGCAAGGGGATGAGAAGAGCGGTGGTTTGCGACCGTTTCGAGTGACGATCGAGAATCGCTAAAGATGCCAAAGGTCTCTTTAGCGCTCTTAAGTATTTCCCGCGTGGCTTTACATATGGCCAACAGTTCGGCCTGGTAGACCGTGCAGTGGGACGACAGCTTCAACTTCAGACTTTTGGTTTCAGCGCCATTGCTCCAGAGAGACAATGCCGCCCCCACCTTGCCTTCAATTTTACTGCCGTCCGTGTAGATCTGCACTGCTAGTGCGCAGTGGTCACTGAGTGATTCTTGGTCTGCCAGGCAAATGAACTGCAGGCTCATATGCTCTGCCGGGTGGGGTGTGGAGGCAAATGCGGTACGTCGCTCGACGTCCCTATCTCCTAGCGCTGACCGGGGTACTCCCCTCCTCGCCTCGTACAGGGCAGCTGCCTCTTGCACTCGGAGATCGAGGGGCAGTATTCCAGCCAACACCAGTGCCGAGTTCAGGGAAACGGTGCGGTAGGATTTGCACAGTTTCTGTGCAAATCCCCTTTGGACCGCATTTAGCCACTTCCTTACGCACTTCTTTGTGGCTGCTGATGCCCACGCACTTGCCGCGTACAAAATGACGGGTTCAACTACTGCCGTATACATGGTGCGGATGACGTCGGGGTGGAGGCCCCAGCTGACCTTCGCAGCCCTCGACAACTGATGGTAAAAACCAATCGCCTTTTTGCATACATTCGCTACATGCTTGTTGAATGTAAGCTTGTTGTCGATAGTTAGTCCCAGGATTTTGATCTCTTGCGTCATGCCAATGGCGACCCCACCCATGCTCAGCCGCGGGGTGTCGTATTTCAGTTTCCGCGTTATTACCATCGCATTTGTCTTATGCGGTGCGAATTTCAACTTGTTACTAACACCCCACTGGTTAACATGGGCGAGGGCGTCATTCGCCTTCCGCTCGATCTCGATCGCTGAGTCGCCATCAAATATCAACACCACGTCGTCAGCGAAGGCTTGGCAGTAGTCTCCCCGTTCCGCCAGCCCTTTTAGTAGGGGATCCAAGAGGACGTTCCAGAGGATCGGTCCTCCAATTGATCCCTGTACGCATCCCTTGGTAGTCTCCCTCACGACCTCCTTTCCTGCATACCTGACCCTGACCCTTCGGTTATCGAGGTAGCTGTCCATAACTCTCCTCACATTTACTGGGCATTTTTCCTCAGCCAGTCTGGTTCGGATAGCTGGCCACCATGCGCTGTCAAAAGCTCCCTCTATGTCTAGCGACACCATTACGATTAGCTTGTGGTCCGCTAATTTCCCACGTATGTGTTCGAGCAGATCATAGAGGGAGTCTTCTGTGCTCTTCTGGGGCATGAACCCGTACTGGCGAGTACTGAGTTGCGGTATAATGTGCCATTTCACTCTGCTTATGACCATTTTTTCCAAAACTTTTCCCAGCATCGGCAACAGACCAATGGGCCTGTAAGATTTTGGAACTGTATAGCTCTCCTTCCCGGGTTTCCTTAGGATCACAACTGTGGCCTCCTTCCAGGTCCCGGGAAAGTAGCCCAGTTCGGGAAAGTAGCCCAGTTCCAAGCACTTGTTAGCCAGCGCTAGGAAAGTGCCCGGATCGTGGTTAATCGAGTGCTGGCAGATGTCGGCCGTCAGGCCATCCGCCCCGGGGGCCTTTTTGGGGTTGAAGCTGCGCATGCTGGAGTGCAGCTCCTCGATGGTGAACGCCGGGTCATGTTGTTCATCATGACTCAAAGCGTTCACTTTTTCAGCAAGTATTCTGGTGCGCGTATGCTCCTCTCTATCCTCATCCCTTCTGTCCCCGGGGTAGAACGTTTCTGCCAGCAGTTCGGCAGAGTGGAGATCGTCCAGTACCTTTCCGTTCACGGTCAGGGGCAAGTCCTCGTGCCTTTTCCTGGTCCGGCCTATGACCCGGTAAATCCCGTCCCATAGAGTCTCTCTGTCCTGTTTCTCGCAGAAACCCTTCCAGCTCTCCGTTTGAGCATTTTTTGCCTTGTCCTCATATTCTTTTTTGATTTGCAGGTACTCAGCGACGACGGCGTCTCTCCGGACGGGTGCTGCACAGCGGATCCTGCGCTTCCTGGTGGCGACTGCCCTCTTCAGCGTGGCGAGCTCCTCTGACCACCATGGTAAGTTGACCTTGTTACTTGGCTTAATAAGGGGTATACTATTGTTGGCTGCTTCTATAATAATGTTTTGGAATGCTTTTGTTTTATTTTCTAAATCTACTGTATTATTTATTTTTCTAATTTCTGTGGCATCTATATTGTGGTCAGTTTGCAACTGGGCCAATTTCTCACGAAATTGGTTCCAGTTTGCTTTTTTGCTATTGAATCTACGTGTGGTTCTAGTTATTTGTATACCCCTTGCCTTCTCCAAGGCCAGCTTGAAGGTGATGGTGTTATGGTCTGAGCTCGTCATTGCCTCATCTACCCTCCAGTCATCCACCAAGCCGAGCAGTCCCGCCGTACACACCGTAACGTCCACTACACTGGAGTAAAGTGTGGTTCCCCGCACTGTATGGAAAGTTGGCATGTCGCCGACATTAAGCACCTGCAAATCCATCTCTTCTAGGGCACCAGCCACTTCTTCCCCTCTTCCGTTTGTCTTGGGTAGGTAGGGTAGGTAGGGTAGGTAGGGTAGGTAGGGTAGGTAGGGTAGGTAGGGTAGGTAGGGTAGGTAGGGTAGGTAGGGTAGGTAGGGTAGGTAGGGTAGGTAGGGTAGGTAGGGTAGGTACGGTAGGTAGGGTAGGTACGGTAGGTAGGGTAGGTAGGGTAGGTAGGGTAGGTAGGGTAGGTAGGGTAGGTAGGGTAGGTAGGGTAGGTAGGGTAGGTAGGGTAGGTAGGGTAGGTAGGGTAGGTAGGGTAGGTAGGGTAGGTAGGGTAGGTAGGGTAGGTAGGGTAGGTAGGGTAGGTAGGGTAGGTAGGGTAGGTAGGGTAGGTAGGGTAGGTAGGGTAGGTAGGGTAGGTAGGGTAGGTAGGGTAGGTAGGGTAGGTAGGGTAGGTAGGGTAGGTAGGGTAGGTAGGGTAGGTAGGGTAGGTAGGGTAGGTAGGGTAGGTAGGGTAGGTAGGGTAGGTAGGGTAGGTAGGGTAGGTAGGGTAGGTAGGGTAGGTAGGGTAGGTAGGGTAGGTAGGGTAGGTAGGGTAGGTAGGGTAGGTAGGGTAGGTAGGGTAGGTAGGGTAGGTAGGGTAGGTAGGGTAGGTAGGGTAGGTAGGGTAGGTAGGGTAGGTAGGGTAGGTAGGGTAGGTAGGGTAGGTAGGGTAGGTAGGGTAGGTAGGGTAGGTAGGGTAGGTAGGGTAGGTAGGGTAGGTAGGGTAGGTAGGGTAGGTAGGGTAGGTAGGGTAGGTAGGGTAGGTAGGGTAGGTAGGGTAGGTAGGGTAGGTAGGGTAGGTAGGGTAGGTAGGGTAGGTAGGGTAGGTAGGGTAGGTAGGGTAGGTAGGGTAGGTAGGGTAGGTAGGGTAGGTAGGGTAGGTAGGGTAGGTAGGGTAGGTAGGGTAGGTAGGGTAGGTAGGGTAGGTAGGGTAGGTAGGGTAGGTAGGGTAGGTAGGGTAGGTAGGGTAGGTAGGGTAGGTAGGGTAGGTAGGGTAGGTAGGGTAGGTAGGGTAGGTAGGGTAGGTAGGGTAGGTAGGGTAGGTAGGGTAGGTAGGGTAGGTAGGGTAGGTAGGGTAGGTAGGGTAGGTAGGGTAGGTAGGGTAGGTAGGGTAGGTAGGGTAGGTAGGGTAGGTAGGGTAGGTAGGGTAGGTAGGGTAGGTAGGTATTATGTATCATGTAAAATTACACTCATTTTATATTCAATAGGTTTAATGAAATTCACAGTGACAGAATGATGACATGACATAATCCAAAAACGAAGTAAATAAATAACAAAGAAGGCCACATACATAGCACCTCCGTCCCAAATCGTCTAGTTGTCACGTTGTTTCAGGTTTACTGATGCTATCTTGGTATTAGGGTACCCAGCATCTGATCAACATGTCTTTTGCAAATCTGACCAGAATCAGTTTCTATTTGATAATGCAATCGGCCTAAAATCCTCAAAACGGTTCCGAATTCCCATTTAATTTGGTCGTTTGTGTAACTTCGTATTTGCACTCTCTGCCCAACAGTAAATGAGCGTACCGTTGCGTCATCAGTTGGCGGACGTGTTTCATGCCTCGTCCTCGCCTTGAAGTGAACACTTAGGGTGTTTCTTATTTCCCTGCCAAACATGAGCTCATATGGACTTTTATTTTTGCTGCTGCTCGGCGTCCTCCGTAGGCGTTCCTTAATACCCAACAGTTTGTCCTGTAAAGTGCCTGGCTCTGCACTGATGCTATGTATTGCTTTTTTAATTGTTTGAACGTATCGCTCCGCCTGTCCGTTCGTGGCCGGATGGTAAGGGGCTGTGGTTTTGTGAACAACCCCGCTTTCTCTGAGGAATGATTCAAATTCATTTGAAACCAATTGCCGACCGTTGTCTGATACTAAAGTAAGCGGGAATCCAAATGTCACGAAAAGCTCTTTCAGTTGGCGGATACACCATGAGCTTGTGGTTGTTTTCGTTTCTATAATTTCCACCCATTTTGTAAAAGCATCCACTATTATAAATAAGGAATAACCCTTAATCGGCCCAGCAAAATCCACATGGATCCTTTGCCATGGACCTGATGGTAAGTCCCAATGATGAAGAACTGCGCCTGCAGGTTCATTTTGCTTTAATCGACATTCTCGACAGCTTTTAACTATGTTTTCTATGTCTTGATCCAAATTTCTCCAGAATACGTATCCACGTGCCAGTAATTTCATTTTTACTATTCCAAGATGTCCTGTGTGTAGTTCTTCTAAAACCTGTTGTCTCAGGCTTGCCGGAATCATCACTCGTGTTCCTTTTATAATGCATCCGTCTTGTATGGTCAATTCGTTGTCATTGTAGCCGTATCTTCTCACTGAGGTACCGTTTTTCAAAGCTTCCAATAAACGGTTATATTCATCATCGAGTTGGGTCTTTTCGGCGATTTTTATACGGTCGATGGCAATTGTGTTCATCTGATTTAATTGAAATGCGCAATGTACGTCAATTAGGTTATTTGCTACTGTTTCTACTGGAAATCTTGATAGATAATCTGCATTGCTATGATCATCCGATGTTCTGTATTCTATAGTGTAGTTAAAACCAGATAGGAAATGTGCATAGTGAAAGAGCCTCATTGTGCTCATAGCCGGTAAAGTTTTGTGTGGATTGAAGATTGTAGTTAATGGTTTATGGTCTGTAATAAGTATGAATTTTCTTCCATAGCAGTAGTGAAAAAATTTCTTTAATCCCCAAAATAAGGACGTCGCTTCTTTGTCTATCTGACTGTACTTTTTTTCACTACTCGTCAATGAACGTGATGCAAAAGCAATCGGTCGATCAGATCCGTCTGATAATCGATGCGATAGAACTGCTCCAAGTCCAAAAGGTGAAGCATCTGTAGCGAGAACCAAAGGTTTCTCAGGATCAAAATGCATTAAAACTCTCTCACTGAGGATTTCCTGTTTAATTTTCTTGAAACTTTCATCACATTTGTGCGTCCATTCGTATTTATTGTCCTTCTTGAGTAGGTTATTAAGAGAGCTTGATATTGAAGCTAAATTTGGTATGAACTTATTGTAATAATTAGCCATTCCTAGAAATGTCCGCAGTTCGTTGATGTTGCTGGGGCGTTTTGTATCTAGAATAGCGTTTACCTTGTTTCTATTTTTGTGAAGTCCATTTTTATCAATGGTGTGACCCAAATATTCGATTCTTTCTTGAAAAAAATGACATTTGTCCTTATTGAGTCTCAAATTTTTTTCTTGTAATTTTTGTAATACCAAGCGTAGTCTCGTAAGAAGTTGTTCTTCTGAATGTCCTTGTATTATTATATCATCGAAAAAACATTTTACTCCAGCTACTCCTTGAAGCAAACGATCCATAAACTTTTGCCATAGATTCGGGGCAACCTTGACGCCAAACATAAGTCTATTTACTTTAAATGTTCCCTTGTGTGTGCTTAATGTTTGCATCATAGCGCTCTCCTCGTCCATCATCATGTTTAAGTAAGCTTGACTGATATCAAGTGTGCAAAATATTTGACCTCCGTTCATCTCTACCAGAATGTCCTCTATGATCGGAATAGGGTATTGTTCATCCCGTATCACTTTATTTAAGGTGACTTTGTAATCCGCACATAAGCGTATACTGCCATTTGGTTTGACAATAGGAACCACTGGTGTTCCCCACTCAGAGCTATCAACTTTTGTAATTACCCCTTGTTCGCAGAGTCGTACTATTTCATCGTCAACTTTATTTTTAAGAGCATATGGTATACGTCTAGGCTTAACAAAAATTGGTGATACCTCTTCCCTTAGGGTCAAATGTGCTTTGTAATCAGGTATGCACCCAAGGGAGCCATCAAATACCTTCGAGTATTCAGAAAGTAGCTTATCCAGTTCTGGATGTTCTTTAGCATTAACTATGTTTATATTTGCCAGATCCAAGTTGATTGCTCGTATCCATGCCCGACCGAAGATAGGGTCAACGTCTTGTTTGATAATGTATAATTTTCCCTCAAGTGTTTGGTCATTGTATTTACACGTAACGAATGCCACTCCGAGTGGTGCGAAGATTTCTCCTGTATATGTTCTCATCGTGATGTTTGTTTTGTAGATCTTGCATCCAGTGTTCAATTTTTTAAAATCTTTGTGAGAGATAGATGACAGAGCAGCTCCTGTATCTACTTCCATTTTCAGTTTCGAGTCATTGATGCGTACATTTATCAGAAATTTGTCTGTGTTGTTGGATCGTATTAAATTCACATCCCATGGGGTGGTGTCATCGACTATATATGAGGAGTTGTCCGTAATGTCCGTGTCCTGCAGCTCCACATGCTCAGGCTCCAGTTGGTTGAGTGTTGGTTGTAAGCAGACGCGAGCAAGGTGACCAACTCTCTTGCATTTGCTGCACGTATCCTTAATGTTGCGACACCTGCCTGCTCGATGGTCTTTGCTGCCACAACGAAAACACTTGCCTCGTAAGTCTCTAATGGTAAGAGGTTTATTCTCTTGCTTTGGACTGCGGTTTTTGAGGTCAGCTTGAACAGTTTTCATATTATGTAGTAAACCTTGGTTTGAGGAGTGAACTGCTGGTGACATATAGGTGCTGTCAGATTTTGCTAGTTCTATCGTGGTTGCTTTATTAATTAAGTCAGAAAAATCAGTCACCATTGTTTCCTGTAGTATTTTGGTTCGAATATCGGTGTCATTTAATCCTCTTATAAATTGTAAGGTAAGAAAATTATCACAGATCGACTTCTTACAATTATTACACGTGAACTCGCAATCTTGGGCTAAATGCTTCAACTCTGATGAGTATGACATGACTGTCTCGTCAGGGCCTTGAAGTCGCGAAATAAATTTATGTTGACTAGCCCAAATGCTCGGTTTTGGATCTATATAGTGTTGTAATATTTGAACCAACCTGCCGAATTCTAGTTCACAAGGATCGTTCGGTGCGTACAAGTCGTAAGCTTTCTGGTGTAATTCTGGTGGTAATAAACTAAGCAGCGTGAGAGTCTGGATTTGTGGATTGTGACAATTATTTAGCTTCATATAAGTTTTTAATCTCTGAACAAAGTTATTGAAACTTTCTCGTTCCTGAAACGGTTGAAAATTAATTCTTGGTGTAGTTTCCGGTGTGCTTTCACGTAAAGCCGTGACGTAAGTCGACGGTGCTGTCGGTGGTGTATGGCGTAAGCCATGCAGCTTAAGCTTTAATTGTAATATGTGCTCTTCAGTAGAATGTCGCTGCTCAATTTCTGCTTCACCGTCACATGTATGCAATTCGATTTCGTTTTGTAGTTTTTCAAATTTTTGTTCGTAATTTGTTAGACTTGTCAGACGTGAACTTACTTCGTAATCCGAAGGATTTTGTAATTGTTCCAGTGTACTTTCGAACTTGGTAAGCTGGCCGCGTATAGTTGCGCGCAGGCGAGTAAGTCGCGCCAGTTCTGCCTCCATCGTCGCCAATATTATGTATCATGTAAAATTACACTCATTTTATATTCAATAGGTTTAATGAAATTCACAGTGACAGAATGATGACATGACATAATCCAAAAACGAAGTAAATAAATAACAAAGAAGGCCACATACATAGCAGTAGGGTAGGTAGGGTAGGTAGGGTAGGTAGGGTAGGTAGGGTAGGTAGGGTAGGTAGGGTAGGTAGGGTAGGTAGGGTAGGTAGGGTAGGTAGGGTAGGTAGGGTAGGTAGGGTAGGTAGGGTAGGTAGGGTAGGTAGGGTAGGTAGGGTAGGTAGGGTAGGTAGGGTAGGTAGGGTAGGTAGGGTAGGTAGGGTAGGTAGGGTAGGTAGGGTAGGTAGGGTAGGTAGGGTAGGTAGGGTAGGTAGGGTAGGTAGGGTAGGTAGGGTAGGTAGGGTAGGTAGGGTAGGTAGGGTAGGTAGGGTAGGTAGGGTAGGTAGGGTAGGTAGGGTAGGTAGGGTCGGGTAGGGTAGGTAGGGTAGGGTAGGTAGGGTAGGGTAGGTAGGGTAGGGTAGGTAGGGTAGGGTATTTTTTTTTTTTTTTTTTTTTTTTTTTTTTTTTTTTGTAGTACTAATCCCGCTCAACAAAGTTGGCGCCTATTCTGTGCAAATCCTTTCATTCCATTCCTCTTTCATGCCTCTCGTACTTTCATTCTTCATACTAATTGTTCTTCTTGCTTACATCTCTTGTATACGGTGGGTGGGAATCCCACTTTCTTAATTATGTAAAAGCAGTTTTATTTATTAAAATTGGGTCAAAAGACAAAAGTGCTAATATACAAACAGAAAATTACAAATGTGCAAGAAGTGCTGTTAATAAATACAATGTACAAAAGTGCTATTTATTACAGTCAGAATATATATATCACAGGAAAATATCAAAATTATATAAATAGTGCCTTACAAATAGGGATGAGAAGCACAACAGTGCTTTTCACCATACAGACAATCTGTTGTTGCTAGGTACTACCCCAGTGCACCGTTCGTCATTGCAGTTTTGTGCGTGCTATTCTATACTTCTTACAAATATTCTTATAATACTAGTGAAGCATAGTGCCGCTTCAACTTCGGTTTCGTGCAATAACGGTGGAAGCCACATGAACACAGTACACCAGGAACTTTTCCCTGTGTTGCTTACTCATGAGCCCATGCAGGCTCTCCTTCGTCAGTCTCCTGTCCAGCTCACATTCGAGTTGGTAGCGTTCCCTAATAAATAACGGGCAATCTACAAGTATGTGCTGGACAGTCTCTGCCACGCCTGGATCGCAGACGCACGATGGGCTCTCCTTACACTTGAAGCGATTCAAGTATTCAGAGAACCCGCCGTGCCCCGTCAAAACCTGCGTGAGAACGCCGGTCGGCCGCACCTGTTTTATAATACGGAAAGCCGCTATGGCATCCGGAAGAAACATTTTCGGTAGGGTAGGGTAGGTAGGGTAGGGTAGGTAGGGTAGGGTAGGGTAAGTAGGGTAGGGTAGGGTAAGTAGGGTAGGGTAGGTAGGGTAGGGTAGGGTAGGGTAGGTAGGATATTTAGTAGATGAATGTTTGGTGTTTTTATGGCAAAACAGTTTGCCGGGTCAGCTAGTATTATATATGCGACAGTTTGTGAGTATGTTTGTTATTTCTTCACGCCAGAATGACTGAACGGATCTTGATGAAATTTGGCACATAGACAGATTATAGTCAGGAGTAGCACATATAATACTTTTTATCTCGGTAATAAGTGTCCTTGGGATAATTGTCATCATTTGCCGCGGCGAAGCCGCTGGCAGAAGCTAGTAACCACAGATATAAATCTAGCTAGATGACGCATTTGTGTATGTACTTCACGATCGCTTTAACGAAACGTTCGCTTCCGAGCTTTTCATTTAGCATTATCATAGAAACGCAGTTCGTTTATGGGTGCGACAGTATCAACAAACTGGTGAAGTGAAGTGTAACAGCCAAGGGCCACGTCCGATTGCTTACACAACTCAATCCAGCCGTAATCGTGATATTGTGAATAGCCAAACCACAGAATAATTTACAACCACCCGATCTGGTGCTATAAGACATAGCATTTCACTTACCACTGTCCGAAGACATTTACATGCAGCTAGGATCCATAATTATAAACCTGCCAAAAAAATGAACTAACCGAAGCTCATCGTCAAACAACGATAAGATTTGCAACCATTGCAATTTGTTTTAATAATATGGTAAATGGAATAAGATCAAGATTAGAAGAAGTTATAGAAAATAAAGGTTACCCTCTCCGTTATTAGTACAGGTTTGACCCTACAAGTTACAGTTAAGTTTTAAGTTAATTGTTTTGTAAACAGTTTTGAAAAATCTCGAGAGATGTAAATTGATCTGTTTGTTTCATACATGAGTAACATGTTGGTTCTCTTGTGAAATCTTCAAAACTAAATTATCAGTTTTTTCAGTAAATAAATATTTGTTAATCTAAATTGGGTTACTATATTAATTAATACCTTATGAATAATAAATAATACTACGTATATAAGTGACCAATCCATCAGACAATCCTGGCTTTCTGTTGGCCAGGTGCCTGGCAAGCAATATTAAGTTGAAATAAATAAATAATTAATAATAGTGACCTCCTTAAGTGTATTGGTAACTTTGCACTTTGAATTTAGCTTAGTATGTGTGTATTTACAAACTATGAACAAGTTAAAGTGATTTAGTGTACGCGTAAATGGAAAACAGACTCTCGAATTCAAGGGGAGCAGTGCTCTCCTTTGCTTCGCCTGTGGAGGCACCACCTGAAGTTATCACCACGCCCGGCCACGGCACGGCATGTCCGGTGCCAGCATTAGCCTGTGCTTCGACGCGAGAAACATGAACGATATATGGACCTTCATCCACAGCGGAGTATCTCACCCGGCCGATTTGACTCTTAGGCTGCTTGTTGGGAGATGTCGGAGTAGGTAGCTCTGCATTACTGGGGCGTTTGTGAGAAGTTTGTGAGACTTCCATGGCAGACACGCTGCAGACTACATCTGCAAACTGCGATAGGGGATTCGGTGATGAAGGGAGGCGAGTTAAGGAGTTTGGAATGTCAGGCGGGTCAGGATCGGGTGGTTTATTTCTGTCCATTATGATAGGAACTGGAACAAAATGAAGACGTACACAATACAAACCTGTTTACACACAGGGACAACACATTTAAAATTACACACAAGTCACAAAAGTACTAAAAACTGAATTATAACCACAAGAAACTAGAACAACGTGCGCTCCAAGAAACCCGTGGCGAGAATGAGTTATAGACGCTGACTTCAAAAAATAAAGTTATTTCTCACATAGTAGTTTTGTTACTTGGAACTCGGTAGTATATTTTTGTAAAAAAGTTATTTAATTTAATTTAAGCTTGTTAAGATGTTTACGTGCTCGGCGTTAACTTTTACGCTGTTCAGTTAGGTTAAAAAACAATAATTATGAAGTTACCTAATAATATTTTGATAATAAAGTAAGGTTCACAGCCGCGCAGTTCAATATAAGTGGCAGAGGCGAGCCGGCGAGCGGGCGAGCGAGACGTAACTACAATATAAGTGGCAGAGGCGAGCGGGCGAGCGGGCGAGCGGGCGAGCGGGCGAGCGAGACGTAACTACAGTGCGCTAGCGATAGCAGTGAGACAATTCTTCCGTCATTAATTCATTATTGTGTATAAATAGTTTGTTTCCATTGTAAAAGTTCTGAAATACTTCCATGGCTAACATTTGGAGCATATAGCAACTGAAACTTTACATTGTTGTTCCCATTTGCATTTTTTATTGGGACTAAGTGTTGGTTGTGGCGTCTGTCCAACTCTAAAGCAACAACCTATACATGGTACGTATTACTGAAATCTATACAACCATTGACTTAAAATAAACACATTACCCTCCTTCGGCAGTCGGGTAAAAATACCCATGGTTATAGAATATTTTCTTGTTTCATACTTTTTAGAGCGTGATTTATCAGTCGTCGGGTTTTATTTGAAACTTATTTTTATTTTTTAGTAGTTGGGTTTTAGTTTTTGAACTAATTTTTATTTTAAGTATTTTGGGGATTTTGCACAGCCACATCACATTTTTACCTGTTTATGGTTTGTTGTTTTCACCCCCGACGGAAAAAGAGGGGTGTTATAAGTTTGACGCGTGTGGATGTGTATCTGTGTGTCTGTGTATCTGTGTGTCTGTCTGTGACATCATAGCGCCTTAACGGATGAAACGATTTTTTTTTTGAATATTTATTTTGTCTAGATTGTTCTTAGCTATGTTTGAATGAAATCGGTTCAGCCGTTCAAAAGTTATGGGCGTTTTACTGTTTGAATCGGGATGTTTTCGCAAGATAAATGTGCCGGGGGTATTTTAAATTTTGAAATTTTACTTGTACATGTATCTAGATAATACATATACCCAACCATATCCCAAGAAAAAGTTTTCAATCGATTGGAAATACTGTACTCAAAAACCAATATTGGTTACTATGCCGCTGTACACAGACTCTGCAGGCTATAATACTTTGTTGAAAACTTGTGCGTATAACACCCTTTTTTCCGTCGGGGGTTAAAACGTCAGTAGTTGAGGTTCTACGAGTTTTTGTTTTTACCCCCGACGGAAAAAGAGGGGTGTAATAAGTTTGACGTGTGTATCTGTCTGTGGCACCATAGCGCCTAAACGGATTAACTGATTTTAATTTGGTTTTTTTTGTTTGAAAGGTGATTTTGTCGAGAGTGTTCTTAGCTAAGTTTCAATAAAATCGTTTCAGCTGTTAAAAATTAATGGCCCCTTTTACTGTTTGAATCGGGGTGTTTTCGCAAGATATCGTGTCATAATTACGTGTTCAATAGATTGCCGATCTAAATATATAAATTATGTAGCATGAAATAAAAATGTGTCGGGGGTTTTTTTAATTTGGTTTTTTTTTTGGCGGATTTGGGCATAAGATCTCAACCTTGTTAGTTGCAGTGCAGTTTCATGGACTGTAGTAACCAGGGACTTAAAGCGGTTACGGTTAAAGGTTAAAATACATCAAAAAAATATCGGTACCGCTTTAAAATAAAGGTAGAGCTATACCGATACCTTTATAAATAAAGGTTGGGCTAAATAACGGTTT